>JARHVA010000119.1:4172500-4652500 GCA_037957365.1 Torreya grandis | reverse complement strand
TGGTTAACATATCCACAGGATTTTTATCTGTATGGATCTTCTCCAGCTTCAACTCACCATCTTCCAATACCTGTCTTATGAAGTGGTACCTAAGCTGTATGTGCTTGGTTCTTGAGTGAAAGGCTGAATTCTTAGCCAAATGAATTGCACTCTGACTGTCAATATACAATCTACAACTCTCTTACTTTTTTTTAACTCTTCCATGAACCGTGTCATCCATATCATCTCTTTGCTAGCCTCTGTGACTGTAATATACTCTGCTTCTGTAGTTGACAAGGCAACAACCTTCTACAACTTTGATATCTAGCTAACCACCGTTCCACCAACAGTGAAAACATATCCTGTGGTGCTTCTCCTACCATCCAAATCACCTACCATATCTGAATCTACATAACCATGTAGAGAAGTATCTAAACCTCCATAGCACAAGTTCCTATTGTTGGTTCCTCTTAGATATCTAAGGATCCACTGAACTGCTTTCTAGTATTCCTTTCCTGGATTGGCCATATACTTACTTACAAC
The DNA here is from genome assembly GCA_037957365.1 of Torreya grandis. NCBI lineage: Eukaryota > Viridiplantae > Streptophyta > Pinopsida > Cupressales > Taxaceae > Torreya > Torreya grandis. The sequence continues at coordinate 4,651,978 of JARHVA010000119.1, read as the reverse complement.
TCCCACTGCCTGGGCAATATCCGGTCTAGTACACACCATTGCATACATTAAACTCCCTACTGCGAAAGAATATGGAACTCTACTCGTGTACTCTACCTCATCATGTGAATTAGGACATTGTTCTTTACTCAACTTAAAATGTCCAACCAAAGGTGTGCTTACCAGTTTTGCATCTTGCATATTGAACCGTTTCAACACCTTGTTCACATAATCCTCTTGAGACAAAATCAACTTGTGATTTTTCCTGTCTCTCTTAATGCTCATGCCAAGGATTTTCTTTACTGCTCCCAAATCCTTCATGGCAAATGCTTGAGCTAATTTCACCTTAAGCTCAGAGATATCCTACATGTGTGATCCTGCAACCAGCATATCATCTACATACAACAACAGAATAATATATCTACCATTATCTAATCTCTTAAAATACACACAATGGTCAGATTGACACCTACTATAGCCATGCTCAGTCATAAACCTGTCAAATCTCAAATACCACTGTCTAGGAGCTTGCTTGAGGCCATACAAGCTTCTCTTCAATCTGCACACTAACTTATCCTTACCTTTGACCTCAAATCCTTTCGGCTGTTCCATATATATTTCCTCATTCAAATCTCCATGAAAAAATGATGTCTTAACATCTAGCTGCTCAAGATGCAAATCCTTAATAGCAACTAAAGACAGTACAGTCCGTATAGAATTCATTTTAACAATAGGAGAAAAAATCTCACCAAAATCAATACCTAGATTTTATGCAAATCTTTTCACTACCAACCTGGCCTTATATCTCATCTGTCCATTCTCACCTTCCTTCAATCTATAGGTCCATCTGTTCTTCAGTGTCCTCTTACCAGCTGGCAACTCAACCAAATCCCATGTTTGGTTCTCTCTTAAAGACTCCATCTCCTCAACCATGCCACGCTCCCACTGATCTTTAGACTCCACCTGTATTGCTTCTTCAAAACTCTCTGGTTCTCCACCATCAGTTAGCAATAAATAGAATAATGAAGGGAAATATCTAATTGGAGGCTTACTTACCCTTTCTGACCTCTTGATGGGCGTCTGAGACTCGTTCACAACACGTTGTCCACCCAAATTCTCTGACAGTGACCGACCTCAGTCACTTCCAAGCCTGTTACTGGCCGACGTCAATTCTGCCTGATCAATGTCGGTGCCTGTCTTGCCAACGTCAGTCTCTATATGACCGACATCAGTTTCTATTATGTCGACGTCGGTTCCTACCTTGCCGACGTCGGTCTCTATTTTTTCCTGCAAGTGATTATTTCTTTTTCCTGTGAGCTCATTTTGGACCGTCACCTCGTCCAATTCTCCATTGCTCTGCCCAGATTGATTCAGCTTCTTCAGCTGATCACTATACATCACTTTTTCATTAAAAACAACATCACAGCTCCTAATTACCTTGTTAGTTCCTAGATTCCAAAACCTGAAATCAAAATCATCTGAGCCATAGCCAATAAATGTGCACCTCATAGACTTAGCATCCAGCGTCTTTCTATTTTCCTTATCAATGTGCACAAAGGCTTCACAACCAAAAACTTTGAGAAATGAGAGATCTACTTTTTTACCTATCCATGCCTCTTCTGAAATTCCACCATCTAGAGCTGTAGAGGGTCCTCTGTTAATCAGGTACACTGCAGTGTCAACAGCTTCTGCCCAAAACTCTAAGGGCAAACCAGCATGCAATCTCATACACCTTGCATGCTCCATGATTGTTCTGTTCATCCTTTCAGTAATTCCATTCTACTAAGGTGCCCTTGGAACCATCCTTTGCCTATGGATTCCATGCATATAACAATACCAGTTGAACTTGTAGCTGTAGAACTCTCCACCATTGTCAGATCTCAGGGACTTCAATCTTCTGCCTATTTCATTCTCAACCATAGCTTTCCAAATATTAAAAGTCTCAAATACATCAGATTTCTTCTTAATACAATAGATCCATACCTTTCTTGTACCATCATCTATGAACGTAACATAGTACTGTGATCTTGCAATAGAAGCAACCTGAGCCGGTCCCCACACATCTGTGTGAACAAGTTGCAACTTATGCTTCTTCTTTGTTGACCCAGTCTTGAGAAAACTCACTCTCTTCTGTTTCCCAAAAACACAGTGCTCACAAAAATTTAGATCTATGCTTTTCAAATCTGAAAGCTTACCTTTAGACTTAAGAATTGACATTCCCTTCTCACTCATATGGCCAAGCCTTGAGTGCCACAATTTTGCATCCACATCTGAAGTAGATAATACAGAAGGAGAATTGTTAGTAACACAATTACATAAATAGAGAGTACCTACTCTCTTACCTCTGGCCATAACAAGTGGACCCTTGGTCACCTTCCAAGATTCAGCTGTGAGAGTTACTGTACAACCCTCATCCCCTAACTTTCCTGCAGAAATTAAATTCTTCTTCAAGCTAGGAACATGCATAACATCTCTCAACACCCATGTGTTGTCATTCTACATCTTCAGCTGCACTTTACCTTTGCCAATAATTTTACAAGGCTCATCATCCCCTAAATACACTATTGCAAAATCTCCATGGATATAGTGACTAAAATATTCTCTATTAGGGGTAGCATGAAAAGATGCACCAGAATCTAAAACCCAAGATTTTATATTATTATGCAAAGAGAATATTAAAGCATCTTGTGCAATACCTGCAACTTTTGCTTCTTATTTTCCTTCATGTTGATTGTCCTCCTTAGGCTTTGACCAGCAATCTCTGCTTATGTGCCCCATCTTTCCACAATTCCAGCATTGTGGCTACCTGCCATTTCTGGATTTGGATCTACCTCTCACCTTTGACTTAGACCTTGATCTCCTCTTCCTCTTCTCTTTTTGCCTTCCCCTGCTCTCAAAACTTAAAGCGTTCCCTGATGTTTTCTCTATGCTTTTCCTGCAAATTTTTTCATTCAAGATAACACTAACAACATCCTCTACTTTTAAAATATTTGATGCAGATGCAGTATTACTAACTGCCATTACTAAGCTATGCCAGCTTTCAAGCAAAGAACATAATATTAAAAGAGCTTTAATTTCATCATCAAACACTATTTTGACTTAACTTAATTGATTTACAATTCCATGGAAATCATTTAGGTGATTAGATACAGATCCACCTTCCTGCATACGCAAATTAAATAACTATTTCATAAGATATACCTTATTAGAAGCTGAGGGTTTTTCATACAAATTTGCTAAAGTAGTCATTAACTCTACCATAGACTTTGCATGTGATAAATTAGATATCACAGTAGATGCTAGACTCAGTCTTATAGACCCTAGAGCCTTTCTATCAAGAACTTCCCATTCTTCATCATCCATGTCTGTGGGCTTCTTTGCAATCCCACCTAACGGTAAGTATAGATCTTTTTGATATAGATAATCCTCTATCTGCATTCTCCAATGTTGATAATTTTTGCCATTAAACTTCTCCAATCTCAGTTTACTTTCTTCTGCCATTGCTTCTCCCACTCAAACAGAAATCCCTACAAAAACCCCTGTGAGTAACCTGTAATCAATACACACTACACAGATCTAAACCATCTGTTAGTGAACCTGGCTCTGATACCACTTGTTGGGGATCAACCAACAATTTTATTACACTTATGAAAGCAATAAATGCAAAATTAAATCAGATAGATAAGTAACTAGAATGATAAATAGCAAAGAACAAGAGATACAAGAAACCACCCTAAAAACTTGTATTAAACTCTTTACAAAAAGAATACAATTGAAGAAATTTCTTTCTTCCACACCTCTCTCAGATTTACAGATCTCTCTCTAGATCTCTTTCCCTCAAGAACTCTCTCTCTCAAGTACAATCAACTCCAACACCCTGGAATGATTCACATATACAAAAAGAAATTAATGACTCAATATTTTTTAGTTAAATAATTAATTATCCTTATAATGATTACTTTCATGGAATTTTAAATATCTTAGAGTACTAACCGTGGGTTATGACAATCTAAATTTAGTCTTTAAATGCATAAGTGAAATTACTAAAAAATAGATTAATTAGTTAATGAGTCAACCTAAGCTTATATTGAGAGGACATGGGTAAAATGGCATGGTATGTTACATAAGAAAACTGCATGTTTTGAATATGATTTAAAAAAATAGAAGGTGAGTTAACTATGGCCATGAAGGAAAGGTTTAACTACAGTTAATAAATTTAAAATAAAGAGTAAATTGGTGTGCATGAGGGAAATCAAAAGGAAGATTTCATGCAAGAAATGGGGCACAACAATTAGAAAGGGAAGTGAGTTTTATAAATTAGAAGAATTTGGTAAGTTAGACACACAAACAAAAAAGAGGAATAGACGCAAATTGGGAAGGAAAAGAAGCTGATGATATTTGAGAGCAGACAAGCAATTAATTTTCAAGGTTGGCACTACATTCTATTATTAGTGTTTGTGTCTTATTTTTAATTAGATAGCATTTCAATGTCAATAGTTTGAGTCTTATTAAGGTTTGTATTAATTTTGAACAGAGATATAATTTCATAGCATGCGTTTTATTTTACTTAGCCAATGTATTATTCTCTATAGTCTTTTTACAGCGTATCAATCTATAGGCTTATGTTCTAAATTATAGAAGCATATGTTCCTCTTTGTAAAACTATGCTATAATTATCTATGGAAATATTTGGCCTAAGTTTTAATTTATTTAAGATGTGTTTTCAAATCGTTAAGCCTAATATCATATTCATTAAGCCTGCATTTAGTTTACACAAACTTGCATTCCAATTGCTTGACTTGCATTTCACTTTATGAACGCCTGTGTTTTAATCTCAGAACCCTGTGTATTCTTTTGGTTGTATTTTACATTGAAAACTATGTAAACATTAATTTAAATAAACTAGCATTTTAATTTATAAACCTGCGCTCTATTTTATGTCATGTGTCTTATATATTTATATCAGCTTATGTATTTGATTTTTAGACCAGTGTCCTATTTTGCTTGGTTGCGTAGTGTATTATAGTGATGCATTTTTATTTAATGGCTATGTCTTATTGTTTAAACCCTACATTTTGCTCTACCAAAGTTGTGTTTAATTTTATGAGACTTGTATTTTATTTAAAGGCTACGCTCTACATATGATTGTGTTCCAATTTTATTATCAACATTTCATAAATCAAGGTTAGTGTTCCACTTTAGAGGACTAGTTATATATATACAAAGGATAGTGTCTCACTTAACTGGGATTGCATCACATTTTGATGGCTTGCACCTGCATTTCAAATTGTATAACCAGTGTTTTAACCTTTAAACCTATGTTTAGTTTCTTAATCCTACATTCCATTTATAGATGGAATTTCATTACTTTGACTAAGATTAAATTACTGAATGGGAAGTGTCTTAGTTGTAATATGGACTGCATTGAAATGTTCTTTCACAAATCATTAAACTTAGAATCTTTTTTAAAATTCTTTATTACACCAAGACAACTCCTTTGTGCAAATTTATAACAAAAATATATATATATACAAATTGAGTCCTTTATGAATACTCTTTTATGTTTATGATAATTATAATAATTTCTACTTTAATTATATTTGTGAAGCAATTCTAGAAATTAATAAACCTCTAGTTGGAAAAATGAATTCCAGGCAAACTCTTTAGAAACCTGGTAGCAAAAGGAGGGGTATTTTAAAGTACTATTGATTTCATTTGAGTAATGAGTTGACATGAATGTAGAGAATATACTTTATTACATCGAGGTAAGCTTAGTTGACTTTATGACTGTACTTATAAATTGAGCATACTTTTCCTAGATTAGAGAAATATAAATTATAAACTAGTTGTGGGTAGAACCATATATGCAAGTTATAATAACAAGTTTATTACCTGAATTGATAAAGGAATTAGATCTTTTGATTGTTAATTAATCAGTAGGTTACTTTTTGCTTGCATGCAATGTGAGATTTTGTATAAAACATACCCGAATGGTATGACCTTTTTATGATTGTGTTTTGTTACATATTGTTTTATAAGCAATTTTAGCACATTGTTGATTCATTATGCATTTGACAGATAAATTGTATGGATAAGATTATTTTATTATTAGTATAGGTAAAATCTGAGTGAATCTATCAGTTTTATACTATACCACATATGCTTATATTAGATTATGCATTGATGATACTAATAGGTAGTGAGACAAACTCCACTAGCCTAGGTAGCACCACCAATGCTAAAAGTAGATAATTTGATCAAGTGGTGTGTTATGAATTTGACCGATAAATATAATCATATATTATTTGAAAACTTTTGCCAAATTAATGTTAAATATACATTGTCATTTCATATTTTTGATTTGCATGTGTACAATATCATGTTAGAAACATATTTTCTTTATGATACACATCACATAGTAGAAATATTATAGCACACACAGTACTAGCACATCTCTCTAGACTCTTGCACCATTCTATCTACCTATCTATGAAAAGAGGGTCATTCCCTGATAGGGGATTATGCAGGAGATAATTTTCCCATGGTTGGTGTGGAAAAGTGCTTGGATGATGCTCTCTCTTCTCACTACAATACTTACTTGGAGATAACACTTGAGATTATCAGTGATACATGAGTAGGTTCGACTAGAGCTCTAGAGAGGTTGATATCTATTTATTACATTAGGATAAATACCTGAAAGAAATGTAATTTTAATGTATATTTGTTATATTTAAATATTAGTTATTGTATTAGTGGACTAGTCGTAGTTTTGTCCTAATATATTTACTTTCTTTGTAGTTGTATAAGATAATTATTGTATTCAGTATTTGAAGTATTATTGTTCTAAGTTAGAGATTGAATGTTATAATGTATTATTTTGTGGAATGAATGTTAAATTATTATTTTTTTAAATTGCTGTATTTTCTAAGTACAACTTGGGGGGTTGTAACAAGATGAATGAAGTAACCAGGCAAGTGATGTGATTTATAACTTCTAATTTGATACTCAAGTTATGATCTAGTGTAATTATTTTTGTATTGCCTAGCCAATATAAGCATGATAGTTATGGCTAAAATTTTAGTACCTTAGGTCTTATATTATGTGGATAAAGTTTACCTAAATATCTAGACTAAAATTAAATGAACAAATCAGTTAGATTGGCATTAACTAATAGGTCTAAGCTACTTTTAGCATTTAAATTTTGTATAATTTTGGAGGGATGTGAAGGGAGGAATAAAAATTTGTTTCTAAGACTGTGTGAATACAACACCCTCCTGGAGACATCATGTTTTGTTCTCAGTCTCTACCCTTTTGTCTGACTGAGGTAATGGGATCTATGAGTTTATTAACACTATTTTTTTGATGGCATTCACCTCTATATAGTTCATATCCCTTTGAACACCTATATTTATTTGTCATGTTTTCATCATGTTTAAGATGGTTAGTTTCAATTTAAAGTATGCATCTGACTATATATGTATTTTTAACTGGTAGCTGTCTAGTTTGGTGATGCTAATTGCACTCCTTACACTAGGTTTCCAAATGGAAAGTTTAGTCAAGGAAAATGGCAATTCATAGAAATTAAAAATTGAGTTATGTTAGATGGTGTAGTTGTGTTGATCTTGAATAAATAATTATTCATTATGTGCATATGTATGAAGCTAGGTGAACCGTTTGGCAAAATGTCTCATTGCTAATACACCATATAAAATTATATGGATATCAAATACCTCTGCACAAAACTAACATATGCATTTCAAGTGCAATATGTGTCACATTTTGTAAATTCATGTAGCTTTTAATTTTATAGAATTAAAAGTGCTCTCATTACTAAAATATAAATTATTGAGTCTCTATTATTTTAAGAGCTCATTTAAACCATCAGTTGTAAGCCTTCATATAAATGAGCACTTGTCAAAATGCATTGAGGACTAGTGTTTTAGTATATAGATACAATCTTATGTTAACTAAAAAAAAAATGCTTGGAGTAAATGACCTATGGAATTAAATCACTGGTATTGGTAGTGTAGTTCTCCTTAAGCATATTTTTATCCTCTTCAACTATTCTACCAATATTTTTAATATGATTTGTATGAGGTGTTGATCCTAATGAGCATTGATTCTTAAGTGTTATTAACTATACTTTCACATTGCAATGCATGTTGGTTTACATTATTGAAGACTACTCCTGGATTGCACTTTTGACCTGACACAATGTACGTAATAGGTGGTTATCGGGGTTTTCTCATTTCCTTTGCATATCTTTTAAGAAGCTTGGTGATATTTATTCTTTACTCATCTTATTTATGTCTGAGAAGTCACACAGTGACTATATAGCTAACAAAATTTATAAATAAGGCTTTTTGCTTATCTAGTGAATATTACTTCATTTGATTCTAATGCCTTTTATAAATTATGAGTTTAACTCTATTTCAGCTAGGCTAACTTCATTGGCTAAGAATACTAATAGATGGTTCTTATGAGTGAAGCAAACAATGATAAATAGAAATACATATCTTGAATAAAAATGTGATTTGGAAAACATAACAAGACATCTTAGAATAGTGTATAACATGATTTTATTCACTACTTCAGATCCTTTATAGCATATAAATGAGATAACAAAACTACTTGGGGTCTTGTGAATAAAGAAAAGCCCTGCCATGCAACATATCAAAAGTGCACTATCAAAATAAAAGATCTTGTGATTGAAACTAAATTATCAAATAAATAATTCATATATTAATATGATTTTTAGAGATGTCAGAATATGAAGACTAATTATTTATATCATATCAAAAGTAGAGTAAAATATATTCACTTCCTTGATAATGAATAGTATTACATTTAATACTTGTTGATAAGCAGATAGTTATTGTTGATGTTTAACTGGGTTGAATATAATTATCTTATCTAATTTAATTCTAGTTATGTTAGTACCTTAACCTTGTAAAGCTGATATTTACAATTGAGAAATATAACCTCTTTTGGTAGTGAAAAACTTCATGGACCAAGATAAGTAGTATGAGAAGATTAATTTACCATGTTTAACTTTAATCTTAGTAGAACATTCAAAATAAAAATTTAATCTTAGTATACTATCCAAATGATGCATGAACTCAACCAAGTAGTACACTTGAGATACCTACTCTTTAAGTCTCAACATGAGACGACAGAGTTATGGTTTACATATTAAACTAGTAAATAAGTGAGTGACGGGACTTAATCATTTATTTTAAAATTTTGGTTTCAAACAACCATTGTACATTGAATTACAAATTGTGGTATATTCTACTCTAGGAGTCTTGTGCTAATTTAGTGAAATTATTTTGCATTTTTTAATGTAGGTAAATTAAAATCAAATCTAGTCTATGACATAGAATTATTTTGACTATGTTTAAACTCTAGGATTATGAAGTCCTTAGAAAGTGTGAAACAAACTCTTAGGTAATTAGAAGTAACTAGAGATGATTATTCAAAAGGTAGTAAAATGTTCTAGAAGTTTAGATTAGGAACTTCTATGACTTAGAAATTAAGCAATGAGAATCAAATCTCCCTTAGATAAATAATGAAAATAGTGCCTTGTATCAAATTGGATCGATAGTAAATTGAATGATAAATTGAAATTGTGATAATGAGTTTCAAAGGTTTTGTTGATAAATTGTTTTTTGTAAATCAGCTAAAATCAATTCAAAAAAATCAAGCTCAAATTAATATCTTAACTGGAGTTTATCAAAGTCTAAAACTTGTAATCTATATATCTAACATATGAACATTTATAACCTTAACCAATACCTTTCTACCTCAATCATATGTTATTATTTGGACTCATTTTCGAGAGGTGTTAGCAAGATTTTGCATTGTTCTAATTCTGTCTAGCTCGCGAAGTCAATTCAGAACTGACTTGCTAAAAATAGTTAAGGTTAGACTTTTGAAACACTAGAGGTTGATAGTGTTTTTATTTATATTTAATTTGATATAATAATTTTGAAAAAATCCAAAATTAACTCATTTTCTATTTTTGGTGACCCTTATTCCAAATCTAGTTTATTGAGGAAATTGTTTAGCAGAACAATTTTTAACTTTAAAACCCGTTTGGAATGCCGAGTTATTTTAGAATTTAAATTGATGGAGATTGTTTTTGTATGATGTTTAGAGGTATATTTTATATAATATAATACATAATAACTTCTAGAAATACTTTTCACCTCGTGGGTGTATTTTATCCATCGCCATTTGATAGGCAATTTAACAAAATTGTAACTCGATTGTGAGGTGAGCTTGTCTAATATGGATAAAACCTAGTTAGTTAATTTAATTTCAATACGAATGATTAAAATTGAATATTTTACTCATGGGTAGTATAAAAGTGTATTTGAAGTTGGGATAAATAGGAGTTTGGTTGTTTACGCAGTCTTAATGCGCTTCTAATTACAGTGGTAGAAATAAGGTGTCAACAAGCCATTAAAGGATCTTGTCCCAAACCATTTGGGGATGAGATTCAGTAATGGTTTATTTAGTCTAAGATATAATTAATATCCATTGAATATAAATTTTAATGTAGTATTGTACATTGATTCTAGTGTAGTCGACACAATTTAGTCTATCTAACATGTCAAACACCTTTGTGCATTATATTTTTTGAAATAGAAGGTGAGCATGTATATTGCATATAAAATACCTTGAGTGTGTTTGTATAATTTAAATATTGACTTTAATTATATATGTGATTTTATAAGACATGTTTAATCAAGGCACGATTGAGTGTGGATGCATAAATAGTTGGAGTGTTTGCTCGTGTAGAGTTAGTGTTGCATAAGAGAAAAAAATTGGTATTGTTTTTATGGATTTTATTTGGGTGAAATTTTGGGCATTACACATTTTGAAAAATCTATTGACTAATAGTGAATAGGAAAAATAGGATTTTGTGTACAATAATGTGTGACCAAGAGTTATTAATAGATGCATAAATCAATGGTTGGTCTATTTATGATGTCCTACTAGACATAGGAGTTGAAGTCAATGTCTTCATAGTAGATGCATGGTGAAATATGGGGAGTTACCTATTGCAGCCATATCCTCTCATATTGACTATGGCCTAAAAGACCATGGTGCAACCCATTGGGGTATTAAGCAATCCTAACATTGAGATTCAATATTTAAAGTTTAGCACTGACTCTAAGGTGATTCAACTAGGGGGAAGAAGATAGTTATCTTGCATTGCTTGGAAGACCCTAGTACCATGTAAATAATGTGGAGTTGTGTTTTAAATTAATCATACATAATCATTGATAATGGGATTGAGCACGTGATGATCTCATTTTCCACTGACCTTGGGACTATGTAAGTTACACCAATTGATCCTACCCACAATCCCTACTCATGCATCATTGATATACAATCATAACCCAGCCATGGGAATGATAAGGTTGCTCAATAAAAATGAGATGCAATACACTCCAACCCTATGTTTGAACCCACATGTAACACACCAGGCCCATAAGTCACTTGCCTACCTTAGAAGATGTTGAAATGATGTGACAGGATGAAAACTTAAATAATATAACACTCCCCTTTTACCCAAAATTAGACACCCTTATGCCACTACACTCAGACCTGACCAACATAAGTTTAAAATAATTTAGTACCCATGAACCATGCCTAGAATAAGTTATAACACATCAACCGGTTAAGATGATTTCATCAAGTAATATAAAAAGTAAGGATGGCAAGTGAACTACGCCCCTCTATTATTACCACATCCTCTAGACAACCACATTAAAGAATTCACTTTAGTAACAACATGTCCTATTGTGAGTGCTTCCTTAGGTACTAGATCTACACCCTAATGTAATAAGGTGTTCTTCTCCATCATGTAATAAGGTGTTTGGTGCCATTGTGTAATAAGGCATTTGATGCCATCATCTAATAAGATGTTTGGTGACATCATGTAATAAGGCATTCGACACTATCATGTAATAAGATATTTGGTGCCATCATGTAGTAAGTTATTTTATGATATAATGTAATAAGGAATTCAACATCATCATGTAGTAAGGCTTCCATATCCATACTTATGTTCATTTTAATAGATGGAAGAATCTATTTTTGGGTAATAAAATGCACTCACCTCTTAATATCTAATTGGGCAAGTTGAGCAAGGACTTTCTTCAAAAGACCACCATGTTATACATCTATGTATTTTTGGTGAGGTTGGGAGTGCCATAAAATTATAAAAGGTGTGTTTATGCCACTAAAAATAAAGTTTACATTAGTACCCAGACAAACACATCTCAACATAACACTGCGTTGGAGGCCATGTAGATTTTAGTGTGGGGTAGAAGATGGTGCCAAGAAGAGGATAATAAAGGCATATGATGAAGACATCTAGAAGAAAATTAAATAGAAGGATATGTTAGGAAGCATGTGAAAGGAGTTGGCATGTTGACCAAGACAAAGAGATGAATAGGAAAGGACATGTATCATGTCAGCACATAAGAAATGAGGTATGACCAGTTAGCTAGCTTGACGAAGAGATGAATGAGAAATATTGAGTTGATGTACATGAGGACTGACATGATCTAAGGCATGATTTGGATATTTTACTTATAGAGATGAGTGGTGAGGGATGTGACTTAGCTAGGGAAGGACAAGCATGAGAAAGATTAAGGCATATGAAATATATTTCACCTATCAAAATTTCAAATGTTAAAAATTACTTGGACATGTTATTATATGTATAGGTGGAAATAGGTGACAATATAGACAAATATAAACCTATCAACCAAATCAACTGGTCACTCTTTTTGCACCTATATATGAGTGGAAAGATGGCCCACAATACAACTTTCCAAATTAGGAGTAAAAGTGGAAGAGATTGTTAAGAACTTAAAAATGTAGCCTTAAGAGAGAAAGATAACAAAAAAATCTAAAGACATAGGAAGAAGGAGGAAATTAGACCAATAGGGTCAAAGCTCTAGAGGTTGGATAAGAGAAAGTAGATTCGAAGAGCCAAAGACACCACACTTCCCTATGGATATGGCTCGGTTGATCTTAAGAAGGATATAGAGTAGAAGGACCCATTTCTATCAGGATAACATAGAAAAATTAGAGATCTACATGCAGTAGGAGGAGGAAAATGGAGCCCATCAACTGAAGGGAAGATCCTAGAGAAAGATGACTCAAGACGGAGTTAGGGGCCTCCATCATTTGTAGATGAATAGATGCAGGACAATGCTAAAGAATATGAAAATGTCTCAAGAGGAGCCTACACATGAACCCTCTTTGAAAAAAATCATATAATAATAAGAGGCAGGCAAGTGTAGCTCGATTCCAAAATAAATTAGTAGCACCACATATCTAAATAGTGCATGTTGGAGCAACTTGTCGAGAAGCTGTTAAAACTTTGAAGAATAAATATAGTGATGAGGAAAAGTATGGGGATGGAAGAATTCCCCACTACCTTTCTATGTAGTTGCTTGTTAAGACCATTTGAAGTTTAGAGGATGTCATGATTGGGTAGGGTAATATCAATGAGTTCGAGTCTTGTCCCTTGAACCTCCTAAGTCCACTCGATAATTGATGCCCATCACTAGTAATGATAATCAGAGGGATGAATTTTACTCATACATATCCGAAGAGCTTAGCTTTTTGATGCATGAATAATCTATTGGATGATGGAGGTAAGTCTACAAGCTCTTGTAAATAAAATGGAATAAGGAGAGGATAGGGTACCTAGGTGACTTAGAAAATATGGTAGAAGGAGCCATTAGGTGATTAAGGAGATAATTATGTAGCATAGTACAAGTTTCATGATTGTATCAAAGGAAACTCAAAGGCTAGTTGTACATTCACAATGTAGATGCTAAGGCAGTGTTGCATGCCTTGAAAATTTATTATCACCAAGATATGAGGGCGTGAGTCATGCACCAATCTCATGGTGCATATACCTATGAAAATAATTGACATGAGAGTTAGAGGAACAAATCCCCAAGGTAGGCTCGAGATCAATTTAGGAAGGCATGTAGGAATGCTATCAAAGAAAATAAAAGCATCTCGAGAGGAGTCACACATAAAAGGACTATATAAATGTGTAGTCCTAGATAAATTAGTTACTTATGGAAAGGCTTTGAGGGCTACTAGATTGCACAAGGAAGGCAATTAGAATAAGAAATCATTATCTAGAGATGGACAATCAGCTTATTGCGGGGTGATGTTGACTCCTAAAATTGGTTTAAGTACCAAACAAGTGTTTGATTACATGCTTCAGGTGAGTTTAGTGCCACTAGCTAAGATGCACATGCAATCCAAACCACACAACTTGTGCATGATTTAAACATAAGTGCCAAAAAAATAGATGTTAGTTGTTAGAACCATGCCAATGTGTGTTACATGACAAAGGAATAGGACCCAAGGAGAAGCAACCATGTGGACCCATGAACAGAAAAGGATATTGTGGGGGAAATCAATAGGTAGATTAGATGGCTATGGATACTAAATCAGAGTTATGGTAGTACAATGAAAAACAACATGGTAGTTGGCCTCCAGCTAAGTTAGCATTTCAAATAAAATATTAGACAGTAATTTTAAATGTTGGTAGATCCTTAACAGGAAAAAGGCTATAAAAGTAAGCTAGTTAGAAAAGACAAATGGAGAGATCCTACAAAATAAATGAGAGGATCACCAGTAAAAAGAGGGATGTAAGAAGTCACTTGAGAGGAGAGGATGGAGTGAGTGGGAAAAGAAAGATAAGCTGAGGGATAGAAAAGGAGATCCGATGGGACAAAATAAAGGATAATGAAACTAGATGAAATAAATATGGATGAACACAAACCAAATTATGGATAGATAATCTAGGTCTATGGCCTGAGATTAGTATACTATAAATATCAGGATTATGTAGGCTATAATCCCTTTTGTAATGATTGATGTTGATTAATAAACTTGTTCCTTCTGGATTTGAGATTATTGTCTGAATGCTATTGGATAAATTAATTTAAGTAATGTTCTATAAAATTGGTAAATAATTCAACCCTCTTCCCTGATACTCTCCTCCCTTGAGTCCATTTCTAACCTTGAGGGTTTCCCCCTTTAAATTACACTCAAACATCTGATTCTTTACTACAATAACTACCATTGTATGTAATTAACCCCAACCTATCCCAGATCCTCTCTCTCCATGCCTCGAGTGAGCACAGAGCTTATTTCTTGCGTGATATGTTGGCATAGGGAGATTAGAATGAGAAATGGCTTGAAAGAAACCATACCATCATCCCATTTGCATATAGATTGTCAACAATAATCCAATTATGTTGCATGAAATGATTCATAAAGTGGAATCTCAAGATCTAAAAATCTTGATGGTCATGGGTAATATGTTATCTCAGGTGCCAAAGGATTATAAAGCAAAGTATGGGAATCCATTGAATAACTAGATCTAAAGACACATTTCTCTAATTGTAACACCTTAACTTGTAGGGTATAATAGTTTGCTTGAGATAATGTGCATTAGGCAAGGTTGGTGATGGGCCATGCATAATAATAAAATGATGTGTGTAGGATGTCTACATAAATATAGGCATACTAATATATTTTAAACCTTGTGATGCCCCCATACCTAGGGATGATATCACCTATGTAACTAGAGGTGTTGATATATAAATAAAATCAATAATATAAATTATAACACCTAAAATGGAAGTATTAAAAACTCAAAAAAGTACCTCTTATTGTTTTTCCTAAGATGTAGCAAGCTTAGCTTCATGTGCATCTTATATGATAGGAGAAATTTAATAACCCTATCCACATGGTTGGGACATTGATGAAGTCTTTGACAAAAATTGGATAATTCTTTTGGTTGTTCAGGATCTATCCCATTAAGCTCAATTAGATCAATTCTATCAAATCCCTCAAGATTATATTGATTATCATATTTAGTTTCATTATCTTGATTATCATGCTCGTTATCAAATTTTTTTCAATTTTTACATAAATTTGAATAGTTGTTTTAACAAATTGAGTAAGGTTATTTTAAAAAACTAAGGATATATATATATATATATATATATATATATATATATATATATATATATATATATGTACAAATTGAAAAAAACATTGATAACAAGAATGATAATCAAGATAATGAAACTAAATATGATAATCAATATAATCCTTAGGGCTTTGATAGAATCGATCCAATTGAGCTTAATGGGGTAGATTCTAAGCAACCAAAAGAATTATCCAATTTTTGTCAAGGACTTCATCAATGTCCCAACCATGTGGATAGGGTTGTAAAATTTATCCTATCATCTACAATTATCCTATCATCTACAGTGCACATGAAGCTAAGCTTGCTACATCTCAAGAAAAACAATAAGAGGTACCTTTTTGAGTTTATATATATATAAACCATTTTAGAAGACCAAAGTAATCTAGATATATATAAAAATAATAAGAGTTACCTTTATATATATCAGGATTCTACCTTAGAGGAACAAGGGAGTTAAATTTATTGGGTGGCATAAGAGGGAATCATGAAAATGCATAAAAGGAAAGATAAAATGGGTGTAATTATGTAAGGCGTGTTTGATTTATAGGCTCTTTCTTGAGTGGCATAAGAGGGAATCATGAAAATGTGTAAAAGGAAATATAAAATGGGTATAATTATGTAGGGTGTGTTTGATTTATAGGCTCTTTCTTGGGTGGCATAAGAGGGAATCATGAAAATGCATAAAATGAAAGATAAAATGGGTGTAATTATGTAGGGTGTATTTGATTTATAGGCTCTCAAATATATTGATATTAGTTGTAAAAAGTGAACAAGGCCCAAATGAGAAATAATTATGAAGGATTCTACCATCCCATAGCCACACTATACCATGTCTAAGGTACATTGAGAGTAACTTCATGGGATTAACCACTTACTAGTGCACTATAGAATCAAACCGTTTAAAGGCTTCCTATGGCTAAAAATTTAAAACACTGTATTTCTGATAAACCATGAAGCATGTGGAAACTAAAGTTCATACTTAGTGTTGCTTAATGGTTTGAGTATTTGAGCAATACCCCTCACACCATAACTCATGTAAAATTGATGACTATTTTGCCTAGAATAATAGATCCTATGAGTTTTACAATTGTAAGAACACAGTTCTAGAAAGTAATAAAAATAAATAAATTGAAAGCCAACAAAATAAAAGATTTTTGTGCATGAAAATCAAAATTTCAATCCAAAACCCCTAGGTCAAAGATAAATCTTATATAATTGCTCAATAAAATCTTAGAAAGAATGATTATATTTCTCTTTAGTGTTTGGAATCATGAATTCAACTAAAACCCTAGAACATGAATAAAAAAAGTAATGTTTGAAAAAAAATATATGTGTTCACCAATATGTTTTACCTTATTTTTATTTAATAGTGTGAAATAGGTATAAAAGTTTGAAATATTATTTAGATTATATAATATATAACATTTAAGTATAAATATATACATAAATCAGAATTAATAATTAAAATTGATTGATAAGTGGCATATGCTAAAAATATCAAGTACAACCAAGAGTATGATATTTAATAGTTTTTGATTTATGGTTGATTGTAACATGTGTCTAATAATATAAACCATGACCATGATATCTCAAGTCCAAAAATAGAGTTTGTGGCTATGTATGGACAAGTCTGTGTTCCCTAGATATAAACGTAATGTTATTATTTCCATTGAATGCAAACTTGTCTACTTTGATTGTGATGAAATTGTGTAAACTAACTCATAACTCCCAACTATCAATTAACTCATCATTTAATACAATATGATGATAGGGTGACCCCTAAGCTAAGTATCAATGACACAGGTACAACACACAAAAAAGTGGCACAAGGTTGCCCCTATGCTATAGGAAAATAATGACACAAACAAGACAACAACATGTCCCTAGGCTATAGGAGACAACAACACAAACAAGACAAATAAAATGGGGGGGTAAAGTAAAATGGGAATGATCTCCAAAAATGGCAAGCGCATGAGAAAAAAGAGAGGGATGACGTTCACAATCATGAAAGTGTCAACACAAATAAGTCACACAAGCATGAGAGTATGGTTTAGAATAAAACCACACTAAAAGATAAGAGATGAGTATCCACAAAATAACCGAATGGGTGATTCATAGTGTCTACTATATCTAAGCGTTGAAATGAGAATGAGATCACAAAATGGTGAGAGCATAAGATGAAGCCGAGTGGTTATTAGTGTATCAAATTTGAATAGATAATGCACAAAATGTGAATTCACAAAATGATGAGAGCATGCAGCTTGAGGCTAATAAAGATGAGGAAACTAAATGACAAGTGGTTACTCATGAGATATTTAGGGATCCCAATATCCTTAAGGTAGAGAAGTGATAAAAAAAAGGAAGGTGCAGTCGAGCTAACCCGAGATACCCCATGTATCTAGGTGTTGCCTACATAATCTATGTAAACCCCAAGCTAATGTAGTCCTTCCATAAATGGGAGGATAAATACCAAGGTGGTTTACAAATGAAACTGAATAGATAAAATGGGTCATCCCAAAAAAAATCAATAGCTTTATATCTCATGGAAATTCTACATCAATTTTCATGATTTGTGATTTTTAGATTTTTTACAAATGTTTAGGGGTTTTAAAACTGTTTTAAATATTTTTTTTATTTTTTTTAGGCATCTCAACTCAATCAATAATTATGAAACATAGAATAGTCCAACTCGTAAAATAGTGAGAGTGTGGCTTAAGTTGTTCATAAAATGGTGAGAGTGTTAAAACTTAAAATGCTCACAAAATGGTGAGAGTGTGTAAAATGGGTGACTGAGCTTACCTCAATGTGAATTTATCATAACCTACATAGTCCCATAGGACCTCAATTCACTGTAGTTTCACCTATACAAAAGGCAGTGAAATGCATCAGATGTTTTTGGTGTTTTTGATATCTCAACTCAATAGAGAATTATGAGATACAAAATAGTCCAAGCTCACAAAATGGTGAGAGTGTATGGAAAAAGGGGTGATTGATCTGACCTTAATATGAATCAAGCATTGCCTACATAGTCCCATTAAAACCTCAAGTCACTGTAATTTTGCTTTCACAAAAGGTGGTAAATTACTTCTAATGTTTTTGGTGTTTTTAGTATCTCAACTCAATAGAGTATTATGAGATACAACATGGTCCAAACTCATAAAATGGAGAGTGTATGGCAAAGGGGTGACTAAACTGACCTCAACGTGAATCAAGTGTTACCTACATAGTCCCATTAGGACCTTAAGTCACTATAGTTTTGCCTTCACTAAAGGCAATAAATTGCTTCCAATATTTTTGGTGTTTTTAATATCTCAATGCAATAGAGTATTACGAGATACAACATGATTCAAAGTTGTAAAATGGAAAGAGCATATGGAAAAGGGGTGACTAAGCTGACATCAACATGAATCGATTATTGCCTACATAGTCCCAGTAGGACCTCAATTCATTGTAGTTTTGCCTATACAAAAGGCATCCAATTAAGTAATAATAATTTTAAGTAAAATACAAATGGCAAGGCCATTGATAACAATAATGGCAATGTGGTGTGACAATGCATGGTAAAAGGTGTTACTCATAATTTTTTCATAGGCAGTTATAATTTTGAAATAATGGCAAAGGGTCAATGGTACTAATTTTCCCATAGGTGGTTATAATTAGTATCACAAGGTGGGACATTGATTTGCCCAAAGATGGTTATAATCAGTGGCATCAATCAAATGTACCAACAAATAAAGGATGCAATTACCAGAAACATTGTCATATTACTTTCATATATTTCCACTTAAACATGTAATTCTCAAATAAATTGCTTGAACTAAATCTATCATCAACCATTTAATGTCTCTAAAGTACAAATGAATCAGAACCAAGGCCAAACATGATAGGTGGGGTTAATTATCAAGAACTGGATGGTGAAGGGTTAAGGGTAGGGGTAGAACGGTAAGGGTTATAGTACAAATAATAGGTATAATATGGAATAACTTAGATGATCCTTATAGATAATAATCTAAATCCCTCAAGTGTAAAAATGTTTGAGTTGCATTATGTTCATTAGTTCATCAAGTTCATCTCCCTCTACTGTAGCGAGCCTATATGCTCAAAACCATAGCTGGAAATAATTACATATGGCCTTGACCAGTTTGGTTGGAACTTTCTTTTTTGTTGGACTTAGCATTTACATTTTTATAGTTCTCTTTTAGTACCAGGTCACCAAGCTCAAATTCGTGATGCTTAACGTGCCTATTATATTGTCCTTTGAGTCAATTCTGATAAGCCTAAAGATTACTTAAGGTGGCTAAACATTTACCATCAAGTAGGTCTAGTTCCTAAAAGTGAGCCACTTTATAGTCTCCATTTTCAATGATGTGTTGCAATGAAATATGGAGAGAAGGTAACTTGACCTCAACGGAAAGAATGGTTTCAGTTCTATAAATAATTGAATAGGGGGTAGCTCATGTTGGAGTATGTAATGTGTTACGATATGCCCAGAGGGCATTAAATAACTACAAGTACTAATTACAACCAACATCATTGACAATATGTTTTAGAATATTAACAATGATTTTATTAGAAGCCTCAACTTGGTCATTGCCTTTTGGATAGTAAGCAATAGAGAAATGTTGTTTGATGTGGTATTGAGAACAAAGTGTTTTCAAATCCTTATTCTTGAAAGATCAACCATTATCAAATATAATGTTGAAGAGTATTCCATAATGGCAAATGAGATGGTTTAATATGAACTTAGAGATCTGCTTACCAGTGATGTCAGTGAGGGGAATGGCTTATACCCACTTAGTGAAGTATTTGATAGTAATTAGGACATGTTTATGTCATCTGAAGATGTTGGATTGATCTTCCCAATGAAGTTGAGTCCCCACATTGAGAATAGCCATGGTGTTGTCAATAGTTTGAGTGTCTTAGCTAGAGCATGAATTAGATTAGCAAGCTTTTAACAGTTGACACACCTCTTCACATATATAGTTATATATACTTCTATTGCTGGCCAGTAATAACCAATTTGTAGTAAAATTTTGGCTAAGATTACCCCATTAGTGTTGGATCCACACACTCCTTCGTAAACTTCCCTCAATGCTAATTTGAATTCTACTGATGGTAAATATTGAATTAGAGTTCCATCACATCTTCTATGATATAAGGTCAATCCAATTAGGGTATAGAGAGAGACTTTATGGGTGAAGTATTTTTACTTTTTAAATGATAAATTGATAGGCATGGTTTGGTCTTGAAGATAGGCATATATATATGAGTACCAGGGAGATGTGGGACCAAAAATGTCACAAACCATCTTGATGTGTGATTTTTCATGTGTCAGTTCTGAGAGATGATCAACAATAAATTGATAATCCTTAGCTCTATCGATGATCTGGATCATGGAACCAATAGTTTCTATAGCATCTAATGTTCTATTATTGGCCCAAAGTATTCTTTCAAATTGAAAGTTAGAAATCTACTACTTGAGAGTATCGACCATATATTTATAGGGTACCAACTTCTCATCCTTGGTTTGATATTGATCTATGGCCTAATTGATAATTAACTAAGAATCATCATACACTAGTAAATGTTGAATGTTCCATTGTACTTCCTAATGAAACCCTTTAATGAGTTCTTCATATTTGGCCATATTATTGGTATAGGAAAATCTAATACGAAAGGACTTAGAAATGATATCCCCTTACGTCATAACAAATAATATTCCATCCCCTGATCCATGAGTCATGAATTATCCATCAAAGTACATCTTCCATTGTTCAGCCTCAGGAGGTGTATTTGATTCTTCAATGATCATGATGGCCTCATTTGGAAATCCAAATGTAAGAGGTTCAATATCTTGAAGAGGAGCTTCAGTAAGCTAATCTATGAATACTTGCCCCTTAATGGCCTTCTGGTTGGCATATTATATTTCAAACTTGCTCAATAACATAATCTATTTTGCCATACAGCCATGTAGAGATGATTTGGAAAGTAGATATTTGAGTGGATCTAATTTGGTGATAACAATGGTCTTATTGTTTAGCATATAATGATGTAATTTTTGGGCACCATTGTTAAACATGATTTTTTAAATCAGCATATAGTTATGTTCATATATGACCAATGTTCAACTTAGATAATACATGGCATGCTCCTTTCCTTGTTCATAATGTTGTGTTAAAAGTGCCCCTAAGGCATTCTCAGTTGTTGATAGGTAAAGAAGTAATGGCTTGTTTAGAGTTGGTGGTAACAAAATAGGTAGGTTGGCAAGATATTCTTTAAGTTAATTGAGTGCTTTCTGATGCTCTTCATTTTATGAAAATGTAACACTTTTCTTTAATAAGTGCATAAATAAATGGCATTTTTTAGCTAATTATGAGATGAAGCATCTGATGGATTGAATCTTGTCTTATAAATTGTGGAATTACTTCAAGGTAGATGGTGGTGGTATTTTTGTAATTATGTGGAATTTGTTTGGGTTGACTTGAATGCCCATGCGAGAGATAACAAAACCTAACATTTTTTTAGAAGTGATGTCAAATACACATTTCTTTAGATTAAGCTTGATTTTGTACTCATGAAGTCTCTCAAATATTCTTCATAGCATGGTTAGGTGATCGGCATGGGTATTTGATTTACCCAAAATATCATCGACATAGTCCTAAAAAATATCATGCATCATGTCATGAAAAATCAATGTCATAGCTCTTTGATAAGTGGATCTAGCATTCTTAAGTCCAAATGGTATTACCTGATAATAAAACATTCCCCACAGAGTGGAGAACATTATATTTTATTGGCCTTTTGATGTGATCCCAGTCTAATTATCACCTAAAAATTCATCCATTAGAGAAATTATTTCATAACCATCTGTTGAGTCGACTATCATGTCAATATTAGGTAGAGGAAAGTCATCTTTTGGATAAGATTTGTTGATATCTCTAAAATCGGTATAGATATTGATACCTTCTAGTTTCTTAATTATTGTCACAATGTTTGATATCCACTATGAATAATCGATCAACTTGATGCACTTCACATCGAATATTTTTTATAACTCTTTCTTTATTAAAATAATAATACAAGGATGCATCTTATGCAACTTCTATTTCACAGGCTTGACATCAAGATCTACAACAAGGTGGTGCACAACCAAGGCAAGGTCTAAACCTAGAATGTATGAATATGCCCATGCAAATATGTCCATAAATTCCCTCAAAAGGAATATAAAAGTTTCACATTCTTCCTCAGTGAGGGACACACCTAGTTTAATCCACTTTGGGTCCACTAGAGTCCCAATATTTACCTTTGAAGTGTCTTCCACTATAAGTATAGAACCATCATCTAGAATAGTTGGCAAGGATTTGAATGTATTGGAAATGATAAAGTCCTCTAGATGGACTAACTCTTTTGATTATCCTAAGTAGGATGAATTAGAATCTCCTAGTGTTGGCATTGGCCAAGATACAAATACCTCAGGGCACTCTTGAACAATCTATGCAAAATCCTATCACTCCTCAATATTGATATATAATCCACAAATTGATTATTGGTTATTGGTCTCATATGCTTCAAAGGAAGATGGGTGAACATCCCCATCTAATGGTGATAAAAACTATTTTTCACAAAGAGACTTGCCTTTTTATTTACTTCTTCCCTAGTCGGAAAGTGCCCCAAAGAGGTTTTCACTTTCAAACGTCAATTTTTTATTTTATTTTTGTTCTTGGTTATGGAATTTCACTCACTCTCTGAAGTAGGTAGCAAGATCCAATCTAATAGCAAAGCCGTACTTGTGGTCTCCAAGAGGTATGTGACTCCTCAATCCCAAAAAGTTGTATATGGCCTCATTATTTTTGAACTCATCTAATGGCACTGTTGACTCTTATTGGTCCTAATATATCATTAGGGAATGGTAAAGTGTTAAATGTGAAGGTTGATCAATAGGGCTAACATTTCAAATAGCATGGGGGTCAAATAAATTTGTAGTGGCCAAGTCATCATAAATGTTATAATTGGACCATGCATCATTGTTGGCATCATCATTGCTAGTCATTGGTGTTGGAACATGAATTAGGTATTTGGGGTCACCCCTAGGTTGTTTAAATCCGATACTATGAGTTCTCATGTACTTTGTCATTAAGACTAGTTTGATAGTTCCTTGTTGAGTAATCCAAGGACTCGACCTTCATAAACTAGGTCATCCATAATCTGATTAGGAATAGGATACTTCATGTTTTGGTAACAATCGACCAATTCATCAATGTAGATCCATGAATAATCCTTTGATAAAGGGTCATATTATAGGCCAAAGGCTAGTTTAAAGATAATGGGCTTGTTCAACTGATATTTTCCTTGGTTTTCCATGCCATACTAGTAGTCTTAGTTGTAGGTCTCCCATATGCTTTAGGATTTTTAGTCAATTTAACAATATGGAATGCATTATGGGTGCTATATTCTCTAATACCTTTATCAATGACATAGAAGTGGTTGAAATTTTCTAATGGAGGCATGGCCAAGGTAGAGTTTAAGCTATTTAGGTCAATGTAATTAGCTTATGGGCCTGATTCAATGGTTTTTCCTTTTTTGGCTTTGTCATTGTCTAACTTGGGCATAGGGTTCATGCCAAATTGGTATTTGTAGATTTTATACTTGAACTCAAGGCATTTACAATATCGATAAGGTTAAAGATTGGTAGGTATAGTCACTTCCATCCCTGAATGTGGAAACTTTATACATAGATGCAATGTAGAATTTATGGCCCTAATTTCATGGATCCAGGGTCATTCCAATAATAGAATGTAAGATAATTTTAGGTTTAAAACATGACACATATTATCATGGGTTAATGGCCCAATGACTACTAACAAGCTAATGGTACCTTGAGACTCTTGTTCTTCATTATCATATGCCTTGATAATGATGGTATTTGACTGTAAGTCAATTGATGTATATCTGAGATGTTTGACCAACTTCAAAGACATAATGTTGAGACCCAAATCATTGTTTACAATGACATGTTTAACTCTATGGTTCATTATACCAACTTCAATATACAATGGGTTATTATGTAAAGGACCTAGAGAATACATATCACTTTGGTCAAAGGTGAGATGTTGGCCAAGGGCCAAGTGTCTGACCATGGCTTGGAATTTGTTTGGAGGGATATTATCTAGCACAAGCGATTGGTTCAAATATTTTTTTAAGATGTCTTTATGGATAGTAGACGTATGTAACAAATCCATGATGGAAATTTGTGTAGGAATCTTCTTCATTTGTTCCATAATATCATAGGTCTTCCCCTCAGGTTTATCAATTGGTTTGTTTTTGATAGGCACAGAAGGTCAAGTAGGCTCATTTGTAGTGTTTGGTTGCAAGCTTCTGATAGTGACTCTAGCTTTTCGAGTTACGATTGCATAATATTAATCTATAATTTGGCTTTGGTAGTTGGTCAGGTAGGTAATGAGGCTCTAAATGATGATTCTTGGATAGTATGGTACCTAATTATTAGCATGGCATGTAGAAGATTCATTGGCATAAAGAGGTTGGTAGGTATTATTCGACAAATAGGCATTATTATGTGAAGGTTTGGGTCTATTTAGAATTAGTCTAGGGTTTATAGTGATGGTGGTAACATAACTACCTAAAATGTGTCCTCCAACATTATTATAGGTATATTCAATGGCATGATGACTTTCTTGGTTGGTTTGATCATTTTACCCTTGGTTATGACCATTCTATTGTTGTTGTTATGGCTAGCATTGTTGTTGTTGATTCTATGGTGGAGTTTTTTGTCATTGTTGTTGATGTTGTTAGTACTACTAATGGATGTTGTTGTTGTTATGTTGGGGAAATGGATTATAGTAGATACCTAAGTTATGATTTTTTGTAGGATCATGGGTGTCTCTTTTTATCTATCCATTTTTCAACATGTTCTCAATCAGATGTCCAAGTTGGATATACCATCTTATAGAGTGTCTTCTAACTTGATGGTACTCACAAAATTCATTTTAATGATACCAATTAGGGAATGGAGTATCTTCAAGAAATGGATTTAGTATATTCTAACTGATCATATTTACTTGAACCAATCTGTGAAACAAAAACTTAATAGGCTCATCAAGGTTACTAAATTATTGAGCAAGATGTGGTCTTCTCCTCAAAGGAGGGGCTTGTAATTGGTTTTGATTTTGTGGTAGTTGGTTTTATGGAGGTCCTGGTTGAATGTATGGAGGAAATGGTTGTTGAGTGGGTGAAGGTATATGAACAATCAGTGTTTAGACTATCTGAACATGGCATGATTTAGTAACCCCATTGCCAAAAACATTTTTATTATGTTTGTAGGTTTAGGTCTATCATTATTATTGGTTTGAGGTGGCGTTGAATTTGGTACTTGAGTTTGGTTATGATTGTGGTTTTGGATTTGATTCTAGTTTTGGTTCTAATTAGCAAAGGATAACTTGATTATGCCTTTGTTGTCAAGAGCTTTTTCAATGTGTATTCCTTTTTTATGACCTCTTTGAACATGTGAGCACACTGCAGCTAAAGATTGTAGGATATCTCGCTATGTAACCTCCTTGTAAATATTGAAATCAATTGTTTATCTAATAGATTATGTGTAAACCATATTGTTAGGGCTCTCCAACATTTTAAATATGAAGAGAAGCTATCACCATTCTTATATTTATCTTGGCTTAGATCCACAACAGTAATCTTGTGCTCGATATTGTATGAAAAGTGTTGTACAAACTTCTCTAAGAGATCATCCAATTCAGGTACAAATTTATTTGGTAATTTCAACAACCATTATAAGGCTTGTCCATATAGACTCCTTGGGAAGATTAGAATCAAATATATATCATTATAGGCCACTAGTTGGTAGGCAACAAATAATTCCTTCAAATGCTCTCTAGGATCACCTTTGCCTTTGTATTTGTCAAATTTAGGAGGCTCATAACCTGGTGGAAATGGTATTTATAAATATTCCATGTTACATGGGTAAGATCATGTCTCCTCCAATTTTAATTTATTCATCTATTTTTCAACCTGTATCACTTGAATTACATCCTTCATATGTTGCAACTCTTGGGTGAGGAAATCAAAAGGAGTGGCCTATTACTTTGACTGGTGTAGGTATATTATGGGATGCTAGTTAAATTATCCAGACAACCAGGTATGTGTATCCATGTTAAGGTTATACTATAGGTATGGGATATGTTGTTTTTGAAGCACATTTTTGTTTGGGTTGGCTCTATAACCATAGCTAGTGAATTATGGCTATAGTAATAGCATTTGGATCTGTGAAATGTGTTGGTATTATTGGGATTGGGAGGGAACTTGTTGTCTACTTGTGAAACCTTATTGGATATAGGGAGCATGTTTCTAACTAGATCATTATTTTTGAAGGTGTTAGTAATAGGATCCTTGTTGCATGTGCGATACCTGTTGGGTGAAAGCCAATTATTGTCAAGTATTCAGTAGCTACTATGTGTAAGAACCTTATTCTTGGATAAACACATATTGTTGGATCTTATCTTATTGTTGAAATGACACTTGTTTTTGGTTTGGCATTTGGAACAACACTTGTTAGTTTAGCAATTATTGGGAATTCAACATTTGTTGATTTGGCAAGTGTTGTTGTTGACCAGCCAACATATTCTGACCAATAGGAATATATTATTGGTTAGCCAACATTTATTATTGAGATGGTTTATTGGTCTTTACTTGATATGGTGGAACATTGATTATCACCTATTGAGGTGGTGTAGTGTTTTGCACTTGTTGTGGTGGTAAGTTGGTTTGTTATTGGCTCATTTCCCCCTATTGCACATTCAAGGAAGCAATGGGTTAAGCAGTGGAATTTACTTGTTAATTTTGGTAAATAGGCATACATATTCCTTGTTATTTTAACCCACTCATGGCATTTTTTAGAGGAACCTATTATGTATTGATTGGTGGTAATTTAGACCCACCTTGGTTTAAATTGGACTACACTTGCATGTTATCCACAACATTTTGAGTGGTATCTTATGTTTGAGAAACATTATTTTCCATCAAAATATGGACATTATACATGTCTCCAAAGAATGTGTTATGGCTAAAAGGGTCTAAGTTTGGAATTGTGTAGCCTGAGGCATCTATTTTTTGTCCTATTGATGGAGCTATCTCAATAAACAGTGTGTTAGAAATAGCCCTTGCTTTGAGATTATGAGCTAGATTGAGATAGGTTCGGTATGCTTGTTGTATCTAATCCATTTGTTCATCCATAATACATTTTCCTTTTTGAAATGTATTGTGGTCTTGTTGTTTTATTTGGACCAAATCTTGGCTATAACTAGTAGATTCATGTTCAAATGGTTGATTTTGTAATACATTACTATGTGTTATGATCAAACTACTCAAACTTTATTATGGGAAGTTTGGCAGAGACTTGGCCCCTATTTCAATAGCTCTAATTATCACTTTGTCTTTGTTTTCCAATAAATGATGTTCAAATAATTATAGATCATAGCTAGTTTGTGTTGGCATCATAATGTAATAGGGCTCTTGTTGTTGATTATGTTCAATATTAGACATCATTTGAATAAGGTATTATTTCATTTGTTCTGATTCTTGGCTTGGATAAGGAGGCATAGTTACCAAATATTGTGTTAAAGGGTCACACCTTTGTTCAATTTATGGGATGTTATAAGATGGATATAGATCCTTTTCATAAGTGACATCAGCATACAACACTTGAACAAAAGGGTCATTAGTCACAAAGTTCATATAGCCAGGATTATGCATGGGCTCGCTACATGTGTAATGAGGCAAGTTTAGATCCATGGATAGGTCACATGATAAATAAAGGGTCGAAAGGTAACGAACAACCAAGGTCTAAAAATAAAGTGCCTTTGGCTCTATAAAAGAGACACATAGGGAAAAAAATCTAAACTATGAAAAAGTAGAACAAAACAAACGTGAAATTGGTCTAACAAAATGATATTGATTTGCCCAAAGGTAGTTATAATCAGCAACAAAAGTAACACAAAGGCTTAAACTCTTCTATGGTTAGTGTACTGATTTTCCCATAGGCATTTATAATGAGTCACAAGAGTGTCTAAATAAAGCAGAATGATTACGAACTGGGATCAAGAGATAGCAACGATATTTTCCCAAAGGTGGTTATAATCATACTAATAAAAAAGCTAGACTCAAAAACACAAAACTCAAACAAGAACTCAAAAGTAAACTAGACTAAGGTAATTGTATCATATGACACCTGGTAATTGGTTCACTTAAGACTAAAAGTTGACTCACTAAAACTATTGGAACAATGAAACTAAACTTTGGAACAACAAACTTCAAACAAAGTACATGGCAACCACATGGCTCAAAAGGATGTTCTAAAAAAGATACAAAACAAATAACAACTGCTAAGTCTCGACAAGGGTATTTTTAGATCAAATATGAAACCAACCCAAGAAAAACAATCCAAACACAAAAAATAGACAACCTAATCCCAAATTAGATGAGGCTTCGATGTGGACCTAATTAGTTTAGGATTTGTACTTTAAAAGGTTGAGTTTTAAATTTAATGCAAAAATACTTGAATGTTATAAGGCAAAAATGGCTAGACCAAAATGGGAAGCATAATCGCATGTTTGAAACAAGAAAGGTATGCAAATAGCTTGTAACTTGGATTCAAAAGCAATAAGAGATTGGAATAAATCTGGCAACATAACGATGCTCCTTCAAACAAATGACATGGTAAATAGTTTTTAGACTAGAATATCCAAGGCAAAAGTTTGAGATGAAATGGGCAATGTATTGACATCCTATTTAAACAAAAGACACACAAATGGTTTTGGAACTAAATTCTAAGGCAAAAGTGTGACATAAATGGACAGAGTAACACCTCTTGGGATAAGGGGTGTGAAAACAACACGATTATTTTGGACTCATTTTGACATGACAATACAAAAAAATAATTTTAGTTTAAAAAAAACATGTGTAAATCAAATAAAAATAGAAGTAGCACTTGTGGCTTGTCTTATTCCTTATAACTAAAATGTGTGTGCATAATTTTAGCCAAAGTTTCCACTGATATACCAATGCTTGTGAGGAATTAAGTGTTAATCCAGAAAATAAAGCACATGTGTAGGTAGATTTTTTTACACCCCCCTTTATCTCTCAAGCATTGATACATGACATGAACTTAGAGTGAGAAGCACTCGATATTTGGCATGAAATTTTGTGGCAAGTGGGGCTTTATCTAAAATCTTTAAGTTTAGTATGTAATAGATGGTCACAAGTGTGGCTAACACAATGGGTGAAATCACATCAATTGGGTTCATACTAGCTAACTTACTATACAAGGGTTTATTCCTTTGCATAGTGATTCCATTCAAGCACTTCTTAGTAGAGTCTAATGTTTAGCCAAACCTGACTTAGGTTTTCATTAGGATCAAAGACGGTAGAAGCTTAGCCCCCTAACAATCCCAGTATCATGTTCCTTGATTTGTATACCCCATCATGGAACAAGGATGGTACGATGTTGGGCGATGAAACCCTAGGTCAACGTACCCCTAAATAACTTATGGGGAGGTAATGAACTCCCACCCACAAGCCAAATGTATAAAAATAAATAAATGAAAAAAGAAAGATTTTAGAGATCATTTATGGGTCACCCAAGTCACTCAGAGCTTGGGGAGAGCATAAGCGATATTCTTTCCAGCATAAATTTTAAGTAAAGGCAATAAACTAAGCACTTTTGGCCACTTGAGTTTCCTAAAGGGGATGGGGGGAGAGCATAGATGTAATAGTTTGTAGTTTTCCATAATAAATAAATTAGTCTAATGAACTTTAAAATTTAGCTAATAAATGAAAACAAACATAAAGTGAAAAAGTTTTTAAGATCTCTAACTAAGACGTAAGTTCTTTTTAATAGACCCAAATTGAAATATGATTGCAATTTTGGCCCCTTGGCCTTGTTTGCACTTGTAAAAATCTCAAAAACAACTAACAAGGAAAATAAAACTAAGTGGATTTTAAGCACCAAACAAAATATATGTGAGACTTCAACAATGCTTAAACATTGCTCTTTCCACCTTAGGTCCTGCAAAATGTTAAAGGGTTTGTCTTCTTAGAATCCCAAAATCAAGTGAGAAAATAATAATTTAATTTGAGCTCTCAGATTTCTATTTTTTATCTCAAAGAAAATTGACAGCGATCACACAGAGATCGATGGCAATTCCTAAAATCGACGTCGATTCACTCAGATCATCGATGTTTCTTACAAACATACAAAAATAAATTTGTTTCAAAGGAAAAATGGTTAAAAAATAAGTTTTAGACTCAAATATCTCATAGATTCTATAAGAAAAAGGTTACACAAACAACAAATAGGTTATCAAACACAAAATAAAGGCAAGCAAAATCAAGAAAAAGCATTTTAGCCATGTTCCTACCTTGCTCTATTTTCTACATAGAGATCATGGTTGATTCCTATAATTGATGTCAATCTATAAAATTGACATCGATCCCTAAAACCTTATTAAAAAAAGATTTAAAATTCTAAGCTAAAACTTGAAACTTGAAGATTTTAATGCATCAGTTAGAAAAACTAAGACTATCATATTATCTCCTTGGCCATATGGGATGTTTGGTCCCATCGAGCATGTCATTATGTACTTTAAGATTTTGAAGAAGAAACAATAATTAGATTAGTCTCTTGTTAGTCCAAATGAGAAAATATCAAGAATAACAATTCACTAAGACTAAACCCTCTTGCCTAAGAACTAGGAGGAGCATAACACAATAATCAAGATCAAAAAATAAAAATGAAGACAATACAAGTTTCTTACCTCCCTTGTTGTATATGATGCTTAATTGTTGGCATAAGAATGTTTGTGTTTAGCCTATGATGATTTTAGCCTTTTATCAATGTTCTTCCATGGTGATAGCATCTCTTCAATAGTCACTTGTGGCTTGGTGTGAAGCTTGGCATAAGTTTGGCATAATAACACTACTCTTAAAGGCTTCAAGAAGGTATTACAGTAGAATAACCTTACACACAAAATATTGTTATTCTATGGTGTGGGCACATGTATTTATAGCTAAAAAACTAACTCTCATCTTAGGTAGGTTAGGTTAAATTCTAACTTGGGTTGAGTCTAGATTAACCTTAGTTAAGTCAATCTAACTCTGCGTGGATTGAAGGCACTCATGAAATCTTGACACCTCAGTTTATGATATTTGTGAGGCATGACAATTCACTTTCGATATCTGTGAGGTGTGAGTCATATTTTTAAATATTTATGAGATGATAAATCACTTTATTAGCTCATTTGACTTTTTGACTTCATATTTGGCTAAAATTCTTTTTTTAGTAAATGAAATTCACTAATTTGATTTAGAATTTTTGTTTAGGCAATTTAATTAGGATTTGCAATATAATTAGTCTTGCTTAGTCTTTTTTAGCTTTTAGCAATTGTTTTAAATGTCATGAATTAATAGCATGACATACCAAAAGTGTCAAATTACTAGGTCGTAATTTGACTAGGTTTAGAACTGAACCAGGTTAGTGATGCATATAAGATAATACACCAAATAAGCTAGTCTCATCACATTTTTGGGTGATTACATGCCTTATACAAATGAATTTATGCAATTCACATGATTTCTAGGCTTAAAATATGTCATTTGCTAGAAATTGAATTGAATGTTGGTTTAGGCATGAAAATGGCCAAAACTAATTATCTACACTCATCATTTACTACAATATGAGCATTATATTTTTTCAAGTATCATTAATCTTAATTTTGAGAGCCCACACCAATTTAATCTATAAAATTAATGCATTTAATGTAAGATTATTCAAGTTTTATTAGAATCTTAGTTATTTTCCCCTGAGTTGTACAATATTGAAGCACAAATTCTTGACTTTCCACAAGTTATTAATGCCTACATGCTTTGTGTAGGCATGTAATACCATATTGACATCTTTAGAATACATTTTTTTATGACAGTAAACTTTTTTATCTTCATCTAAATATTTATGAAATGTTTGAGCTAAGTGGTATGTGTTGTATGCTAAAAACTTTATATAAATGTACTTTAACACAAAAATTCTAAATAAATATTAAATATGTTCTTTTACACACATAACGAACACATAATATGGTGAGTGTAAGGGGGAAGTGAGGTATAGAGAGGGAATGCAAAAGGAAGAGTGGGAAAAGTAAGGATGATACAAGAAGGATATGCAATGAAAATATTGAACAAATAGGGTGTGCAAATAGGAAAAAAAAAAAAAAAAAAGGAAGAGACATCAACCTAAGTATGTTGAGAATTTATTTTTTCCAAAGTATAGAATCACTTTCAACAAGGTTTTAAGTGAAAACATGATTAAATGTTGTGGTATATTTCAAATATTGAGTTTAACACAAAAGAGGTTGAAATAAAGAGAGGTATTAAAAATGTCACAAAATAATGGGTACATGGGTATTTATAAACTAAAATGGTGTATTGGAGGGGGTATTATAATATTGAGAGGAAGAAACAAAAATAGAGATATTATTTAGTATCCTATGAATGAACATGATATGCTACCAATTTAGTTAGTGACACCCCCATGATATATGTAAGTCTGTGCAGATACAAGTTGAACATATGATGGGAAAGAACCCATGTGGAGCCATCAAATAAATACCACAAGTCAAAAAATTTATTGTCTATATAATAAACATGAAGAAGGTATGGTAGGACTACTCTAAATAAAATTACAATCTTGCAAACATGTATATTTTCCATGTTTAGTCCAAGGTTAGGCAAAATCATTTTTTCAAAAAAAATAGTGTGTGTGCCTTTAGGAGATGGATATAATGGAACATGTGTAAGAGTTGCTCATTTTAACAAGTAGGAGAATCTATCACCATCACTAAAAATTAGAGTTAAACAAATCAAGAGAACCATCTTTTTTTTCATGGATTGCATTAGGTCATCTTTTGGTTTTTGAAATCTACTTTCAAGGATAAAACTCTTCATAAAGACAACACTTAGCTCATTTTCACCATTGCTTCCTTCCAAATCCAATTCCTACATGTGTATAGAGTTTCAACCCTTCACCATTTTTGCTTACAAAGATAGAATTTTGCTAAACCACAATCAAATTCTTCATATTTTTGAGTACTTCACATTAATGTGGTTTTCAGCAATTTTGGTAGGCTTTTCTAGGAGTTTTTACTCAAAGGGATATTTTTAGTTCTTCAAGTTCTTCAAAGTTCTGATTTTTTACCTCCACCTATTAGGCAGTACAAAGGGTCAACAAGCATTTTCTTGACCACTCTAGATTACTCTTTGTAACCACACAAGCATTTTCTACCCCCATATTCATGCAAAAATTTGCAAGCTCTCACCGAAGTGGCCTTCCAGATCACCAAGTCAAAAAAAATGAAGTATAAATACATGGGTTGTGAGCCCATGTTGATGATAGAAAGTGATATCCTTGAAATTGGTGATTCACAAATTGAACTTGTGGACTTGGAAGAAATCCACAAAAGGATTAATGCAAAATAATAGAACTTTGTAATTATTTGTCTCTATGAAAGTGGTTTGCCCAAAGCAACTATTTCTCATGTTTTAGTGCAATGTTCCAATTTGGTGTTCGTTTGTGCCCAACACAATGATTATGAAACAAGAGAAACAAGATCAAGTGGAAGCTCTTTAGTGACCAAACAAGATGGTACAACTATGGGCATAACTCTATAGATCCAAATCAAGGACACCTATGCAATAATGAGTGTGAAAGTCAAGGAATGCTATTGGGATAACATCTAGATAAACACCTTCATACTATTAATGATGGATGGTTGAAGCACAAATGAAAAGGTCTTTCTAAGCCCCTAAAAAACTTCTTCTGATCAGATTTCAAAGAGAAGTTGTCTAACATGATAACTCTCCTCAATGAGGTAGTAGGCAACCAAACTAGCATAGATTTCCACCCATGGATGTTCTGACCATGAACATCATCTACACCAAAAAATAATACATTGATTGGGGTGATTTTATCGATGCTCTACTCCAACAACCGATCAACATAGAAACAACCAAGACTTTCTACATGACATCTTATTTGGTGTACATCATGACCCCTTTTTCAAATAAATTAAAATTAATAAAGTTAATATTTTTAAGTTGTTAAGTGACTTCCATTATATTAAAAAGTGACAACTTAATATTACTTTATTATTATAAATAAATAAAGGTGACTTTCCAAATAAATTAATTTAACATCAAATTAGAAGATGAAAAGTTAATTTTGGGGCTATTCCTTGGAAAAGTGTCAAGTAAACTTATAAAAAGGCATTGGGGGTCATTTGGAAATCATTTTTTGCCATTATCTATTTTTATATTGAGATTTTTTAGTTATTGGTTCAACTTTTGCTTTTGAGGATGAAAACCCTCTGTTACAACCAAACTTGGGCAGGAAAACCCTCTAATCTTCAATGGTAAATCCATACAGGAGTTGTATTTGTGCATCCAGTTAGAGATTCACTTTTATTAGATATTATTATTGTAGGATTTTTTTCACATTTAATTTAACCTGCATAGTTATTAGTCGACTTGTTTAGGGTTGTTAAGGTCATTAGAGGAAATACATTTAATGTGTTTTCTAATTGTGAGTTGAGTTGTTGCCTTTTTGGTGGCCTAATCTCTCAATATATAATGTACCTCCTTATACTTTTTAGATATTCATTCAATGAACTATTATGAAGCCCATTTATGTTTTACATTGCTCTCACCTACTCCTAGGGTTTTTATAAAATCTGTGATGTTCAGATATCTTGTAGTGATCTAACATGGTATTAGAGCTCTGATCTAATGGCCATTTTATCATTTTTGAAATCATTGAGATTTCATGAAAATCCATGAAAACTATACATCTGAAGCCTACAATTACAAAATGGATAATGCCATCAAATTCAAAAGGCATAAAAACCCTAAAATTAACTATAAACATGACCTATATTTGTCAAAGCAATTTTTAACCATTTTTAGAGGGTTTTCAAGCTTGTTCTATCATTTCACACATTTGTACAACATGATTCTCAAATCAAGAAACAATTAAAGGGTCATTCTAGGTTTTTCAAGTTCTTAAATGGGTCTTTACTAGTTTTTGGAGGAGTCATATCAAATATAAGTATTTTTTGAGTTTTCTAACTTTGGTAGAGTTTTTAATCTTTACAAGCAATTTTGGAAATTTTTCAAACTTTTTTAGACTTCTAGCATCAGGTTTACAAGCCTATACAGACAATCATCCTTCAGTAGACTTTCACCCTTGTTCAAGCACATGATGGATCTCGATGATCGTGGATGTATACCCTAATGATGCCCCACAAATCTTGATCATCCTACTCACAACACTTGTAGACCCTAATAACTATGTTGGCAACCCCATCATGCCAATTAGTTATGCTCGTTTACACAACAAAATCTGATGACTTTGCTAGTAGACCCCTTAGACCCTGTAACCTCTTCCAACACACTTGTTAGACTCTAA
This sequence comes from Torreya grandis, assembly GCA_037957365.1. Lineage (NCBI taxonomy): Eukaryota > Viridiplantae > Streptophyta > Pinopsida > Cupressales > Taxaceae > Torreya > Torreya grandis. The sequence continues at coordinate 4,615,412 of JARHVA010000119.1, read as the reverse complement.
TGACCTTGCTAGCACACCCAACAAAACCTGATGATAATGCTAACAACCCGCATAGACTCTGATAGATGTGTAAGTATCTCAATAGACTCTGATGCCTTTTCATGCAGACCAACCAAAATTTGACACCTATCCAGACACACCGCAGACTCTAACCACCCTCTTTGCACATTGTGACATTTAGGAGCCATCAAATTTAACCAAGTCAAAAGTGAAACTATTCATTTCAAATCTAGAGGCATTTTAGAGGTCTTATCCCCTGGTTATATGGTTTGGTCACATGGGGGACTTAAATCTTGATTCCTACTAGAGGGGGTTTAAATTTACCACCTAACCAATTCTCCATCAACCCATACATTTTAAAATTATTTTTGGGTGTCTCTAATGAACCTAAACATTTTTCAAATTTATGTTAGGTGGATATTTTTTTATGTGAGATCATATTTTCAAACACGCATAAATTTTGATTGATAACTCAGACTTGAGTGTCATATTCTTAAAAAGTGCCTTTTTTTGTGTTCTATGCATTGGTGGTCATCTTGGCTCCACTACAACTCCCTTCAAACCAAATATTTAACACTCTTATATGCATTATCACATTATTCCAACATCCTTCTAATTATTTCATACTTACATACATATTTCTCAAGGTGCATTATCAGTTATCCCTGACGTTTATACGAGTGTGCTTGTATTTGTAACTTTTGGAGGTTCATTGCTGACAGTTCTAAGAGGGTATTCTTTGGTGTTTTGAATTTAATTTATGCATATCTTTTGTACCTTATGCAACATATTTTCCTTCTATGCTATGGATTCAAGTCTAATAAGTCTGTTCACACCATTTAATTATCATGAATGAAAATAATTTTTCAATCCAAGGGTTACCATCAAATTATAATGGGCATTGAGACTAAACCTTTAATAGAAAAAGAGAAAATTGAATGGCTGATCTACTCTTTCACATAGAATATACCAAAACACCTACTCAAGTGTGGACCACTCTGGGAATGCTCTTCAAGAAGTAGGATGTGATGAGAGGCCATGAGCTAGAGAATGAGCTCATTATTTTGAGCCTAGATGACTATGACACCCTACAAGACTTATTCACCAAGTTTAGAATTCTAAGGTTGTAATTAAAAAAATGTGAAATTGATAAGAAAGATGAACAACTTATTCTGTCAATACTCTTTAAACTAGGTCCATAGTATTTTGTATTTGTGTCCACTTTTCATTCCACAAAAAGTTCTCTTAGAACCACACTAAAGATGCCTTCTTTAGGTATATTTGTTGATGACTTGATTCGAGAGTGAGATAAGTTGATACAAATGGGCACAATGAAGTCCTCAAAATTGCATGCATTGTTTGCTAAGAAAGAGAAGAGGATTCAAACAATAAAGAGAAGAAACAAAATAAAAAAGGATCAAGAAAAGGATGTAAATCCTCCCACCTACAAATCAAACAATGAGACTTCTTCTTCAAGTGTTAATCCTAAGAAAGATAGGATCAAATGTGGGGTTTACTTAGGAAAACATGATGAAAGTAAATGTTTGAAGAAGCAGTTTGACCAACTAATTAAGATGTTCAAGAATCACAATATCAGTGTCCCTGATTCTATCAATTAGAGTTCATCAACCTATGAATCCTCTAAGGAAAATGACCATGGTAAATAAAAGTTAAAATATAATGGTAATGGGAAAACAAAGGGCAAGGCCCTAGTTACTTTTTTACCTCTAACTCCTACATGGGTAATTGACTGTTGTGCTTTACATCACATGGCCTCTTCACAGATAGAGTTTACTTTCTTGGAACCATGTGACATGTCTTCTATATAAATGAGTGATGACACTTCTAAAAAGGGTCTCAAGAGAGGTTTTGTTGAAGTGAGTGGTGGAATGTTTAATAATGTTTTAAGTGTTCCAACTAATCTCCTATCAATTTACCAGATCACTCAACTTGGCTTGGGCATGTGAGTTGAGTTCACTCCAGATTTAGTGTATGTTACAGAGTTGTGCCATGATACTATATTGGTAGTGGGAATGGTCAATCATCAACTTGACTATATAACTTCTCACATTTTGCTTCTGATTCTCTTTAAGATTCTTCTTCTTTAGACTCACTTGAACTTGATTACATTTCTGAGCCAAAGCATTTATCTAATATAAATGACTCTTCTTATAACACAAATGACTATAGTAGTGATGGAGACACACCTCCATCATCTCCTTGTCAACTTATTAATTTTGATGAGTTATTTCCTAATTAGCCTGCCTCTAGTCTTCTTCAGACATTGCATGGTGTAGAGATACTAATCTAGGACACATCAGATATCATGCAATCTATTCCATAGTTTCAAGGCATTTTGTAGTCCTTCTTAGCCTCTGTTCCCACTGCACCTTTATTTCCTAGAGCAGTTAGCCCTCATGCCTCGCATGAGAATAGTTATTTGTATAGGAATCACACCTTGATTAAAGATCCATCAGGGACTTGGTGGACACATTCATTGTTCCTAGGTGATCCACTCTTCACTGCATCTACCTCTAATTCACAATCACTTCCAAGAAATTTGTTGTAAGATACAGGATGGCTACAGGCAGTTGTAGACTCTAGTGGGGAATTTTATCCCTATTTTCTTCTTTACTCTCTTTTTCAAGAAGACTTTTGTCCTACGGTTTTTCTCATTTTCTCTATTTTATAGGAATTGCATTGTGTTTGGGTACCTCATCAAGCCTCATTTTTAGGACCCAATTTTCTTACACACCTAAGCTATGCTTCAGGGGTGTTACTGTAGGATTTTTTTTGCTTTCAATTTTACCTACATGGTTATTAGTAAGCTTGCTTAGGGTTGCTAAAGTCATTAGGGGAAATACACTTAAGGTGTTTTCTAAGTGTGAGTTAAGTTTATACCTTTTTGGTAACCTAACCTCTCACTATATAATGTAATTCCTTTGTACTTCTATTGATATTCATTCAATGAACTATTATAAATCTCACTTTTGCTTTGCATTACTCACACCTACTCCTAGGGTTTTCATGCAGCCCATGACATTTAGATATCTTGGAGTGATCTGATAGCTATGACATCTTTTTGGCATCATTCCTAGGATTTTTGCATTGGGCATCACCTATAGCAGCTAGAGCATCATCTCAAGGGTTGATGTCATCATCCCAGGGGTTGATGTCACATTAAGGGCAATATTATAGGGTTGACATCACCCATAGTTAGCTATCATCACTTCTTTCAGTCCATAGGACCATCATTTGGTCTATTCCATCTATCTAGGATGTTATTGGTCTGAAATTGATGTATACATCTAGCTAATATTTTTTTTAATTTTAGTATTGAAAAAAAAAATTAAAAAAAACTAATTTTAGTGTTTACAATAAGGTTATCATTATTTGCAAAAAAACTATATTTTTCATAGGGTTTAGAAATTATTTGCATCATTTTCCAGTATTTATAATTTTTGTCATAAGGGTTTTGCAATAAAAATCATTTTTTATTAATTATGCCCTAGGGTTTCCAGTGACTCCAAAATTATTTAAAATTATCTGTTTAGGGATATTACAATGTATTTGTTGGCATCCCTGAGAGTGTATCCTGGATTCACGTAATTGGCCAATATTGACGCATCCACCAATGTGTATGAATTTGATTCTTAGTTTATCTTGGAGTAAAGCAACAAGCATTTCAAATGGGTAAATGTTGTTGTCACAATGAGAATGGTATAGGCATTGGAGGAGGATTGGGGAAAAAATATTTTTGATGAAATAGCCAACTTGATTTCAAAATATGGGAGCTACTACATTCATTTTCATAAATTTTCCTACATAAGAGTTGTAGGATTTGAGGTTGCCCCCTGTGGTTGCCAAGATTGGAAAATAATAAAATAATCTTGGTCAAGTTATGTAGATAATTGGATGTAGTACATAAATGTTTTTGATAAAGGCATGTTTTGGGTGTTACTTTTCCTATCTCTTTGGGTCACTTCACATGTAAGAATGTCACTGATGCGCATAACATTAAATCTTCAACTGTTTAATTTATGAGGCATTATCATATAAGTTGGCTTCATTTTGATAACAAGGGGTTAGTGCAAACCTGCCTCAGAATTAATTCTTCATGTGAACACAAACTACACCTGGAGGACTATTAGGAAGATTACTATGATGAATATGAAATGTTGAGACATGATTGGATTAGGATCAAGTTGAATCAAATCAAGTCTTTCACCAAGACATGGATATCGGATGGCATGATTAATGGTGGGAGCAAATTGCTTGATCTAACTTATACTGAGAGAGTCATGGCTTCACCATTTACAATAATAAATTGGTATTAAAGAATTGAAAGATTTGTAGATAAGGACCAAGATAGTATTGAAACGGTCCATGTGATCGTTCAATACCAAAATCACAAAATTCATTGTGCAAGTGGATCAAAGAGATCAAAGACTTCAACACCATTGAAACAGGCCCCTATCATAATTCCTAGATCACCTGGTAAGAGTAGTACTAACACATCTTAGTGATCAACCACTTCAGGAGGTGACAGAGATGATGAAGATCCAAAAATACCAAAGCAATGAAGCAAAACGTGTTAAGAGGGTCCTGTGGTTGGAAGAAACTCATAACCTAAAAAAGTTAGTGTTGTTGTAATCATCTTCTCCCCTTGGAGATGCATCTCTATCGATTGACAACACAAATCAAAAATATCTTGCCTCTGCTCAAGGAGTGATTTAACATGTAACTACCATTGATGTTGACATTCCAGTGTTTGAATCTCCTTCCCTTATAGCTTCCCCACAACTTACACCCTTACCACAATCTTCACCACCAAGACAACCTACACCACCACCTTTAAAATCCCAACTGGAAAGATTTATCCAAACATTATTCCAATGGATCAACCCTTGTTGAGAAAAAATAAAAAGGTGGTCGAGGTAGGTTTTCTTGATTTTGATGTGGTAGCTAGTGTACTACTAACTCCTAAAAAAGTAAAAATCGCATCAAGATTGGTTTTGGATCCATCTGAAGCTCAATTTATAGAGATTGTTGAACCAAATGTTGAAAAGAAATAAGAGGAGATGACCATGGAAAATTACATTTTAAAGAGAATATCATTGGGAGTGGTGACTAGGGAGAGTGATATTAACAATCTTTAGGAATCCATAGAGTGGATGATCAAATGATCCGAACAAGATGAGCTCACTCAAGAATAATTGAAAGATGAAGTTTGATAGTTGGTGGGATATGTCAACTATTTCCCGAACCCAATTGAAGGACCAATATTTCCCCAAGTAGAAGCTCTAACTCAAGTTCTCAATATTAGCAAGGAAGCAATAATAACCATAAGTGCAACAACCATGTGAAAGCTCCTGAAGCCTAGGTTGAGCAATTACTTTTAGATGGCCTGAAGTATATTGAAGATATGATCAATTTATATGAAACACTTGACTCAGAACAAACCAAACTTGATCAACAAATTTAATGCCATGAAAAGGAATTGAAGGTATGGGAAACTATGAAATTGGATGTTGAAGGAATGACTTCCACTAATACAAAATTGCTAGTAACAGTTGAGATTTTTGACAAAAATATGATGATATCTCATGTAAATGGTTAGAATGAATTCTCTTGAAAATTAAAATTTTGGATAACGTTGTGGGAGAACTAAAGGAACAACTTCAATTTGGAAGGGAGATAAAAATAGAAGTATGTTACAATTTGGGAAGCTTACATTATGATTTGATTATAGAATATGGGTTCAGTTTGTATATTATGAATGAAATAAAAGAGCAATTCATAAAATTAATCAATAAGGAGTTATTCAAAGAGGGTGCCTTCAATGTTGCCTCCATGATAGTGCTTAGTGAAATACATGCTTCACTTCAAGAATTGAACTCCCAATTGATTGGGCTTTTGGAAGTCCCAAATGAAATGCTATTGATATCTAATAGATGGTTGACATGTTGAAAACATGTGATAGTTACTAAAGGAAATTCGATCATTGAAGCAGTTAGGAAATTTAGAATATTCAAAAAAACAAGAGATAAGGGGAAGATCGTCGGTCCAACAATTCCACTTCTAGAACTAGGCAAACCAACTTTTACTCTAGGGAAATCTACCTAGAATGCTCACAACCACTTTTTTATTTTTGTTTGTTTTTTATTTTTGTTTATTTTCTATTTTTGTTTGTTTACTATTTTGATAAAGTTGTATTTTTATTTTGTATAAATTTGAACATTAATGAAAAATAGAATAGGACAAAAGGCTAAATATCAAAATTCATAATGGAACATGAAGGGTCAGTGCATTCCCTCCTATCTCTATAAATAAGAAAAATGGCAACTGAAGAACAGGTGTTTGATGCTCATTATAATTTAGCTTGAAAGGAAGGAGAATAAAATTGTGTTTATTCTTCCAATGAGGAACACAAGGAAAGTTTGAAACTTCATGTTTAGAATTTTATTTATGGATGTGTGTTTTTCTTATATTAATACATATCTCTCGACTCTCAAGAAATACATGTTTTATTCTCAAGTTAGCATATTACTTTTCTAGAATTCCTTCTTGTCATGCATAAGATGAAATATGTATTTGTTCATTCATGTGTGACTCTTCACCTTATGTATGCTCATATTGTTAAATTCATATGTAGATCATCGAGTCCATATGGTCAAGAGCACAATATTGGAATTTTTAAGGTTTTTTGTTATGTTGATGTTTTGAATCATGGATAATCAAGTGAGGTTTTTAACAACATAAAGTGCATAAAAAACCTATTATTTGCAATTATAAGTCATGTTTTCGAGATTGAACAATTAGTTTGTCATGGTTTAGGTGTCACATTTATCTTACCCAAATTATAAGTTTTAATTTCTAAACTTTTGCTCTAATAGTAGGGTAACATACTTATAAATCAACTACCTTCAATTAAGGGCAAAGATTATTATAATTTAATTTCTAGTATGGTTTCTCTCCATACTCCTAAATACATATAGAGTTCATTAGGCATTTGTTTCCATTCATATTCATCTTTGAGTTGACTAAAGGGAAATTAGAGTTCATCTTAGTAACATTCTATGTTTTTGGATTGTCATTATCTTTTACAAAGTTACTTGTATTTTAAAAAAAACGTTAAAATAATACTTATATTAATGATTGGGCCATTCTAGTTAATATCTTACATATTAACTTAATTAAAATATGATTTCACCATTAAATTATATTTGATTGTTGATTTGATTGTTAATTATAAAGTGATGTAACCATTATTTGCTTTTTATACTGCTATCATGTTTTGTTGTTCTTATTTTCTTGTAGCTTTTGAGATGAACATTAAAAAAATAAAGTTGGAGCTTAATCTAAATCCATTTGAATTCAAATTCTAAAAATTAACAACCAAGTTCTTTGAATATCATGATGTTTGACAATTTTATTATTGTTTCATCTAACTAAATACTTTGTATCAATTGTTGGTATGTTTAGGTATTTTGAAATACAATATTAACTCATTAAATAGATTATATTAACTTATTATATTTGTAAACCTTTATGATTTGAGGATACTTAACCCATTATAACACTTTACTGTGTTATTTTATTTGAATAAATTTTATTATTTTTTCATGTTAATAAATCCTTGTGTTATGATGGTACTTAATCTATTATAACACATTGCATTCAATGTTCATAGGAGAACTACATAACATAAATTTAACAACAAATATCTTTATATATCACGATGTTTGACATTTTTATTATTATTTCATCCAACCAAATATGTTGCATCAAATTTTTGGCATGCATGGATATTTTGAAATACATTTTTATTTCTTTAAATAGATTATGTTAACTTTTTATATTTGTAAATCCTTTATGATCAAAGGATAGCTAACCCATTACAACATTCTATCATGTTATTTTGTTTGAATAAATATTATTGTTTTTCATATTAGTAAATCTTTTTGTGTTGGGATGGTGCTTAATCCATTATAACGGATTACATTCAATGTTCATGGGAGAACTACACCTAAGCCATCCTTTTGATTATAAAGTTACTTAGTCATTAGACCACAATTAATTGATTGTATATAGATTTTTGTTAATATGTATCATATATTTTGTTAATTATTTTGATAAGGCATTTTACTATGAGGTCATGGAATTTGCTTTTAAATTAATATTGTAGAACAATCATGATACTAGAATCATTATTTTAGAATTCAAAAAATTACTTTAATTATGGACATGAATACAATTTTGATGTCTAATTTAAAAATTATAGTAAAGCAAAGGGATGGTCATAAGATGGATTGTATATTGGCTATTGTAAGTTTAGCTCGTATCTCTTTGATATAATCCATCCTTTTTTTTTTTTTTAAATGATTTACATATTAATTATTTTAGTGTAATTCACATATTTAATATTGGTTGTGTTATGGCTATCAATAAAATTTATATTGTCAAATATTATTGTTTAATGGTCATATTATTTGTTAGTACTCATCATGATAATAAGTTGTGCTATAGAGGAAACAACCCATATAAGGAAACGACAGGGTGAATCCAATCATTTAATTAGCTCTAGGTTATCTAAATCGAAACAAAAGTAAACCTCTCCATAAATAATGTTGGCTATGTATTAGCCTTATTAATGAATTTTATTATTCAATGATGGTCATTGTAATAAAGTTATATGATATGGTGGATAAGATATAATGTTGAGGGGAGTGGGAGAGCAAGAGTTTTCCATCTCTTAATTAACTCTAAGATTTGTTTAAAGTGAAACAAAAAAATTCATTTGATAAGGTAAAAATCTTGTAGATTATCAAAATTGAAGACTAATTTCTTCACAAGGTAAAATCTTGTGGATTGTCAAAATTAAAGAGTAATGTGTTAAAATATAAGAGGATAACATATGTTGTTATCAATTAATTCTAACATTACATTTTGGAGTGAAGAAAAATAAATTATTTTGCTCAAACACTTTGATAGGTCTTCCAAACCAATTTAATCATATTTATATCATTATAATTAAATAATTTTGACAAAAAATAATATAACTAAATTTTAAATTATTAATGTCTATGGGTTGACGGCGTGGTGGTATTTGAGTGTTTTTGTAAGTGAGAGACAAGTTCAAATCCCACTCCATGATAAGAGGGCTCACCTCAATAAACACTACGATAAGATGGTTTAAATTATGAGAACAAGTAAATAGTACTTATATTCCTACTAAGAATATAAGAATTATTAAATGATAGTACTATATTCCTACCAAGAATATAAGAATTATTAAATATTAAAATATTATTATTTACAACATCCTTATTTTGACCTTTACTAGAGGTTCTCTTTTAAACATAGATGGTCTAAATATGCGACAATCAAATACACATTATGCTTCCTCTTTTAATTTCAGTATGCAATTTGGAGTTTGTCATTTATTATTTTTTCTTTCCTTTTGATGTAGATTTTTGTTTTAGTTATATTTTTTTGGTGTCAAGATTGTGAGTTGGTAGAAGTTTCATAAATTAATTGTAAGATAATTTATATTTGCTTGTATACAAAAATGATTGTGTTAGTGGATATAACTCATATATTATCTTTAAAAATAAAATTTATTTAATAAATTAGAAAACAATTAATCCTTATGTAAAACAATTAATCCTTATGCAAAACAAGATTATATTATTAAAGGGTAAAAACAACACACCTCATCCTTTAATTACATTGTACTTAAAACCTATTCTAATATTAAAATCACCCTTCTAAGGCCATTTTTAAGATAAAGTTGCATCAACAATAAGACAATGGTGCACTTGTATTGATGGTATGAATAAATCCGATGAAAAAAATAAGTCTATAATGTAATTACCAAATTTTAATGGGTTGTCAACCTCGTCTTTTGGAACCATAAACTAACATCTTATCGTTATTTGGAATGCAAATTGTATTTAACCTTTCAAAAGTAGGATTTGTTACTCTAGACCACTTATAAATTGTTTGTTGATATATCTACAAAATATAATTGATTTCATCTTATACATCTTAATAATGTTTTGCTAAGGCATTATTATTGTGCAATATATCCTTTATGTGCTTATGAAATAAACTAATAATCAGAAGTTAGAAATGTGTGACTAATGTTTTGCTAAGGCATTATTATTGTGCAATAAATCCTTTATGTGCTTATGAAATAAACTAATAATCAAAAGTTAGAAATGTGTGACTAGTGCATTTAAAATAACCCAATAATTGGAAGTTAGAAATGTAGGAATGCTTATTCAAAACAACTCAATAATTGTAAGCTAGAATTGTACAAATGCTTATTTAAGACATAAACTTTCAATTCTTCCTAACAAGATACGGTTCAAATTTTCATTTTTTGGTATTTTTTTTCTTACAAACGTTTTAAATGATACATGATTAAATTCAATGATGCTTATAGATTAAATTTGCAATTTTTTTTTCAAATTCTTATTGTGCGCTCGTAGGGTTATCGGGTCACCGTGTGCAACTTTAAGACAATTAAAAATTTAACCACAATGAAAGCCTCAAACATTTAACTATTTTGAGATCTATTAGTTTGTTCAATTTGTTTATCTATTCTAATCAAGGATTGGAGATTTAAAAATTATATTGACAATTAGTTGGCTTGTATAATATACCACCATTGTAAATAAAAGTGTTTATAGTAATATGTTATTATCATAATTAATTTTTAAATTTTTGACTTGTAAAAAATATTTTTATCCTTATTTATTTTCTCAGATGTCTTGAAGAATATCTCTATATATTATGCGCTTTGATGATCACAATTAAAATACGTATTTCTTGTTTAAAGTTATTTTTATACTTATTTTGTTCCATAGTCCAACAAAGATTTCACAAATGATTTCAAGATAAGATCTCTGCATCTTAACATATCCAAGTGAATATAAAGCCAAGATCATACATTTATAAAATGAGTGTTTCTTTTTTAAGATTATTGTCGTACTTATTTTGTTCCATAGTCAAACAAAGATTTCACAAATGAATCTCTAGATAGATCTTAAAATCTTAACACATCCTAATGAATGTTAAGGCCAAGATTGTACATTTATAATAATAGTTTGTTGGTTAGATTAGACATATTAAGAACCGATAAATAAAGGTGTCCTCTTAAGATGATTTAAAAAGAGTATACTAAGAAAACAAAAAAACACAACAAAATTGAAATTTGGCAAAAATTGATTGACAATGTAAATGATTGTGGATGTAATCTTAACATTGGAGTCCCCCAAAGTGGGTTTAAAAAAGATGTTAATGGTGTAAACCCAAATAAGTGTACCACTTTGACTTGGCTTTGATGCATGAGAAGGATATTTTATTAATTCTCTCTCATATATTTTGGTCTGCCCTTACTTTTACTAACTATAATTGTTGCCTATAAAAACAACTCACTCATTTACCATTTGACAAGCAATTCCATTCACTTGTATAACGTTGTAACATATTAGCTCTTCATTTCTTTGTATTCATTGGTCTGCCCTTTTACCAAATATGATCGTTGCCTATAAAAACAATCTCACATTTGTCATTTGACAAGCAATTGCATTCATTTGTATAACGTTGTTGTAATATATTAGCCCTTTTAATTTCTTTGTATCCATTTATTGCAATGTTCTTATCTTTTCTGTTAGTGCACCGAATAGCAGTCTACTCCCAACTTTGAGAAGACGACCTTCAAATGTCGACTTTGGGTTGGAAAATAAATATGTTGAACTGTTTACTGCCACTGAATTTCTCCAAAAAGACACTGAAGATGAACAAAAATCCCAGTGAGACTTCTCTAGATTTTTTGGTCCACCCTAATAGTGGAGATTAAGACAGACACTGGAGAGTATATTGAGTCCAAAAGGAGTTTATCCAACCAGATACAAAATGGTTTATTAACTTCAAAATAAAATCTACAGGAATTAGAAAAAATTCAAAGACAAGCGAAAGATATAGGCTAGCATCTGCAACTTCAAGAGATTTAAGCATGTCCATGTCAGGCATTGTAAACCTTAATTTATGCCCCCCGTGACAAATTTTAGTTAAAAACTTGGTGTTATTAACCTTATTTTTCTGTCCTCTGTGACAAATTTTAGTTAAAAACTATATCGATCTCATACTTTTGGCCAACTACTTAACTTTGCAAAATATAAAAGCCAACCTACGAAGAAATTACTCCTTTTACTTGGCAAATCTTGGGTTAGAGACATTTTAATTTGGCTCACGCTGTTAAAAAGTGTCTGCCATTACCAACATGCCACAACCCCTCGGACAATGAGTACCTTTCACTGCTTTCATATTGGATGAATTTTTATGACATGACAATTTTGTAATATTTAAACACTAGAATGAAATCGGTATGAAGCCTTCTAAGAATGGTTCTTGGCTGGTTCTTGGCAAAAGGCAGCCTCATTCATTAAAAGACTCTTGACATCCTAACAGTTTATTAAGGATGACCATGGTTGCATACCAACCCTGAAAAAATCTTGTTATTCTTATTAAAGCATGTTCCAGAATTTTACATTGGAAGAATATTTCTGCTCATGTTTCTGATCAGTTGGATTCATTAGGTTGTTGATATCATATCTATTTCAATTTCAATGGTTTGTAATTTTTCTACCAGACCTTTCATCACAAGATATTAGTTGACTGAATGATTTTGTTTTTGATTGGTAGATGAAATTGAATGCTTCAATTAAAATGATAAAAATTATGGAACAATCAATTAAAATGACAAAAATTATATAACAGAGTTGATTATGGCATTGTTAGAGAGAGACTAAAATAAAGATTCGATCTGTGCAATCCTCACAGATAAGACCTTATCTTATTAATTGAATTGACAGAATCCTTCTTTAACTTTGTCCTTCTATTGTCTCATCGTGAAACAAAGAAACAAAAAGCTCTGCCATGGGGCAAAGAAGTAGTAACCGCCTTGGTGGAGATCGAAATCACAACTTATATTATTACGGTTACAGACATGGCAATCATTAAAATGATAATATACAAGCTATATTTGATGGAATCAGCCACTGTCCCCTTTAAGTTAAATCTTGCCATGCCTATAAAAAGGCCAGGCATTGACATCATCCTAATCATGGAATCTATTACACGAATAATTAGCCAAATGTATCAGCTGAAAATCAAGAGATACTTTAATGATTAATGATTTCAAAAAATATTAAGTACCAAAAATACAAAAAATGATTTTCGGCATTGCCTTTCAATGAATAGGTTTACTTTGTTTTATACATGAAAATTATCAATCATGTGAAATATCACATCAGCACCATCTGAATGCATTGAATATGACTTCACCTGCAAATTATGTTCCGCATTACAGCATTAGAATTGATCCTATATCAGTAATATTTCCAAAGAAATGCAGTCACGTTATGCTGGTAGAAGAAACAAGCATAATAAGTAAACACTACATAGAAATTGAACAAACAACAGTCATAAATGCCTCGAGTATTTTAATATGTGTGGAATATATGAACCCCATGTTTTAAGTAACAATTCTTGTTATATATTAACTTCATCAAGTCTGATTTTTGGCAGGACTGACAGAAATGAGAACACACGTGCAATCACAGAATGATTCCAATAACACACTGCACCCATTAAAACATATCTGATCTAAATATATATATTGCTGAGAATAAATTTCTTCGCAATAATGTCTCATGCAATACTTGATCAAAAAAGAGAACCTTGAAAAGGGAGCCTGATATTCACTTAAAGGCCATTCAACACAGCCGTTGAACTCTGTTTGGTTGTCCACATCTAACTAATCCTAAAACATTACTATAATCATTCATACATGACTTGAATATTATCCCATAACTACAACTCGGGTGATTGCACAAGGAAATGATCACATCTTGAATGATTGGGTAAACATTAATTACATTTGATGTTTTACATAGTTACAATATTTTATTATTTACTGCTAATTACAAATTTTCATAGGATAAAATGACCAGGTATCATCTTAAATTTCCCATAAACTTCAGAGTTTTGGTGAAATACGACAATCATTCTCTTTGTGATTCACTTCACTTTTAGTACACGCTATTAATATTTCCTTGGTTTACATTGGCCAAGACTTTGTTATATGAGAATGATTATAGAATAAACCACCAATTTAGGAGGATCTGGCACTTTGAGGGACTCATGGTATAGCGATGGTCCTATGTTATATAATCTGATGAAAACATTTTATTTCAGGGCCTTCTCAAGCATATGCGGTCATACAACGAGCATATGCGGTCATACAACGAGCATATGCGGTCATACAACGATATCCTAACTCTTCTCCAATCATGTTGCACAGCTCCAGCTATACAACAGCAATTTCAAAAAACGACAAAATGGGACACTCAACAATATACAATCGTCTCTTCACCTTCCACACTTGTATAATAATGTATTCTATTCTTTGAGTACTGATGTTAGAGAAGATCCTCACAACATACATCCAACCTCTCGGATCATTGTACAGAACTTTGCATAATACAACCCTGCATTTACAGTTCTATTATGGTGACTTCTTGCTCTTTTGTTTGTGTGTCTATAAACTCTCTAATTAGAGCCTAGCCTTTTATCACTAAAGGAGGGGTAAAATTTTTATTGAAAACGAAACAAGAAACAACGAGAACTACAGAGCTTTATCCTGGTCAACAAGTTGACCCAACTTCTGAGATAAATTCAGAGGAAGCATCGTATGATCAAAAATGTTCCAAGGCGGCCCATGCTCGGAGGCCCATTTAGCCAAACAATCAGCCACACCATTCCACTCGCGAAGAATATGCATAAAAGACACAGAATCCAAGGAAGTACATAGCTGAAAGATCTGTTGAACAACCACAGCGAAATGCCAATCCACAATCACAAAGTTCCTTTTATTCAATAAATTAACAACCCCCTGCGAGTCAGTCTCGCAAATAATTCTGTGCCAACCATGTTGGCAACACTGTTGCATTGCAACCAAGATAGCCAGAGCTTCCATGAGGTTATTAGTATGGTAGCACTTGTAGATAGAAAGGAAAAACTGAATATCACCAAAACTATCACGCCCAACACCCCCAATACCAGCTGACCCTGGATTTCCCCGAGAAGAACCATCAGTGTTGATTTTAAGAATTCCAACCGCAGTAGGAGTCCAATGCCCCTCACGATGGACAAGATGCGAGTGCTGCCTAGTGCCATTCGTTGAGCGAGTGTGGGGAGCAAAGGGAGAGTCACTGGAGGAGCAAAGGAAAAGTGTGAGTAAATACCACCATTTACAGGGTCCAAACCAACAGCAACGTCACATTTAGCTTGGAGAGTTTCATGAAGAGAATTAATAATTTTCCCCCACAGTAACCTGAGCTCAAAGTGCACATCATGAAAAATCCACCTGTTCCTCTCAAGCCATATATGCCACAAAATAAGGTTAGGACCAATGGACCAAGCAACCTGAAGAAAAGAAGCCTTAGAAGGAAGGTGGCCCAAACGATCCCAAAATTTAGACAGAGAGGAAACATGCCAGCATGAGCAACCCCACACACTCCACCAGAGGTGCCAAATCTGTTTGGTAAAAGGGCACTGGAAGAAAAGGTGAGAAACAATCTCTTCACTAATGCGGCATAAAACACATATGAAAGGCCCCTGGAAGCCTCGTTTACAAAGATTGTCCCAAGTAAGACACCTATTGTAAACCAGAACCCAGAGGAAAAAATTACATTTAGGCCATGAAAAACGATTCCAAACTTGCTTCCACCAAGAGACCTCCACTTCGCCAAAAAGTTGATTTGTCAATGCAAGGTACCCAGAAGAAACAGAATACTTCCCAAAAGAAGCACCTCCCCAAGCCAAAACATCACGTTTCTGCAAAGAACTGCATTCTCTAGAAGCCAAAATCTGAGATAACTCCAACCGATCCCCCAAAGAGCCACCCGGCGGCCAATCAGAAGAATTCTTCCATCGATAACCCACAGCGTTGCCCAGGTTAAAGGCCTCCTTATAATGAGCCACCGTATTCGACCCAACAGAAAGGAAAAGATCACAAAGACACTGCAAGTGTGGATGAGAGGATAAGAGAGGAGACGCATCCCAAGAGTCACTCCAAAAGAGGGCCATAGTGCCACTGTTGCAGATCCAAAAGAGACTGGGTTTCACAAGATGAACACCAAGCTTGAGGGTATTTCACACCATAGAACCTCTTCCCTCAAGAGGAAGCCTGAAAATATAAGAAGGATCAACACCAAGATAATACTTGTATGACAAGATAATACTTGTATGACAGGATACGGGCCCACAAGCGAGATTGACTGGAGCACCAGCGCCAATAGAGTTTGGCAGCGAGAGCTTGACTGCACAAGATAGCAGAGCACAGGTCAAGGGCTCCTTCCTTTATTGGCCGACAAACAGTATCTCAATTAATAAGGCTCCATTTGGTATTTGGCAGGTTGCCGCTCCAAAAAAATTGGCGAGAAAGAGCATCAAATTCTTTAAAAAAATACACCAGGGCAACCTGAACCATACTACGATATATGAAAAGGGCTTGAATCACAGATTACAGAAGTGTCACCCTGCCAGCAGTAGAGAGCCACCTATGAGTCCAATGATTAACTTTTTGTCTTAGTTTGTCGAGCACGTTCTGCCAAAAAAGCCTAGGCGGTCTTCTCACCACAATAGGAACCCCCAAGTAAGTCAGAGGAAGAGATTGAATCTGAAACGTCAGGATAGTAGCAATCCTCTACTGGATAGGCTCAGAGGTGTTGAAAAAAATAGAGGATTTGTGATCATTAATTTTTTGCCCAGAAGCAGCGAAATAAGTATCTAGGGTGAGCCGAAAAGCTTCAGCTTCACGAATCCGAGCTCGCCCTGCAAGGGTTGTATCATCAACAAACTGGAGGTGGGACAAAGTGGGTAATCCATTCCCCCATTGCCATCCATGAATCATATTTTGAGAGACACGAAACTTGATAAGTCTACCAAGTCCCTCAGCCAGAATGATAAACAAATAAGGAGAGAGCGGATCTCCTTGGCGACGACCTCTAGATGCGCCAAAAAGCTCTGAGGGTTCACCATTAATAAGGACCGAAAAGGAAGGAGTAGTAACACAGCGCAAAACCCAGCGAACCCTGACCTGATTGAAGCCAAAAGCCAGAAGAACTTTATGCAAGAAACCCCAATTGACTCTGTCATAAGCCTTAGCCATATCAAGCTTAATGAACATGGCACGTTCCTGAGAAGTACTCATAGAGTGAATAGCTTCAGAAGTAACAACCACCCCATCCAAAATTTGTTTGCTTGCTACAAAACCCCCTTGTTCCTCAGAGATAACCATGGGAAGACAAACTTTAAGCCTCTCCGCAAGGAGCTTAGTAATGATTTTATAGACCACATTACAAAGAGCAATGGGCCTAAAGAAGTCTAGCTGATTAGCCTGTTCCTTCTTCGGAATAAGGACTAGCAAAGTAGCATTCAATGCCCAGAGCATTTCTTTGTTGGAATAAGACTCCTGAACCACATCCAAAAGGTCATGATTGATAATATCCCAAAAGTCTTGAAAGAATTCAACAGGGAAACCATCAGGTCCCGAAGCTTTGCCTTTACACAAGCTGAAGACCACCCCCTCCAGTTCTGACATACCAATTGGCCGCATAAGAGAGTCATTCATTTCCGGTGTCAGAACAGAGGGAATACAAGATAAAACTGTATTCTCTGCAAGCTCAGCTGGAGGTAGATAATCTGAAAAGATAGCAGAGTAAAACCGAATAGATTCCCTGGATATAGCTTGAGAGGAGCTCAGACGTGTCCCATCTGAAGTAACAAGAGAAGAAATGAAACTCCTATTACGTTGAGCCTGCACAAAATTATGGAAAAAAGCGGTGTTCTTGTCCCCTTCCTGAAGCCAGTCTATTCGAGCCTTTTGTTTCCAATAAATTTCTTCACGAAGATTCCACTCAACTAAATCAGTAGAAGCTTGAGATTTAGCAATGCGAAGAGCTTCAGACAAACCTAGATCCCAAATCTGCCTGGTAATAACATCCAAACGATCTTGAGCCCTCTTCATAATATGGAGATTACCAAAACAATTTACGTTCCAGTACTTCAATTTCCTTTTAACATACTGAAGTTTTTTAGAGAAGGAAAACATAGCAGTGCCATAGGCAGGGCCTCCCTGTCTCCCACAGTGAGCCATTAAGTCATGGAGAGAGGAGTCACGAAGCCACATCCGCTGAAACTTAAATGGAGGCTTATGGGGAACAACAATATAACTAGTAGAGAGCTTGATAGGCCAGTGGTCAAAACCTCTCCAATCAAGAATTTCAGAAGATAGAGAGAGAGCTAGAATGCCAAAAACAAGAAACTAGGAACCTGTCCAGGCGTTCAGAGATGGCAGCATTACCAATCCTTCTATTGTTCCAAGTAAAGAGCCCGTTAAGAGGTTTAACATCAGAGAGATGTAAAAGATCAATATGTTGTCGAAGAAGCTCAGAAGGACCCAAACGAGCCAACCCACCCCTCTTCTCCTCCAGACTAAGAACAGAGTTGAAATCTCCAGCCACAATCCAAGGCAAGAAAGGATGACAGCTTTTAACATACCGAATATGTTCCCAGAGAGAGCCTAGCCTTTTATCAATCTCATACAATTTATGCATTTGTAACACATCTGAATCCGTTTGAGTGTGTTGTCCCCTGCGTCTCCTCTTGGACCCTAGATTAGTGGTATCAAAGCATTCATATTATTCCTAGTGGTATTGAAGTTTCTATTAGTCCATTGCATTTTGTATTCCTATTCACGTTAGATCTGAGTACAAGAAGCTTGGTCTTGCAACTTGTGACCTTTCTTCCTACCTATAGAAGATGCTTTGTAGCAACAATGAGATAATTTAGATCAACACTACGCACGGGAAAAAGTAGGGATCACTGATCTCTTCGCTCAACTTCTTCAACAAGTTCAATCATCTCCTTCAGACCCATCTACTTCAATGCATTGACCATTTGATGGTCAAACTCCATATAAGGTACAAGTAAATATGGAGATTCCTATATTTGAAGGAAAAATAGATGAAGATGCACTAGTCATTTGGCTTAATCTCATTTGTTGATATTATGTGGTCAATTAGATTTATGATCAAGAAATGATAACCTTTTCCCTTTTGCGAGATCCTTGTCTATAAAGAAATGGTGGGATAACTACTACATTACCCATGGGGATGACTTGATATCTGCAAATACTTGGAATGGTTTTGTAGAAGCCATGAAAGAAACTTATTACCCTGTTGGAAACAATGATGACTAGTACATCAAATTCTGTTAACTTCACAAGGTTGTGACTCGTTTGTTCAAAATCTACCAACATTTTCTATAATTTGGTTTCCAAGATTAATACCCAAAAAACAAAGAAAAAAAAGTCATTTTGAAAGTATAGGTTAAGCTGGAGACCCTACATTCTACGCTGACATGAATTTCCTCTAAATCTCTTCCCAAAATTTAAGAATGAAGATTCTAGGTCCCCAGATAAATCGCAGTCTAAGAATTCCAGGTTTGAAGCCAAAGATAAATCTAAGAAAAGAAACCTCCATGTCACCCTTGGAAGAACATACAATCCGATGATCAAAATAAGCAATCTAAGACTGGCAAGTGGTGCACAGTACACACTTCCCACGACGACTCAACTGAAAAATGTCATGCCTCTGAAGTGTTGATTGCTCAGATGCAGACATCAAAATCTACCCCAACGACGCTAGATAAGGGTAAAAATATCATGGACCAAGAGCTTAGTGTCATGGTAGGTACCGTCACCATTGCCTCAATGTCCAATTCGGATCTAGAAGCAACAAAACACTTATTACATTCTTAGATGTGGGTTAATGGACAACAAATACGCTTCATTATTGATAACAGTAGACAGAAGAATTTGATTTCACAAGAAGCAATTTGCTGATTGAATTTGCTACCAACTCCTCACCCACAACCCTACACCATTGAATGGTTCAGCTGAAGTCCAAAGAAGCACATCACTCATTAGTGTCACCTAGTGTATGAAATCAAGCCTTTTCAAGATGCAGTCATTTGTGATCTAATGCCATTAGAGGTAATGTGAAGTTTTGCTTAGAAATCCATATCTTTTTCACCAGCATGCAATTTATGAAACAAATCCTAGGAATGTTATCATAGATGTTGATGAAGATAGATATTGCATACTGAAAGTAGTCCCTAAGCTCTTTCTTATCAACACCAAGTAAAGCAAGAAGCTTGTCATTTCTAGTAAGAAATTTGTGCTCTTGACGGTGACACCTAAACATAATAACATCCTTGCAGCTCAAACTCATACCACACCCCCTTCAACAGAAATGCAACAGTTGAAAAAGGTACTGGTGGAGGATATTTGCAAGTCACCCCCTAGAGTGCCAAAGCATTGTGCAGTAAAGCATACTACTGACCTTATTCCAAGACACTACGTCTTCCTAATGCCTCTCTATACCACCAATCATTTATTGGGAATGAAGAAATCAAAAGGAAAATCCATGAACTTGTAAATAAAGGACACATCCTACACAAATATTCGCCTTGCAACAACCCCTTGTGCTCATGCCAAAGGAGGATGGCACATGGAGGTTGTGCATCAATTACCTCTCTCTCAACAGAATCAATGTGAACAACCACTACCCTCTGCCTATGATAGAGAACCTTTTGGACCAGCTCCGTGACGCCAAGTTCTTTACAAACACTGATCTAAGTCAAGGTACCATCAGATTCATGTTGGACAGTTAGAGATCTAGAAGACAACCTTCAAAGCCAGAAAAGGTTTTTGCGAGTGGTTGATTATGCCTTTTGCCTTAACTAATGCACCCACGACATTTATACGAGGCATCTTAAGATTGTTCACAACTTCATTTGTTATTTTCTACCTTGACTACATCTTGATTTTCAATAAAACATGGGAGGAAAACTTGTGCCATGTTCAACAAGTACTTAACACTTTACGACAACACAAGTTATATACTAACATGGAAGAATGTTCTTTTCCCATCCAGGATATTCTATATCTTCGATATATTGTTGACGCACATGGAGATCATGTAGATTTGACCAAGATTCGCATTATCTAGGAATGGTCTACACCAAAGACTCACAAAGCTTTGTAGCTTCATGGGGCTACAAAACTTTTATAGGAAATTTGTACTTTGTTTTCTCGGGACATTTGTCCATTGAATCAAGTTACTAGAGGTGGCACCAAAGCAAATTTCACCTAGTCAGCCACACAATAGAAATTATTTTGTGCCAATGCTCGCATTACATGATCATGAACAACCACTTGAGATAGAGACTGATGCGTCTAAATAAAAACTTGGGGCAGTCCTTGCTCAATTTGGTCACCTAGTGGCTTGCCATAGTGAAACATTCATGACAATAGTAAGTACATACCCCACAAGCACTTCGTTCATACTATACCATAACCAACCATCATAGTGAGTTCAATGTCGCACTTAACTTAGTCAAGAGTTAGAGTTAGATATATTATTCGCTACAAGCCTAGTCTAGCCTATAGAATTGGGATTTCCGACACCCCATCTACATATAAGGCAGTTTGATATAGCAGGCACCCAATATAGAGGTGGGGGGGAAGGGGGGAGGATGGGGCTGCGGGGGGAGCGAGCACCCCGTATATAGATAAGGGTCCTCTCTCGTTGCTCGCATCAATCGAGTTCCTTCCTCGTCCTATCACCATCGATAGGGTGTTATACCCCATGTCCGCAAGATATAATATTCGTATTACTTATATAATATAATATAATATAATATTGAGTGTACCCGAGCTTGATAACATCTATACAGGTATAAAATATTCGCCAAATAGATAGATATGGCTTATATAATCAACCCGAGCCATGAATACTCAAACTTGGAGAAAAGTTATCGGGCACTTTGTTGCATTCCAAGAGAGTTATTTCTATGATCGAATCTGAATTAGGCTTCGTAAGATCTAGGTAATGGTAACAACAAAATAAGTAAAACTTATTACTTATCCTTTCCTTTTCATAGTATGAAAATGCATGCATTTCGTAATGCGACAATCATCAGTTCGACCTTGATAGCTACCTCTTTTCTATTTTTTTAATTCATTCCATTGTAAACCATCTTTCGTTAGGATCTATGAAATAGGGGGAAGACTCTTCCTTTTATGATCGTCGGTCCACTGGGTTTGTCATGGTATAACGAAATATATGATTGGCACATATTTTTTTAGACCTCTCCAATACAAGAAAAATAGAAAAAATGTTGCTCTCCATATAAAATAATTACAATATTCGCACTTCTACCGTAGACCCTAGAGTAGCAAGGGTTACCTCCATATAGATATAGCCCCACCCCATATTTAGGTAGGGGAGATAAGCAGGGGGTCATTTTTCCATCTTATCAGGGAGGGGATCTATCCGTCCAGGCTATATCTAGTACTGATCAAGCCTATTATCTGAGTCTATGGATTGATTGAAATATATATATTAGTCAGCAGCCGATCAAGCCTGTCACCAGATTGCCCTATACAGCTCCCCAATTTCCTCCTCTACAGAAATCCCCGAAGCCACTGAATTATCCCTGTGACCAAGAGCTAATTCATGCCATTGTTCAAGCATGTAAGCAATCAAAACAATACATATTAAGGAGACCACCATTCACACGAACAACAAACCCTTATATTTATTGCAAACACAAAACAAGTTGTAGCAAGAGCAACATAAAAAATGCTCTTCATAACTTCAATAATTCAATTTACAAATCAAGGACAAGAAGTGTTGATGCTAAAAATGCACCATACATTGCGCCTATTGTATGAGCATAATAATGGGAAGTTCCACTAAGTGGTACATGCCAATGAAACAACCTCCAGGATTAAGAAGCCAGCTACTCCCCTAGCACTAATCTAATACAAATTGGGGGTGAAAAGGGAAACAAGAAAGCTAAAAACAGCAAAACAGAAAAAAAGGCAATGTGCAAGAATAGTAGACCCTCCACTGTAATATCCCCAAATACAAAGGAGACCATAAACATGAACATTAATGTAAATAAATCACCAATGGAATCGCCTAAACCAGCAGCAATTAAATTAACTACAACAACTAAATTAAATCAAGTGTCCATATGGGAAGGAACGCCACATTCAATGCAAAGAATAGAAGTTATATTAATGCAAGTCGTCTCATTTGATGAAAAGACACATCACTTTGGAAAGGAGACACATCATTTGATGCAAAGCTATGAAGGGTATTTATAAGAACTTGGTGAAGGAAAAGGATATGTATTCAAATTTGACATTCATTCCCTTATTTGAAGTTTAAGTAGAAGCCTCTTCTTTTATTATTGAGGACAAAACCCCTCTTTTATTAGATACAAGGACGAAACCCTTTGATATCAACCCCTCAAAGACGAAACCCTTTGAGACTTTTCTATTAGAATATTTATAACCCGAATTCCGCGTTGCACATTTGATCTTTATAAAAAATTATTTATTATATAAATTTACTATCTTGTTAATAAAAACATAATTCTATATTCATTGAATATTATTATTTCCAACTTTAAAAAGGAATTCCGAGAAATCCAAATTAACATATAATATTCCAATTTGGGATATTACATCCACCCACTAAAAGGAAGGCATGAACAAAATCACTGCTGAAAACTCAATTAAATCAATCCCTAACACATTGCAAGAGGTAAATGATTGAACACACACAAACAAAGCCTAAGGGCAGAAATCAGCCACAAAATCTCTATAAAGTGTTGTCAAGACTAAAAAATTGCATACATAACTACTAGAAATGAACAAACATTGAATCAAAAAAAATGTCGAAGATCATGATTTCACAATGAAGCTCTCATGGAGAGCTAGAAAAATCCATGAAGTGAGGACCTAAATAATAGAGACTCTCTATTTAATTACATAGATGGAGGAGAAAGAAAAATAGTGGACTTCGATTGTGCCACCGCATTTCTATTAATTTTGGATCAGACTTGTACAAGAATTAATATTATAAACTTATATTATATATTCATTTAACGGTATTACAAATTATAGTTTGAGAATCCCCTACAACTTAGGAGTCAAACTCTATCAAGAACCCACAAATCCCTCAACTTCTTTGCATTTTGTCTCGTCTTTCCATAATTCTCTCATCTATAATATCTCTATCCTAGTGAGTTGCTAACTCGCATACGCTATTACAAATAATTTTCTCATATTACGATTTCCTTATACACAAATATTCTAACTACTAATAATAATCCATGTGAGTACTAATTTTCCTAACTTTGCCCCCTTAGTACGAACATAGGAACATGTGTTTTAAAGGACTAGATGAAGGCAACAAGGGAACAAACAATCATCAACCTCTCATCAACCATTCACTAATGGGAACACATCAACCAAATCAATGTGTAAACTATGAAAAAAAATCTACATTTGTTTAGCCTTCACTCTTGTATATACAAACAAAAATAGTAATGAAGTACACAAATTGGGAAGCAAGAACTATACCACTTATTTTCACACATACAAACAAGAACAAAAAAAAAGGAATGTTTGAGGACTAAGTCCTCATTGTCATATTTTGTAGCCACTGCACATGATCATTGCCACTTGATCACAACAGCAAAGGTGATTCCACTGCTACCAAAGACCACCCTTGGATTTTGACGGTTTGGCATAGACACTGATGCCACTAATGCAATGTATGGTCCCATTGTTAGCATCTGACAAGAGGTCACTATTAGACCTTCCTCCATTGCCTCCAACTACCAATTGGATGCTTACTTATTCAACGGAATAGGACTTGAAGCTCAAGTGCATGTCGTGTTTGATTGTAAAACTCCCCCACAAGATGACACATTTGACACAAGGATGTCCGGTTCGCCCAAAAATGCGTCATTTATATAGATGGAGATTGACTTTGACAACATTCATCATTTGGACAGCTGTAACTTACTACTTAAAAAATCAACATTTTCTAAAACTACTAAAAGCCCAAAATGACTTAATTTAAAAAACAACATATATCACCTAGACCACCAAACAAAACTTATACTCATAAACTATAACAAAAATATATTATAAAGGCTTTAAAAAAAACTAACATTGACAAAATATTAAATAAAACAAATTAAAAATCTAAACTAAACATATACTTGACTTTAATAACCATGACACACAACCTAAAAACTAAGTGACTTTTCACTTTATTTTTTATTCTTAATGAACTAATAAACCATTTTAACTTAGATTCAAGAGACTAAACTAAAATACAAATAACAATGTAGACTAAAATAGTAGATGCATGTGATTTTTTTTCTAAGCCTTCAAACGCTATATTGCTGAAGATTCACGTCCCTCATTTTCGGCTCAAAACTGCTCTTTCAATTTGTAGAATATTTTCAAACATTTTTTGGGTTTTATTCTCCTCTTTCTAGGCTTTCTAGAACACATTGAAATTCTTATTTTTGTTGAGAATTGAGGGAGAATACGTGATTTGAACCTGCAGAAAACTGATATAAAAAAACGCCTCTACAAAAATGTAAACAATGAATCCTTGTCTGCGTTCTTCGCTTGAGTTTCACAATGCACAACAACATAAACTATACTAATTTTATTCCATAACAAACCTAAAAAACAATAGATTTTAATCTACAAACTATCGTGCATTCACAAAAATAAATTCTCACATCAACAAGGGCAGCCATGAACTTGGAGATACCCCATCAAAACTCAATGCATCATTTGTATTCCCGGATTATAAATTTCCGCTCTCATACCAACTATTAATTTTGGATCAGACTTACACAAGAACTAATATTATAAACTTACATTGTATAATCATTGAACGGGATTAAAATTTATAATTTGAGAATCTCCTACAACTTAGGAGTCAAACTCTATCAAGAATCCACAAATCCCTTAACTTCTTATTCTTTCTCATCTTACCATTATTCACTCACCTATAATATCTCTATTCTAATGAGTTGCTAACTCACGTACACTATTACAAATATTTTTCTCATATTATGATTTTCTTACACAAAAATATTCTAACTACTAATAATAATTCATGTGAGTACTAATTTTCCTACAATTTAAGAATTTGCAGCCACCATCCAATGCAAAAACTGCTTGTTCAAATGCAGCAATTAACTTTTTGTGGCTTCCATTAGTCAGCTGCTCGTTATCTCCACCATTTATCTCCCTATGAATTCAAATGTGAGTAGAGTAAAATAAGGCAAAAGCCTTAAATATTTTCCACCTCTCATGATTTCCTCCATTTAAATATTTAAATGTTTAAAATCCTTTAATAGAGTCTCCACCCTTTTATAAACCCACTCCATGTGACATGAAAATACAAAAGCTTTAATCTTTTAAGCAAAGGTAGGCCCCCTTTTCAATAAAGGTAAAAATAAATTTATTCAACTCTCCTCGATGCATGCCCCCTTTCCAATAAAGATAAATACATTTATTCAACTCTCCTCGATGCATTACCCCTTTCCAATATAGATCACTACCTTTATTCAACTCTCCTCCATACATACCCTCCCATAGATTTTTTTTAAATCTAAAAGCTTTTAGTCTCCACCTTTTATTTTATAGCCTTTAGCTTATACATTGATTTATCCCCTTTAATTCAAGAGGGCCACCTTTTACCACCCAGATCTGAATAGAAAAGGAAATGATCCCTATTCACTATTCCTAGGCAATTTGCCTTTTATTTAATCTGCCCCCCTCACTACAAATTGCTAAGAGGAATTAAATTAAAAGTGAGAATTTGAAAATAGTGGGAAAATAGTGAAATTATTCCTTGAAGTGGAATTTTGCAACAAGGGACTACCAATCTAGTAGAGAATTGTTTGATTCGACCTCCAATTCAAGCTCTACTCTCTGTGATCGAGGCATGTGGACATGAGACTAACACTTGGCCAAAATTGCATACATCTAATGTAGACCTTGCAAAAATCTATTGGAATTTGTATAGTAAGTCGATTCTAGATTACTAATTGCAAGATGGACTCTTGTATCATTTAGGACAATTGTGTATACTGCATGAGGCAAAATGCTAGAAGCTCATATATTTTAGCAAGGTTACAGGTCACTTTGGAGTTGAAAAGACACTGCTCTTGAACAAATTATTTCTTTTGGCCATATTTCAAGTCAGATGTTGCAAAACGCATGAAATCTTGCACAACATGCACCATAGCCAAGCTAGTTAACAAGAAAAAAAGATTATACACGCATTTACAATACCTAACAAACCCTATGAGTCAGTTTTTATGGATTTCCTTTCAGATTTCCCTACTATCAAACAAGGAAATGATTGTGTTTATGTAGGAATTGAAATATTTTATAAGATGGCTATTCTTGCACCTTGTAAGAAGTCAATTTCAGTTGTGGAAAAAATTTAGTTGTATTTTCAGAACAAGATTCACTTTGGATTACCATCCACTGCCATCTTTTATAGAAAGAGCAAATTATTGGGCAATTTGTAAACCGCGCTCTGGTCTATGATGGGTAAAAAGTCTACCACGTTCCATCCTTAGATTGGTGGATAAACAAAAGTGGTGAGTAGGATGATTGTGCATCTTCTCAGAATGTACAATTCCAAAAAGCATCGCACTCGAGATGAAAGCATTCCTTTCATCCACCATAGCTACAACAAAGCTTTGCACAAATCTACCACACACAACCCTTTTCAAGTTTGCTATGGTTTCCAACCACTGGCATCACTAATGTACCATATCATATGCTATCATCCTCAATAGCAACAACTCCTTTAGCTCAAAAGGAAGTTGACAAAACCATCAAATTTATTGAGCACATTCAAAAACAAGTGCAGACAATTTTGTAGAAGGCTGATGCAAAGTATAAGTAACATCATGATCAACATAGAGCACCACACTTCTTAGGTTGGTGATCGGGTATGGCTTCATTTTATAAGATGGCTTATCTTGTGCCTTGTAAGAAGTCAATTTCAGCTGTAGAAACAACTCAATTGTATTTTCAGAATGGGATTCACTTTGGATTACCATCCACTACCATATTTTATAGAGAGAAAATTCTTGAGCAATTTCTATACAATGCTTTGGTCTATGATGGGTAAAAAGTTTACCAAGTTCCATCCTCAAGCTGGTGGACAAACAAAAGTGGCGAATAGGATGACTGTGCATCGCATGTGGGATGAAATCATTCCATTCACCCATGCACAACTCTACTGCACAAAACCCTTTTCAGGTTTGCTTGAGTTTCCAACCATTGGCACCCACTAATGTACCATATCATATGTTATGTTCCTCAATAGCGACAACTCCTTCAACTCAAAATGAAATTGCCAGAACTTTCAAATTCATTGAGAACATTCAACATGTGCAGACAATTTTGTATAAGGCTAATGCAAAGTATAAGTAGCATCATGTTTAACCTCAAGTGCCACATAATTTTTAGGTTGGTGATTGGGTATGGCTTCAATTCTAGAAAAAAGAATGATAGGACCTTATAGCAAGCTTCATCCTCTTCGATGTGGTCCCTACACTATCAGTAAGCAGATTGGAGATATCACCTTTGAACTAAATATTCTTTCCTATCTTGACCTTCATCGAGTCTTAAATGGAAAATAGTTGCGCCAATACTTCTCACTTTTGTTGGATTCACCTAATGTTGCAAAGACAGTACAAGAAGCAAAAATCAAACCTGAGTGCAACATTTCAACAAAAATGAAAGAAGAGATTGGCGTCAAGGTCAAACACACAAGATATCAAGAGATCCCTCTCAGATCGTCAAAGCGAGTCAAGTACCCTCACATGGGAAATGGAACACAGACGTTCAAGTTGCCAACAACTTTCCACATCTTACACAACTTAATGTAATGGAGGCAATTGCTCAAGGACAGATCAAGTGGATATTGCACTTTGCGTGACTCTTGATATAATGACAATACTCCACCATAATCTAATGATACTATCAGATTCAAGACCTCCCAAGCACACGTGGTCATATCAGGACATCCTCACTATTCTCCAATCATGCCGCACAACCCCAACACTAATTTTGCATAGTTATACGACAACATTTCTAGAAAACAACAAAACATCAAATTTGAACAATCATATGATGAGCAACTGTGTTTATTTCAGCACCACAATCATCTCTTCATATTTTGCACTTGTATAATGATGTATTCTAATGATAATTTGATTGGTGAGGACCCTCTCAAATCACTATACAAAACTTAGCATAATACAATCTTGCATTTACAATTCTCGCACAATGTATTATTTCTCTTGCATATCTATTTCTCTATAAGCACTCTAATTATATTCTAGCTTTCTATTAGTCTCATCGTTTTCCACATTTGAATCAATTTACCTCATTCTTTATATAAAATTGCTT
This sequence comes from Torreya grandis, assembly GCA_037957365.1. Taxonomy (NCBI): domain Eukaryota; kingdom Viridiplantae; phylum Streptophyta; class Pinopsida; order Cupressales; family Taxaceae; genus Torreya; species Torreya grandis. Next base: position 4,585,948 of record JARHVA010000119.1, on the reverse strand, counting down.
TTTGCTTTCATCATTCTTATTTTATTTCTTTAGATCAACAAAGTTTTAGAATAGATGCTCAATTGGAGGGATTTGGCCATTTCCCCTTGATCCTCGTCACCCTTCCTTTGTCCTTGGAAAAGGATACTTACACACTTCAATTGTTCACAACAACAATTTTGTTCCCATCATTTAGAGGTTGTAAAAACCTGTATGATAGTCAATGTAATAGAATCTTAGGTTGGTCTTCAACTCTTGGAAGTGTTCGCATCTGTATCAAAGGATTTATATTTTATTCTCAACAATGGCCTTCCTCTTAGAACATAATTCATTATATCACCAAATCAACACTACAATGCTTGCATATCTATCCTGCCTCATATTTTTGTTTCTAAAACAGCAAAGTAACTGATCAAGATTAATAGTAGAAGATCCAACCTCAGAAAGAAAAGGCAATATCACAAACTTAATTTGGCAGCCCATATCCTAAGTAGTCGTTTGAGTACACCACAGATTCAAAAATCCCTAGAAATTGGCGATTAATCATGATAAATCATGAGTTGACGGTGAAACAATTTATCTTCTAGAAAATTGCAAGCAGAGGAATGACGAATGATCACTGATTTTTGCCAAGTAATATGGGTGATTATTTGGAAAAAATCGCCGACTAAATCACCTCAACTTGCAAGTGAAAGGATAAAAAGGCCTAGAACCAAATAAATTCAAGTGCACAATGGAGCGAGCCTACTAGGGTTTTCAGAGTGTCATACTGGTACAAGTTACAAGTTAAAACTACAAGCCTAGGGTTTTTATTGTTCAAGGCCCAAGCCTCAAGGAATACATACATTGAATTAGTGATTAACAAGGGTTTTATATGTTTTAAGCCTCAAGGAATGAATATTGAAATTTAATACAATCTACAGTGGCACAACCTACGAGTATTTTAATTTATTTTCATTATTTTTGAAGTTTGAAGTTTGAACTTGAAGTACTCCTCAGTCCTCAATAAGACTATACCTTTCTAGTATGAATCATATGATATCTACTTCATCTTCTACTTCTTCCTTTGATTAGCAGCTAGGGTTAGATTCTAAAACATTTTTTTTATAATATTTAAGCTTGTTGTTTGAGAATAACATCGACATCCAGTTCAGATTTAAGCTTCTTCTTGTTTGCAATATAGCCTATGCTTGGCTTGCTTGGGAGGCCAAGCCACCTATATAGATAGAGCCCTTGATCTCCTAATTGAGGACATAGAAAAGATCTCATGGGTGAAAAACGTAATCAAAAAGGCAAAAAATATCACCAAGTTCATCTACAATCACATGGGTGTTAAACTTAATGAGAGAGCACACCAATGGAAAGAAGCTTGTGTAATTGAGAGTCACACAGTTCACCACAAATTTCATCACATTGCAGCCTCACTAACATCTCTTAAAGAAATGTTTGTGTGTCATCAGTGGTTGGAGTCTACTTATGCTAGTAAAGCCAAAGGGGAAAAGATCGTGAAAACTATTTTTGATGTGTTTGCAAAGCGCAGATAAAATCCTTTAGGTAACCTTAAACTTAACTATTTTTTTATTTATCATTTATTTGTTATAATTTTTTTCTTAATTTTGATTTTAACTTTGTGCATTATTTTGTTTAAGTGTCAGAGCCTTTGGTTCAAGTTCTACGATTGGTGGATGGAAAGAGAAATCCAATGGGCTATTTGTATGGGGCCATGGACGTGGCCAAGTCATAGCCAAATATTATAAGCAAAATCAAAGAAAATATGAACCCATTTGGCATGTAATTGATCGGAGATGGAAGGAGACACTCCTCCAACATATTCATGTAATGGCCTCCTATTTGAAACCTAAGGTTTTCTATTCCGATTCATTTAAGGCCAATGAGGAGGTTACAAATGACCTCACTACATGCATAGAGAGGATGATACCTGGTGATAACACTAGAGACAGTTATTGAAGAGTTGCAAATTCACAAGAATGCAATGAGGAAACTCTTTTCTTCGACTCTTTGCATTAAAATAAAAAACACCTTTCAGCCAAGCTAAAACAAATTAAGTCATTTGTTTTTACTTTTTAGTCTTGTTACTCGTACATACTACTACTAGACTTCTTTCGTTTATTCAAACCTAGATGACTTAAAAAATTATAAATGTTCGGCTTGCAAATGTGTGGTGGGAAGATTATGGTGTGAAAACACCTAATCTTCAAAGGTTAGCCATCTGCATTTTGTGCCACCATGTAGCTCTTCTGGGGTGAACGTAATTAAAACATGTTTGAAGTTGTTTGAACAAAAAAGCACAATAGGTTGACAACAAAATGCCTCAATGACCTTATCTTTGTGAGATGCAATCTTCATCTTCGCACGAGACAAGTGGAGGGGGTAGAGAATTATAAGACAATTGATTTGGATGAGATCGATCCATATGCCGACTGGATTGTTGATGATGTGGATCCCATGTTTACCGCGGTAGAGTTTTTGAACCATGGTGTACACTACATGCTAGTTATTACTCAGTGGTCCCATAAACTATTTGGTCTCTTGGAAGTTACTAATATATTTCATTTCATTGAAAACAAGTCAATTAACCTTTAAATATCAACTCCCATTCGCCAATAAAAGAGGCCACAATTTGAGTTGATATCACTAACCAAATAGTTGTATAATATTTGTATCTTGTCTAGTGGCTCCAAATGACCTTTCAATTCTTGACTAGTTGATCTTTTTTTGTAAATCTTTGTTATTATTAGATCTCTCTGGACTTGTTGAAGACTATTGTAAGAAAAGTGCTAGCACCAGCGGAAATTGAGGCAAGGACAAAAGAGGGGTAGCTCTATGCTATCCATGGCCAAAAATGAGGAGATGAATAGAAAGATAGATATTGTTCAGGCCACTCTGGACATCATGGAAAACCTAACAATAAAAAAGGAAGATGAAGATGAAGGCAAAGAAGCCGCCATAGAGGGCCCTGAATAAGGGGAATATTTAGGTGAGTATAATGAGGAAGAGCAAGATTGTGAGGAAGAGTTCATTCAGCAGTGCAATGAAAAGGATAGAAGAAAGTTGGCATGTATGACCCTATGCATCGTGGGAAACAAGAAAAGAAAAGTTGTTTGGAGTGAGAGAACAGTGAGGCCGATTAAGGAATCTCTAATTGAAAAGGAAGCAGTTGATAAGAGTAAAATTCAAGAATGAGCATGATGCTGAAATTCCACATGAGGATCTTGAGTATGAGGAGGAGCATGCATGGGAAAGCTCAAGATGTAGCTGATTTGGTATTTCTGGATGCAAACAAGGAGATCTGGACAAAGGAGGAAAGAAGTCAATTGATGGAAAGGGAAGCCAAGAAGATAAAAGATATGTTTCTACAAGCATTAGAGATACACAAAGGAGAGATGGTAGAGGAACAGCAAGTGGAAGAAGTAGTATTTTAAGAACCTCATAAAATGACAGCTAGTGATGAAGACAATGACGAGAGGTTAGAAGAATTATTAGGGACAGCATTCCAAGGGGAGGTAGATGCAATTTTTGAAGACTGAAATAGGCAAGGAAGATGATGTTTAAGTAGAGGTAGTGGAGTCTGACAATGCCATGAGATCAGCGAGTGAGCAAGACACAAAAGTTCTCTTAGAGAGCAGTGACTATAATGACCAATCAATTTGCAGCTTCAATGTATGATAAAATTTTGGACGGCCAAGACATGGAGAAGGCAGCAACAAGAGTTATGGATTCTCGGAAGGAGAGGATGGTTTTTGTAGGCCAGCAAATAGGCCATGTGCATAGGATGCCACAAATCAATGTTGTAGTAGATCGATAAGCCTTTCAATGGATTTGGAAAGATGGCACACATCAGCGGTGGAGAAGGTTGTTTCAAAAGAAGGAATTGGAAGCGAAGGAGAATCAAGGCAAAGGATCATGAAACCAAGTGAGTAAGAGCTCACATTTCTTTTCATCTTCCCAAGGTGTTTGATGTAGGATCATCCTTGGTGGCTACATTGGCCCAAAATATGTTTGTTTCATTCATAAACGGTGAACTTCTTGTGGTGTTGTCTTAGAACTCTGAAGAAGCTCATCATGCTTTAAAGTGGGGTTTGGTTGTTTCTGTCTTCTTCCACCACCTGTCCTAGAGTTCAAAGTATGTGTTTGCAATGAAAAGAATGTCTATAGAGCATCTAGTTGAGTTGTCAAGGTCATGGAACCTTTAGACAACCATTCTAAGACACTTGATCATGGTGATATAGGCTACAAGGCCTCATTACCTTGTTTTCCTTCTTCATGGGCTATTTTAGCCAAATCAAGGTTAGAGCACTCAAGACCACCTCACAAGCACCTGGAGATTATTTCAAAGTGGGTTTTTCTTGGAGATCATTTCACCATATTCAAAACTCTTAGTCTCAACTTTATGTGTCGCTTTAGAAACATTTTTGTGCCTATGGGAAAACATAGCAAAATACAAGTGGGAAATGTGGAGGGTGTTTCATGGTGGAGGGGGAGTTCATTCTTGGAACTCAGTAAACATAAAAAGAATCAACTTATTATCAAATCTTGCAATCATGCCATGTAAGGGCATTTTTGAGCATGGTGAAAGTTGGAAGTCCTCAAGCCATCTCAACAAAAATGAATTATGCAGATTTAGTAGTTTTCGCAGGTAGATGGTGTGGCAAAAGGCATTTGGGAAAAGAATGAACAAGTTGGGTGTAACGGACATATGAAAATCAGCCCAAACATGCTAAAGAGAGAGACAAAAATGCCTTTTGAAGATTGATGTACATGTGTAATGGTTAGGGGAGTCTACATGACGGCTATGATAGTAGAAAAATGTAAAGAATGGATATTTTGAGCACAACAGCACAGAAAAACAAGTTACGGTAAAAACAAGCCAAAAAAGGAGGTTTCAGCCATGAGAAGGTTGGAGTGACCAAGGGACTTTCACAAAGAGCTGAATATGGATTTGAGGTTATTTTTTCTCACTAATGCAAGATTAATTTTTTGTAGTCCTCTTGAGTGTTGAGAAAGAATCAGGCTGTGAAATTTAGCCTAACTGTTTGACAAAATGCCTAAAAATCACCAAGATAATATTGTCTATTTATAAAAATTTACCAGGTGTCTAATGAGCTGTCTTACACTTGTTTTGTCATTCACTTGCAAAGAGCTGTCAGGCACTTAAACTACCAACTGGCCTTTACTTTGCCTCTTTATTAGTTTTACCCCTTATTCCTTTCACTTAATGTTTTCTTTCTTTTCCTTGAATTTTGCACCCTTCTTTTCTATGTTTTCATTTTATCAACATTACTTTGGCTTAGAAGTCAAAAATCCTGCTTTTTTAATCCCCACTTTGTGCACTAGGAAAAAACCCTTTGCATGCTCCTCAAACTGCTTTCAGGAATTCTTTCCTTGGATAACATACCATCACCCTCAAAATTTTATATTTTACGCTACACTATTTTACAATCAATGAGTGAGAAGAATGGGGTGGCACAATAGCCGCAAATGGAGTTGGACGTTGTCTCATTGAAATGTCCCCATTTGCAATTGGATATACAACAATTTAAGCATTATTAATACTTCCCAAGTCCCAGATTGGCTGAAAGGAGGTAATTAACATGGTAGCTCTAGGGGTCCGCTGCAAATCCTACATCTGAAAGAGATATAACCTCCTGAAGGAAAAACACCAAGAACCTCTAGTTAAGATAATGAAATGTGGATAAGGAACCACTTGAGTCTCTACAAAAAATGATTTGTTCCCCAGATTTAATAATAGACATGACACTTGATTAATTGCTCCTCATCCACAATGTCTTGAAGAGGGAAAAGACGATAGATCCTGTCACCATGAGGAATATGATTATCTATTTCAACTGCCGATTAGATGAAACAAACCATTTAGCCAAGCAAAATTCTTAGGCCATGTGACCAATGATACCAGATATAGTCAAGTCAGATGATGATGACTTTACTAAAAATAATTCTCACCATAGAAAGTCATCTTGGAGCAAAGAGGATGCCAGAGAGAGATCCAAGTGACTTGAATGCATTGTCGATGGAGCTATTGATCATATTCCCCTTTACAAGTGGTCACCATGACAACTTAGATCTTATTGTCAGTCATAATAGAGGTTGTCTAACCCCCTCATTCATAGTCCAACTACTGGGGTAAATGCGCATTACCATATTTATTTCTACATTTGGATGATCGTCGACCAAGGCTACTTTGTCCCAGCTTCCTCATAAGATTGTTAAGAAAACCTCTTTGCCTAGGCCACTAACAAGGACATCATCAAAATATGTATTGGCCCTTCCATTGTGATCAACAAAGATGTAATCCTTTTGCTCCTAACTCTGATGAAACTAGAGCTTTTTCCTTCACTAGCTTCGTTCTCTTGGTCCCATCGATGGCTCTTGTTGGTAAACGGCCTCCCTTTCACAAGATTGATTTGTATTTTATGGCTTTTGTCTACTCTTACTTAGGATTTACCCTCTTCTTTTTGAGTTACACTTGGCTTCCTAGATTTAGCAGGTATACTTGTTTGAGTTCCTTTTAGCTCTCCAATAGCAATTATAAATTTAAATTTTGACTCTCATTGTCCTCTTTTAGTCAATGGCAGGCATTAATATTTTTCTTTGTTTGTTTCTTTCTTTCTTTGTATGTCCATGAAAGCACTTCTTTGATTTTGTGAATATAGTTATACCATTTACTATTAGTTCAACATAAGATGCAACCACCATTGTAATTATTTGACATTGGTCACTAGTTCAAGATTTATTTGTTTTGTAGGGCCTCGTTCATATTTAATGTCCATATTAGGAAATTGATAAATTAGCTGTATTCAAGTCTATCTCTCATTTTTTATATTGAGTAAAATAGTGTAGACTAGTACAAATATCTTAAATATATCTATCTGAAAACCACCATTGTAGTTATTTGACATTAGTCATTAGCTCAAGATTTATTTTTTTTTAAGGCCTCGTTTGTATTTATTGACCTCCATATTAGGAAATTGATAAATTAGCTTTGTATTCAAGTCTCTCTCTCATTTTTTATTTTGTATAAAATAGTGTAGACTAGAACAGATATCTTAAATATATCTATATGAAAAATGCTAAGATGTATCAATCTCAAGGAGGCATCTTGGATTTGTCACAGTCTCACCCATCAAAGCATTCCACATTGATTGATCACTGCATCACCTTCTTCACAAATTTTCTGCTGGCAGGTGACAGATGGCCTCAATCTAGCTGAACTGCATCAGGTTTGAAAAAAACTTTCCAGGTCAAGCTCCAAACTCCACCATTTAAGATATCGTGATTTATCGACCATCTTCTCCAGTCACGAAGAAAACTCCCTACAACGGTCAAATGGGCATCAAATTTAAGGTCAGCTATTTTTATTGACATCTCACAAAATTACACTCGCTCCTCCCAAGCCCTTTTCTATCACTCAGCATACTAATCTATGTTTGTTGTGTCTTTCGGTTGTGCTCTTATTGTACTTGCTGATTCTTTTGGCATTGATCCTCTGTTGACTCTAAAGTATGATTGCAATGATTTCTTGTATGGCTTAGCTTCAATGAAACACGAAATTGAAATAACTCATAATCCTCCATTTGCCAAAGGGGTAATCTCTATCAAAATAATGGCCATCTGCTGAATAACTATCAAGGTTTAAAATACCCACTTCATCAGGTTCAAATTGTTCATTCTCGTCATTTGATGCAACAATAGAAGTAGATAGTGCATACCCTGTAATTGATTTGGAAAATTCATTAAGAATCTTGATCTTCCTACTCTCATAAAATCTATGTTGCTAGGAAACAGAAATGAAAATAGGTTCGAAAACTGGAAATGCGGATTTTCAAAAACCCATGGTTTGGATATTATATATATCACATAATACTCATTTTCAGTCCATAAAAGATGGAACACTTAAAAATATAGTATTCAAGAAAGTTCAAAACAGCCAACAAGCTTAAAAATTCACATGTTCATGAATCGTGTGGCATATCATGTGTTATAGCCTATTTTCAAACTTCAAAGACAAAATGTACATTCAAATGATTATAATCTAGAATAAATCACCTAGATTGTCCTCAAAATCTAGAATAAACCATCTAGATTGTCCTTGCTCTTGTAAAGAAGCAATTCCTGCCTCCAAACTCCTTGTTGCAATGGCTGCCTCCTAAATTCCTCCTCGCTCTTTTTAAAAACAGCAATCATGACAGTGTGTGTGTTTTCATTGCATTGAGCGTGTTTATATAGGTTTAACAAGTGTATACTAGAATATTAGGGATTTTTAATGTTTTAGCTGTTTTTTTTTTAACTTGGTCAATGGCTTTTTTGCTGGAAATACTGCGAAAACATCCTGGAAATGCCCGGGTACATGACAGAAACATCCGGAAAGTTTACGGATGCTTATGCCATGTACCCGAGAGTACGTTTCCCTACAACATAGATAAAAATAGTATTGTTATTCCAATCGTGTATTCCTTTTACTTGCTATAGCCAAGGCTTTCCAAGAATAGCATCACAACATGCTAATACACCTTCTATATTGATTACGAAAAAATCCAAAACGAATGACATTCTAACTACAACATTTTATTGGGACATTAATATTCACTAAGGTTGTATTTGAATCCGATTTTCCATTCTTGGTCAAATGGTAACAGCTGCATTGGTGGTTTTTTCAATTATATCCACATCAAATCAGGTAGAATATTTATTATTGGCACTCCATCGATAATGTCATTAAACAATGTTAAATTTTTAATTTATAGAATAATCTTTGGGATACCATCTTTATTAAAAACTAGTGCATCCCTTTCTTTATTATTCTTATGTGGGATTCTGCTATTATTGTGGTATTTAATTACAAACTGTGTTTGATTAAATATATCAAGAAGAACCGCATAGGGATAACTAGCTCTGATATAATACCACAACCAAAATTGGGACTCGTCAGGGGCTAACAATTGTGATTGGCTAAAATCTGCCTTACTAAATGGAAACTCGGGCAAACAAAAAGGAATTTAATTTAAGACATATGATTGTGCATAGGCATCTCATCTCATGAAGAGAGCTACTGAATAAATTTGAACAAGCCTGATGACAATTTATTTATATTCTCAGAGGCAAAAACATTAGCACCAGCAAATCAAATCTATTACAATTTCTTTGCAGATAAATCCTACGTCTAGCCATTCAGTTGGCTTTCAGTTATCAAGAAACAACATGCATAAGGGGTACATTATATTTCATATCTACCTAAAGTCCATGCCAGTTGAGGATTGAACCAATATGCACTCTTCAGTAAAAAGAGAATTTTTTCTCCAGGATGCCATATGCTACCAGAAATGTCATAGCTTATTACAATTTTTCATTTTCTATCATGTCTAGATTCTTGTTTCCCATCTCGCGTAAGTTGCAAAGCCTTGGGCTGTTTCTCACCTCTCACTCTGCTTTCATTTATTTTAATTTTTTTGGGGTAAAACAGTCGACCATTGAATGGACAGTTTAACACTTTTATAATGGCAACTCAATATTTTTTTTGCTTTGAAGATCATAATTCTGGCAATGCTCACCAACCTGAGCTATTAATGAAATATTTTAGATTTGATTTTGATTTGGCTACACTCCATGCCCAACTGCATACCTCCACTTACTAGGTGCCTTAACTCTAGTGTAGCTTGAGATTACCCACCAGCTATCAAGGCACTCCAAGTGAGATCCTGCCAATAGAGCATTTTCCAATTTGCCTCCAAACATTCATGGTGATTGGTGAATACGCATTGAATCCATGGTCAAACATCTGCATGAGTGGAGAAAAGCCAGTCCCTAATTCTATGCATGCCAATTCAGTAGAGAAGTTTGCAGAGTAAAGTTCCAAAAAGTTACATGCTGATTGGAAGTTATCTATTGCCCGTTCTCTTGTGGTGTTGGAATGATGATACAATTAGTTCTCTCCTGCCCCGAGCTTTGATAAAGTTGTGTTATGTTTTCTGGTTTCCAACCTTAGTCTCCATCTTTGATCTTCATCAACTCCCTGTTTCATTGAGGGGGTCATTCCCTCATATGGCAATAACTTGTACTTGGATCATATGGTTTGGAATTTAGCAACTTTAGGTTTACAACCTGTAGTTATGTTTAAATTGTTCTAGTATTTGGTTGCTTTCAGAACTAGGATTCATTTTACCCTCTCACATTTTTTATTATAACTATACGTTCTGTCAAGACCTGTCGACCTACTCTGGTAATTCATGGACCTTGATATAATTTGTTTCTTTATTTCTGAAGCAACCCATTCAGACTGGAGATCTAAATAGATCATCAGATGTTTTCCCTTAGGAATCAGCTAAAACCTTTGATTCGATCATTTTACATAAAAAATGAGACAAAGTGAATGACTTAAATTAAATGTGAATCCCTTCACTATCACAGACATGTCCTAATATGTCATTGACCACCAAAACACACTTGTTTTGAAGAGAAATTCAAGAGAATGTTCTTACCTGAATGGTGCTATGAGCGTCAAATCTCTGTTTGCTTTTATGAAAACTTACATCAACTCGTTGCCAAGGTACCTGTGTGAGGCCTGCCACCATTTCCTCTGTAAAAGCAAAGAGAAATAAATGTCTGCTCAGAAAGCAAGCATAAAAAGGTCAACAAGTCAATCTGTACAGATTAGGAATAAAACTAGTCAACTAGTTATCCAAAAAATCACTCTTTATCCTATTTCCATGTCTTGCATGTGCACTTTTCACTTGGTGCAAAAAGATTCACGATAGTTTCTGTACGAGAGTGTTCTGCAAAATAAACCCCTTCCGCCCTCCCCCCGCACCCCGCCAAAAAAAATGGGCAAAAAATATCCTAAAATCCAAAAAGAGGCATTACAGAGTAAACCCAGTAGGCCAAAATATGAACGATTTCCAGACCCAGGTCACAATAGTCATCTTAACAGTAAACATCCAAATGGTCTGCAAAAGTACCCCATCAAGACCAAGAAATAAAAAATTAATGCTTCTTATTATCAGTCTGGAGGGGACTAAAAACCACGAGTAATAACAGTAAAATTCTGGCTATCTAAAAATCTAATTGACAGCTTCTGAAAAAAACCTATTATGACAGTTAACCCTCTTTCTACAGAAAATTGAAAGCCAAAATCCTGCATAAATTGGTCTTCAGTTGCTCCAGCATGGTCTCTTCAGTCACCTTATAGCGAGCGAACAGACGCAAAAAATATATCATTCCAACAGCTGACCATATATTACAGAAGTGGGTAACAGCTAGAGGGTTTCGGAGTTCGTTTCAAGCTGAGTTCAATTTCGTTTTTAGTGCCCCGCTCTTTTGGGAGGTCTCTTCTAGAGGATTCTTGGATGGTCAGGGACCACTGCAAAACTCTATGGCACACAATTTGGTTGGCAGCGATTAGTATTCTTTGGAGGGCAAGCCGCAAAGTTACTTTTAAGAAAGATATCTCCTTGCTCAATATGGGGAGGTTGCGACTTTTTAGGCAGGAGTTAACTTTGATTGTGCAAACTAAGATTGAATGGTTTCAGAAGGATGCGGAATCTTTGCCTATCCTAGCACATGCCCAAATGCTTTCTTTCCTTGCCTATGTAAAAAGAGATTTTCCTTGTAATCATAATATTAGCTGATGCAAATCATTTGTTCTCTAGAATGATACAAGATGCATTTCTTCAAACAAAAAAATAAGAGCCATAGGGGACCTAATCTAGGTTCAATCTTTAATGATGCTTTCTGGAACAGGTCGTCAAGAAGTTAATATTGAGGCATTGCATATGTTGGGTATGTGTTCAATGGATCATTGTAACCAATGAGCTAGCCTCTAGCTTTTGGTTAAGTCCCTTGCATGTCTTTGAAATAGACAACCCCTATGGCAAGAAAATCTTGGCTCATTACCAATGAGCTTGCCATGGATTGTATGCCTATATACGTACTGCATAGTTTGTGCATGGGTGCTTTGTTTATGCATAGGAGGCAAAATAAAATTGCATTAGTAATGATAAATCCAGCTATAGGTGGGGCAAGCCGCTCTGCCTAATTTGGCACTAAACACATCATAGACATTTTGGCATTGACTTATTCTTAAAGGGGCTCAATTGACTAAAGAGAATCATCACATGCCCGTATATTCATGATGGTGTAGACACAAGCAAGCCACTCTCGGACATAGAGTGTCAAGGAACAAGTAATGCAAACCATACGTGTGGCCTTTATGCGAGAGAGAGAGAGAGAGAGAAATTATATTAACATCCATAAATGATCAAAAGTAGATCAATGAGACTCAAGAATACATCCAATTACAATAGAAAGAGCTAGGATAAAAGGACCCTAGAAACAACAACTAACTAGATAGAAGAAGAATAACAAAATCACTAAAAATAAACATGGGGTGAACCCATGTGGTTAGAGTACCAATACAAATAGCCATGTGGGGGGAGCAAGAACACACAAAGAGCATGGTCTAATGAAAGTCACAAAGACTGAATAGTAGTCCCATCAAACATTTCGAACCATGCTTGGAACACAGGAACCATTTGTGTCATCGTCTATCACTATGAAAGGGCCAATGCAAGATCTGATAATGCTCATCAGGGACTGACAAGGGCTAAGAGGACGGGTTGGGTAATCGTAGGAGGAAGCAAAGCACTCCCCCTAGGATCCCTCCTAACATCCAAGGCCAAAGAGACTCCTATGGTAGTGAATAATCTCGTAATGTTTCTTTAATGGTATCATGAGGGGTCATAATTCTTCCTTAATGGTACCATGAGGAAGGTCCATGTGCATCACTTAAGGCCACATATATTAGGGATGCATCACATAAAATGCCCTGATTCTCATTCTTTAACTTACCCTATAATCATGTCATATAACAGGCTCTTCCCAATGGTTTTCTCTTTATTCATAGAACACCGAGCTGTTCCTAATGGTGTTTTCTTTAGGTTCATAAGGCCTATTCCTTGATAGAGGTATGTTTCTCCATGTCAAAAAATTCAATGTTACATCAATGCATTCCAAATAGATGTCAAAATCTATCATCAGACCTGCAAATATCTAAAAGAAAGGCATCATCTTATTCGTCTACCTACACCACCAACCTAAGGATTGAATATATAATTGCCCTTTTTGAAGAGGTGAGACAAACTAAATAGGGGAATTTCTTACCAAATACAGTAATAGGAGATCCAACCTCAAGAAATAAGCAACAATGTCTCAAGCTTAGCTTGACAGACCTTGTACGCTTCTTTCCTAGTGTTGCTTGGCAGTTCCATAGACCTTTTGGTCTCGTGGATTTTATTAAAATCTTCATTTATTTCATTTCTCAAGGTCCAAATGCTCCTCTCAAAAATGCACATTGCATGCTAACAAATTTAGCAGTTTGATCTTCTCTTCTTTGATATTAGTGTCTAAAGCTTTTACCCGTGGGGTAGATTGATGCTATGGCATCATTCCTTGCTAAGACTGCCAACTTCCCTTCTATCCTTGCTAAAGAATCATATAGAACCCATCAACAATAAGTTGCACCATTGTCTCTACTTAAAAACATCAAAAACTCTGCATCCGTTGATCTAAGATTGTAATTTTTCTAAGCATACTTGACAACATGGTAACTATTGTGGTGATCAATCTCAATGATTGTGCTCTCAACCGAGGCACATCTCCATCTCAACCGCCTACACTCTCTACATGATTATAATGTGTTGTACACTCCCTTTGGATCTTCTTCAAATATGGCTTAAATTTCCTATTAATTTATGTCCCTTTAATTGGTACCTCTTGGTGTCCATATCTTGGATTTTATTTCATTGATTAGCACAATTGTTCTACAAATAGATTTCATTCTCCAAGTTATGGCTGAATTTGGACTTTCCTCGTCACAACAAAAGCTATTTCTTTTTACAACTGCTTGTTAAGTTGTGCCCCTTTTGTCTTGTAGGGTTATGCTTATATGTACTATCTTGCAAACGTTGCTTTCAATTCTTACCTTCCTAAACACTACCTCCTAGAGATGGTTTGTCAACCTACTTGTATCTCTCTATGGACATTAATATAATTTATGTCTTTCTTTCTGTCAAAGAAATTAACGACCCAGGAGAGTGGATTGTTGGGTATAAATCTTCAATCACTGCCAAGTAACACCAAAATAGAGAAATGTGGGGAAGGCAAAAATCATAGTAAAATAAATAACTGCATTCAACATAATTTGTCCAAAACAAAATGATGAAATACTTTTATGTATTCAAATCATAGTTACCATGTCCGGAAATCCAAATTCATTCGGGAAGGCAAAAAAATCTGAAAATTCAGAATTCTTGAAAAAGTTTGGGAAAGTTTGGTCTCGAATATATATCTATATAGTTTTATAAATATGTAAAATTGACAAATGCAATGAAAAAATTAATAACATAAAATAAAATGTTAATATTATATAGTATTAAAGGTTACATATATATAAGCATAGTTTTATAAATATGCAAAATTAACAAATATAATGAAAAATTAATAACATAAAATATTATTTAATATAAAAGGTTACTGAGTGTCTTTTTCTCTAGAAAACTGGAAAATAAAACAGCCGACATGGACCAAACTTATTTGGGCCAGCCAAAAAATTTGGATCCACCTGGATTTTGTGCAGATCCGGTTGGATTTGGTAACTATGATTCAAATACATAAAAAGTACAAAAATATAAATAGGAAGGGAAACAAGAGGATGATGGAGAATATTGACATTAAAAAATGTGTTTGAAAAAAACTAAGCAGATTTATTGGATATGTTACATATGCATGATAAGAAAAAGTTACTTCTAAAAGCATATCTCACTTTTGGATTTATTTTAATATTAACTATGATTCCAACACATAAAAGTACAAAAATATAAATAGGAAGGGAAACAAGAGGATGATGGAGAATATTGACATTAAAAAATGTGTTTCAAAAAAACTAAGCAGATTTATGGGATATTTTACATATGCATGATAAGAAAAAGTTACTTCTAAAAGCATATCTCACTTTCAAAGACACAAGCCCACAGAGAAACACATTTTCATCCATATCTTCCATACCATACATGATTTTGAGATAGCTAGACCAAGATTATCAACCAAATAAGAGAAACAAACCTTCTTCTGGATCAATAGCATGGTCTCCATTTGAAACTGATACTTTTGGCTTATGACTATCATAATCCTCGTCTTCTACATTTACAATATGTGCATATCTCTCATCTATCGGATCCTGAATCTGTAATCATGAAAATTCAATCAGTAATTGTGAACCGTGAGAAGTTTAACATAATAACAAATTATACCAATGCAACAAATCTGATGGAGTTAAAAATTCTAAACATTCAGAAGTTCGATATAATAACAAATAATACCTTTGGCAACTCACTTTCACGTCTAATTGAAGACGTGCGCCAACCTACAATATCTTTGTGGCCAGTTAAGGGTCAATTTCAAAATAATTAATGAATCCAAAACAGCCAAAATGACTTTACATAAGGAAAATAACTTATAGTTGAAAAGAATTGAAAGGTCAACAAAATGTTGGAATGTAAGATACGGTCATAGCCCACATTTGAATAGGCAATCCGCCGTTTAAATGCTTGCAAAGCAGACCTTCAGTCACCGAACAATCATTGATAGTTATTAGTTGCTACAAAATTCATGGATAAATATTATCCCAAATTTTCATAATTTGTGAAGATGTTTCAAGTTTTCAACAACTGTTAACAAACTCGAGAAGTAAACATGAAATTAATACACACATGAAATAAACATCACCACAATCCTTCACCATACGACGAAGCAATGGCAATTTCCCCTCTTCATTATCAGTGAGAAAGAGGTGTCGACCTGTCCTCCCAATAAGACAATGGACGACTAAACATGCAACTTTCTCCAAAAAAGGTAAACCAAAAAGAAATGGAACCTGTAATGGAAACAAATATTAGCCATCTAAATTTAAGGAGAGAAAATATTGGAACCGACGATCTTCATCCACATAACAATAAGAGTATTTTAGGAAGAAAAGACAAGCATATCAATGTATTGTTTGACAGATATTCACATTCTGATGGGAAAAAGTTATATTGATAACAGACAATGCATTTACAAAAGCAATTATCTCTATAATATTAAGGCTGGCAATCTTTAGAACACCAATACAGCTCATCATCAGCATAATGTGCTAAAAAGAAGACACATGCTGCACACTAATTTACCATGCAATAAGCTAAAGCCATCAGGCACAGCTAATAAAAAATATAGCTGGGATCTAGCATTACCAATGAAAAGTCCTCATTTATATACTGAATATTGAGATCCCCGGTGAGATGATAAAGAGTGTCTTTCAATGTTCAACCTGCATCGCCTAGCAATGTTACATTTGTATCCTTTTCTCCAATAACATAAATCAATTCTATACAAGAATTTGTCTGTTTTGATGTAATCTGACACCAAACAGTCAGATTCACCCGGGATATACAGCCTCGCCAAGAACACCTTCACACTTCTTTAAAAAAAAATTCAACAAAAAGTGAAAATTAAGACTAAAGACACATTTACACAAACACTATGCCTTATTCTTCATAAAATCAACCTTAGAAATGTGCAATAGCCTTCTCTATTTATAAGAATGAAGAGATAGCGGAGAAGATAAGATTCTCCAAGTTAAAACTTAAAATCAATCAACAAAAGACGTGCAAGTAAAAAAGATAAGGCATGCATGTAAAAGGATGCATGTAAAAAGAAATTAGTCTAACATGGGTTCTGGATATTTAATGAATTCAGAATTATCCACTTACAATAGTATTTGCATGGGCATGAAAATAAACTTAGGAAAACAAACTAAGCCTAAGTCTAAACTATATGGTTCCTAGAACGACCTATACACCAACATCCCCCTTTAAGGTTAACTTGGGGAATTGGGTAAGGAAAGAGGAATTTACATCTATCCCCGTGACGAACTTCCTAAACCCCTAGCAGCCTGGTAATTGAACAAATTTGGCATGTGTCTGTGGTTTGGTGAAGATGTTTGCCACTTGTTGCTTTGTTCGACAATACTATAAGTGACTCCATCATGATGTGGACTTCAATATGTTTGATGCGTTGATGTTCCATTGGATTCTTGGAAACGTGGATTGCACTTTGACTATAGCACCAAATAGTCATGGGTTACTCCAAGTGAATGATGATCATCTGACGAATACAAATGGACTCGGTAGTGACATTAACAACTCCTTTGTACTCAATGTTTGTGGGGAAATGGGAAATGGAAAATTGATTCTTGCTGGACCAAATAATAGAACCTGAGCCAAGATGAAAAACATAGCCTGAGGTGGAGTTGCAATCATCAATGTCACCAGCCTAATCGGTGTCTACGAAATCCACTAGCTTTGCAATCCCCCCTGTCAAATATCATATCCGAAATACATGGGTGAGCCCAATGTATCTAAGAATATGCTTTGCAGCTTTCCAATGGATCTCAAGAGGCTCACGGCTGAACCAAGAGACCAAGCCAACCGCAAAGTAGATATTGGGCTTGTTGTATGTCATTAAAAGGAGACATCCAACCAATTGCATGTACGATGTAGCATCTACTATAAGTGTGGAGCACTTGGCTGACAACTTGACACCAAAGAGAAACGGTGTAGACAAGGACTTGCAATCAAGCATGCAAAACGTCTCCAAAATATCTAAGGCATACTTGCACTGTGAGACACCCATACCAGACCAAATCTAAGTATTCTAAAGCCCAAGGAAATAGTGCAAAGGACACAAGTCTGACATTTCAAACTCTTCTTGAAGTGAATTCTTCACACCATGAACCGATGATGATCATCTCCCTCTGAAAAATAGATCATCAACATAAAGTTCACCATCTTTCCTTTGAGTGTAGACATTGGGATCAATGAAGCATCTAGAAAATCCATGGTCAAGTAAGAATTGATCCATTTTATCATACCAAGTCCTAGGGGCTTGTTTGAGGCCATATAAAAACTTCCTTATCCTACACAAGTGAGCAATCCTCATCAAATCCTTGGGGCTGCTCCATATTAATCTCTTCCTACAAGTCCCTATGAAGAAATGCACTTTACACATGTCCAACCCTAAGAAGTTGAAATAGAAAGAACAAATCATATTGAGTTCATCTTAGCTACAAGAACAAAGGTTCCTAAATGGTTGTCTCTGTCGACTTCGGAAAAACAAATGGCAACTGGGAGAGTTTTGTACCTGTTAATGCTTTAGACTACAGCATACGTGGTCAAATATACACATTTACACCAAACCAACTTTTTTTCTTTTGGAAGAAAGACTAAGTTCCAAAGTGTTATTCTTCATCAAAGAAAACTATTTGTCCTACATTGCTAAACGCCACTCTAATTTTCTGTTTTCCTATGTGAAGGTGGCTGGACCGAAACTTGTAACAAAGTAGACCATATTGTCACCATGAAGTTGTGACCATGTCTATAAATTTGCATTCAAATCACCTAATGAAGACTCGACATCCTTTCTAACATTTTGGACCCATTTCAGAAGCAAACGAAGATCCAATCTTGGGGGTGGTGGTGATGGAGGAGGATTGCCATCTTTTTCTTCATAATCAAGATCATCAAAATTGGTGAAGTCCAAAAATGCACAGGATGAAGTACGTTGGCTTGAAGAAGGGGGACTTGAAGCCAGTGGTTGGTTAAAAAATTGTTCTTCAAATAGAACACTTATAGCAATAACCAACTTTTGTGTGTCAAGCCCAAGCAATCCCTTGACACATTTTGGGTACCCAACAAAAACGCAAAGCTTGCTTTTCTTTTGCATCGCCTTGCATTTGTCCATGGAAATGTGTGTCCAAGCATCACACCCGAACACTCTAAGACTATCTACTAAGGTTTATGCCCACTCCAAGCTTCCTCGAGAGTCTTCCCTTGTAATACTTGGTGAGTGTGCAATTCTACCCAACCTTGAGGAGGCAAAACCTTGGACTGAATCATACACTTTTCCATCTCCTTCAGAGTGCAATTTTTCCTTTCAGCAACACAATTTTTTTCTAGTGTATTGGATATTGTGTGTTGCGTTTGTATGCCATGTTTGGTGCAAAATTATTCACACTCATCGTTGACATATTTTGCCCTTAGTAACCTGATAGACTTAACTAAGGCTTTGAATTCCACAAAATTTATGAAAAGCCTCAATCTTATGCCTTAGGAAGTCAGCCCATGTTCTTCTAAATAAGTCATCAATGAAAAAAAGCAAGTATCTGAACCTCTCATAGGACGAGGATGGTTGAGGTCTTAAAATGACATTGTGGGTAAAGTTGGAGAGCATTTGATGCATCCATGCTTTCGTTGTGTCATTCTTAGTCTCTAAATGCTTTCCAAGGACACAACCTTGGCAAACGCCATCTGTAAAAGAGACACGCGGAAGAACAATGCCCATGCTTACTAAGCTGCCAAATCGCCATGCCAAAGTTTTCAAAACTCATTTGAGAGAGCAAGAAGTGCATTAGTAGGACAAGGATGGTTGAGGTCCTGAAATGACACTGTGAACAAAGTTGAGGAGCATTTGATGCTAGCCACGCTTTCCCTGTGTCATTCTTTAGTCTTTGAATGTTTTCCAAGCACACAACCTTAGCAAATGCCATCTATGAAATAGACGTGGAAGACTAATGACAATGCTTACTAAGCTGCCAACGTTTTCTCAACTCATTTGGGTGAGAAAGAAGTCCCTTAGTAGAATATTCAAGCTCAAAATGTGAAAACTTATATACAAGCGAGCACTATGATCAACTACACATGTTGCAACAATGTCTGTTTCATTGTCAAGCTCTCTTATCACCACTAAATCAAGCAAAAATTCAACTGATTCACCTAACCCAAAATTTGTTATCTAGTAGATAAAAAGCAAGTCGACAGATAGTTCTAGAACACACTTGATGTTGTTGAATTGTCCATCTGTCAACTTAGTAGTCCCTTGTCCCAAAACATCTAATGGAAAACCGTCGCCCACCAAAAACTGCTTTATGTTGCATTTTTCCATGGAAGTGAACAACTCTTCATTGTTGAACATATGATTTGAAGTACCTAAATCAAGGATCTACTTTGACTCCTATATTGTTGCAACTATTGCCCAAGATCTAGCTAAGAGGGCTTTACCTTTGCCGTTACAAGAAGAAGTGGATGACAAAGGAAGAAGACTAATACAAAAGTTGTGTTTTTTCTTTCTTTTGTCATGATCTCCAACTTCTTAAAGCAATAGAATTATAAGTAGCTATCTTTTCCACAAAAGTCGCACTTCTTGGAACACGTCCTATCTATTGAAGCTTGGCTTGGACTTAGAAGATTGTGAAGTGTTGGATAAGTTGGATTGTTGGTTGCCTTGCCCTTTCTTACACTTGGATGACTTTGTCTGATGTGGATTTGGGCCTCTTGGGTTGTTGGCCACCAATGCAATATTCTTTGGTTGTTTTCGTGCCAACGTGTATGAGTTTGTCCTACTCATTGACTTTGCAAACTCTTCACAAGTGCGCATTTTGAAAGCTTTTTGCAATGCATCTTTAGTAGAATATAAGGTTGAAACAAAGACAAAGTACGGAATCCCCAACATGGATAAGATTGAGAGAATCAATTGTATGCCCTTCTTCTGTATTGGGCAATCTATAAGTGTCATCTATTGAGCAATTTGTAAGTTGAGTCATAAAAGACTAAAACTTAATAAGAAAGAAAGAAATTATATGACTCAACCTTAATAAGAAAGAAAGAAATGATATTAATGTCCACACATGACCAAAAGTAGGTCAAAGGGACTCGAGAATACATCCAATTACAATAGAAAGAACATCTTGAATTGTATCAAAGCCCTATGGACTCAGATTAATCAATTCATTTTCCAATTGGTGGCTTCTTATGGCATCTACTTTGCCAAAGAGTTGAGAAAATTTACTTCAAGCTTCACTACGATTTTCCATCTCTTTCATGTGAAAACATAGCTGAGGTGCCACAATCAAACTGATAATACCTAAGGCTGATCAAACATGTTGAACTATTTGATCTTCTCAACAACATTGCTTGGCTTTGTTTCTACAACGATTGTTACTCTATATAGTCCTTTGCTCCTATTCAACAAACTCATGGCCTCCTTCCTGTTGGTAAGACTAAATCAACCTACAAACCAAATGATCATGACCAAGTACACAAAAACCTTTAGGTTCCACCATGTAAACCTCCTCATCCAAATCTCCATTTAGGGAAGCGCTCTTTACATTTATCTGAATACCTTGCAACCAAACTAAGCTGCTTTGGAGAAAAGTAACTGAAATGTGATCTTCGCAATAGGAGCAAAAGTCTCTTGATAGTCTATTCCCTCCTATTGCGAAATGTATTTTGCAACAAGATAAGCCTTGTACTTGTCCAAAGTACCATCTGCCTTGCATTTGACTATGTACACCCATTTTGCATCGAATGGGTTGAGTATCGAATGGGTTGTTTACTGTAAGGTAAATCCACTAACTCCCAGCCTCTAGGTATGGTTCATCAAGGTGTCATAGCTTGCATGGCAGTCTCCCATTCAGGTTTGCTTTTTGCTTCAAAAAATTGTTGTGGTTCAAGTACCAAAAAATATTATACGCTAGAGTAAATTGAGCATACTCTGCTAGATTAACAACCTTGATTCTAGTTCTCCGATCCAGTGCTTTTGATTGAGGCATTTCATCCTCCCACACAACTAACCATGCATTTGATTAAGGCATTTCAACCTCCCACACGACCTGTATAGTGAATTCTTCCTCCATAACTAGTGTGTTCAAGTTGACTATAGTAGGGTCAACAAGCTTATGCAAGCCACCTTTCCCAATGCCTAGGGCTACTATCCTGTCCTATTTCACCTCAGACACCTTACACTTCTTCCCAAATTAATTCATAGTAATGTTGGGATTTTCTATTCGCTGACTAGTATATAAGAATTTTATACATGCTAGGAACATACCTAAAATTCCTTGCAATAAAATTTTCAGCATTATTCAACACTACACAAATATCTCCAATCCCCTCTACTGTATGTGACTGTCGATTAGTTAATGAAACTGAATCAAAAAAAATTGTACTCAATAAATTTAACATAGTGGTCCTTATGACATGTGAAATGTTTGGATGCGCTAGAATGAAAGAACAGCAACCAATAGCACTATCATTTGAATATGATGCCATGAGGGCATATTGTTTCTCAAATTCCCATTCATTTTCAATTAAAGCCACATTTGCTTGACCCTTTTGCTGGAAAAGATCATATTGTTGCTTTCAACAATCCTTTTTAACACACGTGGCCTTTTGACAATAATAGCATTTCCCCTAGTATTTGGAAGATGATTCCCCAAGGATAGGTTTCTGCTTCCCCTTTGACAAAAAAGCAAATGCAATTTCGATTTGTCCAAAGTTGGAGTTTGTGTCTCCCTGTGTTCTTTCTACAATAAATAAGAACTGCCCTGATCATAGGTCAAGGTATGGCTTTTTGCCATCAAGTATAAAGCCTCCACAAATGATTCACAGGAAGGCATCAAGTTGTTCAAAACAAGAGCAACCAAGTCGTCATCGTCCACCTTTATGTTTATGGTAGCGAGCTGGTCTCAGAGATATTTCATCTAAAGATGCTTTGACAACGACCCACTCTCATCCATCTTTGCAGAAAACCGCAGATTCCTTAGGTACAAGACTCAGATTTTCTCTGAAGATTGATACTTGTATTGACGATTGGTCCAAATATCACTTGCCACAGTGGCATTCCAGACCTCATGAATTAAATCATTTGAAACAAACAATTTCATTAGCAGAAGGGCCTCCTTATGATGTTTGTCATAGTAGACAAGATTTGTAGCAAGTCTTAATTCCTTCTTGATAATAATCTGACTACAATCTCAATACTCCACAATCATGAGTATCTTGTGAATCCAGATGTTATAGTTTTGGCAAGTCAATTTATGCGTTTATGGCATGACCAAATTTTGATTATTGGTCATTTTCACGTCTATCTGCTCACAGTAAATCAACAAACTGACTACAAACGCTGAGAAAATCATGACTATACCGACTTTTAGCAAAATCACAATCTGCAAATTATGTCTGTAAATCAAGTCTTTTTGCGCTGTCACATCCTCTTTTTGGTTTGATCACATCTGCAACTTGACTCCAATCTGCAAAAATACACACAAAAATCACATCTTTCTCTACCAACATACTTCACGTCTTTCTCTGCGAATAGACTTCACATGTTCAAAAACATCTTCCTCTGCAACGGATTTCACGTCTCTATCTGCAACTTGATTCGTTGTTGGTAATCACGTCCTCAAATCAAAACCTCACTACAAGTGCATTCTCCTCTAATTTTGATAAATCATGACCTTCTTGACTATATTTTGTCCCCAATCTTCTAGTTTGCACACAAACTTCAACCACTGCAAATCATGATATTTGACAGAAAATGTCTGAAACGTGCCCTAGCATCTAAACTTGCTTTGTCTTTTGTCTGGGAAGTTCTCCTAGTCCACTCACGTCTCCAAATCGTGACTAAAATCATGAATCCTTTTGTCGTTGTCCTCCACACTTTCTTTCTCGTGTCCACCTGATCTTCACTCACAAATCATGAACCTACATCTTTTGCAACTCACGATTCTCCTTCAAATAACAATTGTGTTCTTCCTTTGTCATGAGTTTTCTGTAGATCCTAAAATTGTGACTCGGCAAGGACATCCTCTAGGTCGCGTCCTCCTGGTCGTCAATGTTTTCAACATCCTCGTAATGGAGATCACTTTTTTGCCCTAGCGTCAACTTTGCCTCAACACTTACAAGTCTTCCTCTACCTTTGTCTTTAGAACCTCTTTAATTTTGCAGTTCGTACCTTTTCCTAGGACTTACTCCACTGTTGGCAACTTCTTGTTCATACCCTTCTCCTAGGGCTTCCTTGAATAGTTGGCTCTGATACTAATGTTGGTATGACTGAAAGAAAGAATGAAGAGAAATGGAAGTTACACAACACACTAACATACTAGTGTGTCGCCGTCTTTTATTAAGTAGAAAGAAGTTACATATTAGTTATGGAGGATGATTTTTGTTTGATAAAAGTTACTCCCTAATAGTTAACTAATGGTTAACTCGATATATTTAATACTTCTGAGAGAAGTTGTAAGGAGTCAATGGGACAATATGATCCTGCACTAGGTTGAACATCTTGTAACAAAATAAAAGGCAAGAGTACAAACAAAAAATACCACGTTGAATGGAAGTAGAACAAAACAAGGTGCAAAGAGTCAATGAGAATTCACAAAAGAAAGTGTACCTAGTTTTGTGCACACTAAAGAGATGAAGGCAAACAACAGCCCTCTGAGTTCCCCTCTTAATTTTATTATGGCACTTTAGAATGATAGTGTGAAAACAATATTCTCCACCGAATAATTGATTATAAGTTTGAATTTTTATCTTTGGTCCTATAACAATTTCCAAAAAATGGGTCTTATGAGCTGGCTTTGAACGCAAAAGAATTATAGCACTTTAGATACAAAACAAAGCTAAACTAGATGCATGGATGCATAAAGCACCAAAAAAATATAGATTCAAAAAACATTTCACCTTCCATAGGAGGGAGCTATGGCCTCCGAAAATTCAGCAATTGAGTAACCTTTTGGAAAACTATAAAAACACAAACGTGATCCAAATTCAAAAACTAATAGAACCACCATGTAGCCTAAAAAAAAATGTCACTTTAAAAAAAACACTAGAAAAGGCCTTTGAATGACCTAGTTATAGGAGTTTGAAGTTGAGGTGCAAAAGTAAAACCATAGTTTAAAAAGTCATGAGAAAAGGCAAATCGCCAAACTCACAATTTTTTGGGTTAGGCGAGTAATTTGTTGCTAACTCGAGTCCGCAAAAAATTCTAAATCTTTATTTCTAATTTTTTTTATTTTATTTTTTGGCCTAAAACTAGTAGAAAACATGTCTATGCATTCTCTATATTATTTTTTTATGTTGTTTAACAATTTTGCATGTTCTTTAAGTTTAATTTTTTATTTTTTATATAAAAAAATAATTTTCCAGATTTTTCCACATTTTGCCGAGTTTGGCCAAGTTTTTTGTCGAGACGCGAGTCCGAGTCAAAATTTTGCACTGCCATGTTTTTGCCAAGCCTGAGTTTTTAAACCAAGTAAAAGCACTCAATTACGCATGCTCTCATATCGTAAATTTAAAATATCCATACAAGTAATCTAAATATTCATATGGAAAAATTACATTTCGATACTAAACAGTTTGAATTTGTTTTTTAAATAAAAGTTGGGCATGAGTTGCAGAGTTGGGTCGTGTGAACAAACTTGGAGGCCAGGTGGAACTTTGTGGCAAAGTAGCTTGGTTTTGGAGAATTTGAGTCTACCGAACATCTTGCAGCGAGTGGAGCAGAAGAAGGGATGTAAGCATCCATGAAGAGTGAAAGGAAGGCACAAGCAAGTCAGGTTTGAGTGTCACAAGTCTCACAAAATGAAGGTGGAACTGATTCCTGCTGATATAGAACAACAAATGGAACTCGCTATAAAGAAAGGTCGTCAATGGATCGAGAATAGGGAACAAATCTCTATTTTGGAGATATTGAATGTGTTGGACATCTTGCAAAGAATCTAGCAAAAAGAGGGTTGTAGTTATCCATGAGAAGTGCAAGGCAACACAAGCAGGTCAGGTTTAAGTGTCGTGAGTCTTGCAAAATGAAAGGTGCATCTGATGACATGCTAACAGAGGACAGTGTTTGGAACTATGTGGCTTAGGGACAAGGAACGAAGCTCGATTTCGGGAAAGTTGAGTCTGTTGAACATCTCATAGAATCGAACAGAAGAAGGGATGTAATCATCCATGAGGAGTGCAAGAATGGCACAAGCATGTCAGGTTTGAATGTCGTGAGTCTTGCAAAATGAAGGTGGATCTGATGCCTGCTGACAGAGGACAGCAAATGGAACTCACCATAAAGAAAGGTTGTCAATGGATAGAACAACATGCATGAGTGCCCAGAGCTAATATAAAGAGGGCCGCAAAAAATCTACATGCCAAGCCAAGGCCAAGGCAATAATAGACATTGCAAGGCCTAGGTGACGTCAGTCAAATTCGTGGAGTGCAGAGATGCTACTTGAGCTTGGATCAACAAGGGACCGAGTGGAGGTGACCTGGGCACCCTTTAATTTGCAACAAGATATAAAACCCCCCAAAACAATTCTTCTACAAACCGCAAAGTTTTTTTGAATTTTTTGTTATTTCAAAAAAAAAAGTAAGCAAAAAATAAATTCAAAATAAAACGTTTTTTCAATACAATTAAAAAATAGCCAAATCTAAAAATAACCTTACAAACTTGTTTTCTACTCCATTGTAGCTCTATCTATAGTGAAACAAAACTTGTCCTTGGAGTTTTGGACCCTTCTACATGCAATGGTGGGGTTAGAATAGTTGAATCTAGAATGTCCTTCACTTATAGTGCCCCTATAACTCAATGACACATCAAACGACCTAAAGAACGAAAGTGAAAGGAGGGCAACAGAGTATGCTCTAATACCATTAAGAAATATGAGACCGAATTGTCAAATTCACCCTGGATACACAACTTTCCCAAGAACACTTTTCACACTTAATTATTATAATTTCACTAAAAATGGGATGCCATATTCTTCATAAAATCAATCTTAGAAATGTACAATAGCCTTCTCAACTTATAACATTGAAGCGATAGCGGAGAGGATAAGATTCTCCAAGATAAACTTAAAAGAAATCAACAAAAGATAGGCAAGTAAAAAAGAAAAAGGCATGCTTTAAAGTGCCTTGACCTCATTTTTTATTCAACGGCTAGCTTTTACTCAAATAATTTTACTATTCTATAATTACTTCTAGAGGTTGCCTGATTTGGTCATATTCTAGTTACCATGCATTGTGAATTTGAAAATTTTCTTTCTATTGCCCAAACATATATCCTTAGGAAACCAATTACCAGTTCCTACAAATATTTTATGTTGTTTGATTGATCACACAGGAAAAACAAGTGAGACCCAAAGGAGTGACCTTACATTAAAGGAACAAAGACCCATATATACACCTAAATAATATGTCGGCTTCATCATAAAAAGATGCACATTTAGTGACTCTTCTTGCATTATAGTTTGGCTTTTTGTAGCACTGAGTTTTGGAATTATATGTAGGACCCGATTGCAACAGAATTGGATAGACTAGAGGAAGTGACAATACCAATCACTTTATCAATCAATTGTCCCCAATGAAAGCTAAATTTGCTATGACTACCTTCACTTTGAAGGTTTGTAGTGCATCTTTTGTTGATCTTGCATTTGATACCCACAAACACCCATGTTTTCAATAAAGGAACCAGCTTGCACGTATGACCCTCATCTGATTCCCGTTACTCATTTGTGACATAAGTATAAAGTGGTAAGCATTACTAAATGTCGTTGGATCTTTTTCAAGTGGAACTAGGTTTCTAGTGTATATACACAAAGTTAATATCGAGCTACATGTTATATATATTGAGCTACATGTTATATACCAAGCATAATAAATAATGGTACATGTCCGCTCAAAACTTAATATATGTGGGCCCTGAGGTCGGGCCCACTTGATAATGGCACTTCAAAGACTTGATTCAATTAACAAATCATTATGACAAAATCATATTGTACGTGAATAATTATTGGAGTTCGACACTCTTAAATGGACAACCAACTATTTGAGGGAATTTGTTCTCTCCTCCTCATTGTTGTAAAAGTTGTAAGAGTGAAGGTTCTTAAGTTCAAGGTATAGAGACAAAAAG
The DNA here is from genome assembly GCA_037957365.1 of Torreya grandis. Taxonomy (NCBI): domain Eukaryota; kingdom Viridiplantae; phylum Streptophyta; class Pinopsida; order Cupressales; family Taxaceae; genus Torreya; species Torreya grandis. The sequence continues at coordinate 4,558,111 of JARHVA010000119.1, read as the reverse complement.
GTATGGACTCTCCAATTCAACCTATGTAGGGCACAAACTCACCAATTTGTTTGAATTTATGCCTACTTCCAATCGTGACCAATCCATGAGGATGGTTTATAAGATATGACAAAATTTTGATGCCAAAGGGGTAATGACGAGGACATCTACAAAGGATCATGCAATCTAGAGATGCAAAGGGCCCTGCCATTGGATATAGAAGGGGCACTAGATGCATAAGAATCCAAGGATAATGTTTCTATGCCAAGAGAATTCCCTTTTGCAAGGAGCATGCAAATTGTTGACAATGTATAGGCTTCCCTGCTCTCAAATGTTGCTTGGTCCTATGGAAACTCTACTGGGAAATGTTCAAAGGCATACCGGTTTTGTCATGGAGTTGCAAGTTTGTTCATATAAAGGTCGCATAGGGCTTTATAAAGTTTTCTTTAATAAACTAATGGTGTATGAGGTCTCTATATGCTCCTAAAATGTTTTTTGGTGCCACATTTGCATCAAAATGGCTTATTGAGCTCCTTCATATATAACATGTTTCATCGCCATGTGCACCATGTTCAATTGCTTATCCTATAATACTTGCTTCTAGTTCGACTTCATTCGTCTGCTTGAGCTTGTTTTGGCCTCAGTTCAGTGTCTCTAGCTTTCCCTATTTTGTCGTCTTTCATCACCTTTCCCCACTTTTTCCTTTAGAAGGCAATGAAACCACCTAAAAGATTCCATAATGCCATGGCAATTCCACCCTGCTACTCCCAACAGTTTTGTCGCCTTCACTTGTAAAGGAAAACCAAGGGCTAGAAACGGATAATGAAGAGTTAGAAGTGTCTTTGGCACTTCATTTTCCCTTCCAAATCTTTCCAATTGTGCCAAGTAATCTCAAATTTCATCCTTCGCCTATTTGTATGCCAGTTTTAGGGGTCATGAGGGATCGGAAAATTGTGAGAAGCAGCCCATTCATTGTTTTTCTAACAATACACAGACCCCTTATTTCCATGCATGTAGAGCTTTAGTTGCAGGTTTTAGATTAGATAGGACAGTTACCTTGATTGCTATCTTACCAAATACTGCCCTAGAGGCCCCCATACCCATACCGGCACGGTTCTAATTTGGATACTAGTCCAAATACCTCCAAGGTTCTTCTATTATCTTGGGTACACAATTGTCACAATAAAATAGCAATGTTGGTCTGAGTATTAATAAAAACAGAGATAAAACACAATAAATGTTTGATATTTCTAGGTTAGTACATCATAGTTTGATGTAATCGTTTTAGGTTAGTCTAATTAACAATAGTTTGTTGGGTGTGAAGTTGTGACACCCACAGAGATTAGTTTGTTAGTATCTTAGGGAGGGTGTTAAAACTCCTGTAGATAGGTTGAGTGAGTGAAAATAGGTAGTAGATAGGAATCACAACCTAAACAAAAGGATGTCAAATATGTATCAATATGTCTTATGTTAATATATTTTAACATGATACGGGCTTGATGAAAAACTATCAATGGTATCAAAGCAGGCTGATCCTTGGTAGCAGGGTGGGAGTTTGTAAGTGTGAAGGATCCATGAAAAGCAAGAGAGATTGGGGCATGTGAGACGCCTTTAAGAAATATGTAGCACAGCTATTGAAGAACACAGCCATATATAATTTTTGGGCGCAAAACATTGAGGTGTGAATAAGACATGAAAGTTTTTGCAGGCACCACATAGAAAAAGCAAGTTCAAGGAGGAATAAAGCCAGTTTAATTGTGGGATGGGTTTGTATGGATTAGAAGCAATATAAAGTCTTCATCAATTGCATACAACTAGTGTATTTCTAAACATCAAACTGAGCTTTGACTGAGGCTATCAGATGGTGACTGTAAAGGAAGTATTAGAGGAATTCTAGCCTGGATTGACCAGTGTTATGTCATTTCACACCTCCCACATACAGAAAAGCAACAATTTAGGGGAGAATTCAAAGTAGTCTAGTAATTTTATCAAAGCATTTTTCTTCAGTTCTAAAATCATTTATGATGTGGCATCGTGTCCGATTTAATTTTTGCAAACCGTGGGATTTGGCTGAGGCATTGCTTTCAATAGTAAAGACAAAACATGGCTGAGAGTTTGCCGCAATAGTGGAGGTAGGTGCCCGGGATTTACCATGTTGTTAGCGCAGCAAAGCGTGGCAAGGAATTTTTTTAAATTGCAAGCCAAATCTTAGTTGTATAAGTAGAAAATAGGTTGTGCTCTTCTAAACGTGACGAGGAGGAAAGAGGGCATGAGTAGATGGGAGTCTAATAGTAACCTGTCCCTTCAATTCAATTGATTCATGTGCACATTGAATTTACCATTATAAGTATTTTGGTTTATGGTTTCTGTTTATGCACATTTTAAGGTAAACCTGCTGGGATGAAAAATAACCCAAAAAATGGTGCAAATTTTTTGGGATAAAAGATTATTTCTAAATAAAATATAAGCATCTACCTTATGCACAAAATGGTCGATCAAAGGTCAAGTGTGTAACATTCCCACGGTTGTTTATGAAAAATAGTGTGTTTAGTGATGGTCATAAAATGTGTGTAAAGACATTAACGTGACATTCTAAATGGTCATATGTATGACCAAGTGTATTTAGAAGTGTTAGAAGTAAACAATTAAATATGGTAAGGTAGGGATTTTCTTGTTATTTGTAGTCCTATCTTATTTTAGGAGATAAGATATTTGTTTTTAGTGTTTGCATATTAAACCAAGTTATGTGGTAGAAAAGTTGGTCATGGGCAATTTTTTAAGATATTGGTATTGAGAGTTCAATGTTTAAAATCTATAAATAGTTTCCATTCTGAAATTTCCCTTATGTGTTTTGAGAACACTTTATGGTGAATCCAGTTATAATGTTTGTTGACGTAAAGGGGTGTATTTTTGGGAGAACCCAACATCCTTGTAGATTATTTTGCTTGGGGAGAGAAGTTTATGGAAGAAACAAACATTACCATAAAATTGTTGGCATGCATCAAGGAGGGGTCTATAATCCACAAGACCATCAAGATCAATCTAGCTGAGTGAGTCAAGTCTACAGGAGGTTGGAGGAAACAGAAGATCGCCACTAACTTAGGGATTGGCAGTTTATTTTAGCAAAATACAAAATGGCCAAAAGACAACACAGATGAAGAGTTGTTAGTCATCGGAGACAATGATGATGTACTACGGCTACATACAATTCAAAAACCATTTACCTAAAATACCAAAGCGAAGGATGGGGACTAGTGCAGTAGTGATCATTTTGTTGTTCATGACCTAGTGGCAGTGATCAAGTGCAATCGCTGCAAACACGAGGTTTTGTGAGGTGGCCAACACCCACTAAAACCATAGTGAGGACTCAACGCCACTATTCTAATTTGTACCTACTCGATGAAGTCCAACCAACCAGAGGACCAGTATAGAGGAGAAGTGGAGGCCCATGTCACACTTGCAGTGAGCAATGTGTGTCATGTCCCCTTTTCAAGTGACATCTTCAGACTTGATGATTAGCCTATTATGCGACCTTTGTAGGCTGAGAGGATGGATAGAGGGTCTTGATGGAGCTTGCCTTGGCTTCGATTAGCAAAATTTCTATAGTTGGCTTTCGTTCGGGCTTTTTCGGACACGTTTGCCTGAGTTCCTATTATTTAGAGATATTTGACATGCAGCGGAGCACCCTTGTTTTAGTATGGTCATGTGCAGAATCACTCCCTGATTTACCAGCTTCAGTCGGTTCAAGGATCCGACATGTATTGAGGGAGATATTAATATTTGATTGATTTAATCAAATATTAATTATTTGGCCTAATTTTAATTAAGAAACCCTAATTCTTAATTATGAAACCCTAATTAGGGCAAGCACACCTTTTTGGAGGATATAAGGGTTTCTTATTGGAGAGAGGCAAATTATCCATTCATTGATTATTGATATTGATTGTTGCTAAAAATTCTTCTGTGAAGACTGAGCCAAGGGTTCCAGGATTCCATTTGCATTGAAGAACGTCCACTCTTCAGTGTGTGCGATTCAGAGGTTGTGAGAGATCAATCGATCTATTGCCAATTTGAGAGATAGCTTCATACAAAAGTTATCACAGAGGTTTACAGGTTTGAGAGATAACTTCACACAGAAGTTATCACAGGTATTTCAGGTATTTATTTTATTAGGTTTTTGATTCAATAAATTATACAAATAGAGATTTTCAGAATCAGGCATCCAGAATACAAGCCGCCGCATATTATCTTATATGTACGAAATCCGTACCGATCTGTGCAATTCCGTACAGTTCTACCACAAGCCGGACAGCGCCGCAGGGGACACAGAAACCGACATCGACAGGCCAGTGACCGACATCGACTGACTGCAGACCGACGTCGGCAGAGTAACCGATCGACAGAGTCCGACGTCGGCAGAATATCAACCGACGACAGCAGAATAACCGACGTCGGCGACTGTGTTGTTGACATAGCAACCCGAGAGCCGCACAGAATTCAGGGTTTATGTCCAAATTTGCAAAAGACCAAGTTTTGAGTCGAAATTTGTATTACTTTATATGCATGCCAGAGATTCAATTTTGTAATCATTCTGAAGAATAATAAGAGCACTAATTTGCGAGTTAAGAGATTTACTGTGATTTATTTGTTTAATTGAATTTATTCTGCAAAAATCGTATCTTTGTTCAGAGCTTTTGTTTTTCTACAGTCCCTATTGGTTGGGGATATTACAGTGGTATTAGAGCTTTTGTTAAAAAAAAGGAGACCCTAAGAAAGGGATATTACAGTGGTATCAGAGCTTTTGTCTTTCTATATTCCCTATTTGAAGGGGATATTACAGTGGTATCAGAGCTTTTGTCTTTCTATATTCCCTATTTGAAGGGGATATTACAGTGGTATCAGAGCCAAATTCCTACCATCCTGTTGGGTAGATCGAAACCAAATTCCTGCCATTCTGTTGGGTAGACCAGAGCTTTTGCCCTGCCATACCGTTGGGTAGTTTGGGTAGATTGGACATTCAATCGGTTAGTAAATCATGGGTACTTCAAGTACTCAGAAACAGTGGGACAAAGATATGAAGCTGAAACAAAGTTTGAACCAGTTGGTTGAAACCCAGAGGATGAATGAAATCCTTTCAGACCCTACATTCGAAGCCAAATTAGTACGACGTATGACATCCTTTTTTAAAGGGTCCACAACACCAACTTTAGATCGAGGGGCTCTTAACGATCTACGCAAGAAAAAGCTTTGCTTATACTGCAAAGGTCCATATGATGCCAATCACGATTGTCCTTTGAGGCCTAAGGGCAAGGCAAATCGTGTGATATGGGCATATTATGAGGATTCGGAATCAGAAGATTCCGAACAGCAGGATAGTTTTGAGGAGTCAGAGGCAGAGGCTTCAGAGCCTAAGGTAGAGGCAATGAAGGTGGCTCACCAGGGTTTTGAGAGACATGTGGTCGAGCTCAGTCATGAGGATTTGGACTCTCAGTTAGTTGCAGAGGACAAGGGCGCTGGAGATTGTGGTGATGAGATAGTTTTAGCAGCAGCTTCTTCAGAGTTAGATGAGGATGAGTCCGATGCTGGCATTCAGAGTGTGGAGGTATACTCAGAGGTTAGTACATTGAGTGTTGTTGGTGAGTACGTTCCTACAGTTGTAGCTGAGGAACATGTTGTTGGGGCTGACACACATGTTTAGGATTTGGGAGCACCTGGTCCTGATGAGTTTGGGATACCAGTGGAGTCGAGTCTCTAGATTGATTCTTCACACACAGATGACAGTGTGGTACAGTTGGTTGTGCCACCTTTACAGAGGAATCAGTTATGGGATGGATTGGCACCATTTTTTGTAGATGGGATTGGCAGTTGCAAGTTACACAGCGTGCAGTATCGACACATCCAGGGCAGTTGTGATTTTAGAGATTGGTTGAGTTGCATTCGCTGGTGTGATTGTGGATTCCTCTTGGTTATATTTCAGAGGATATTGCAGGAGCTTGCGTTGATTGTCATCAGTATAGATCATGACTACATTTGGGATCCAGGTGGATTGATTGGTTTGTTGTTCGGAGATTGCTTGGGGACAAGCAATTTTAGGAGGGGTGGATTGTCATGTCCCCTTTTCAGGTGACATCTTCAGACTTGATGATTAGCCTATTATGCGACCTTCGTAGGCTGAGAGGATGGATAGAGGGTCTTGATGGAGCTTGGATTGGCTTCGATTAGCAGAATTTTTATAGTTGGCTTTCGTTCGGGCTTTTTCGGACACGTTTTCCTGAGCTCCTATTATTTAGGGATATTTGACATGCAGCGGAGCACCCTTGTTTTAGTATGGTCATGTGCAGAATCACTCCCTGATTCACCAGCTTCAGTCGGTTCGAGGATCCGACATGTATTGAGGGAGATATTAATATTTGATTGATTTAATCAAATATTAATTATTTGGCCTAATTTTAATTAAGAAACCCTAATTCTTAATTATTAAACCCTAATTAGGGCAAGCACACCTTTTTGGAGGATATAAGGGTTTCTTATTGGAGGGAGGCAAATTATCCATTCATTGATTATTGATATTGATTGTTGCTAAGAATTCTTCTGTGAAGACTGAGCCAAGGGTTCCAAGATTCCATTTGCATTGAAGAACGTCCACTCTTCAGTGTGTGCGATTCAGAGGTTGTAAGAGATCAGCGGATCTATTGCCAATTTGAGAGATAGCTTCATACAGAAGTTATCACAGAGGTTTACTGGTTTGAGAGATAACTTCACACAAAAGTTATCACAGATATTTCCGGTATTTATTTTATTAGGTTTTTGATTCAATAAATTATACAAATAGAGATCTTCAGAATCAGGTATCCAGAATACAGGCCGTCACATATTATCTTATATGTACGAAATCCGTACCGATCTGTGCAATTCCGTACAGTTCTACCACAAGCCGAACAGCGCCGCAGGGGACACAGAAACCGACATCGACCAACTGCAGACCGACGTCGGCAGAGTAACCGACCGACAGAGTCCGACGTCGGCAGAATATCGATCGACGACGGCAGAATAACCGACGTCGGCGACTGTGTTGTTGACACAGCAACTCGAGAGCCGCACAGAATTCAGGTTTTATGCCCAGATTTGCAAAAGACCAGGTTTTCAGTCGGAATTTCTATTACTTTATATGCATGCCAGAGATTCAATCTTGTAATCATTCTGAAGAATAATAAGAGCACTGATTTGCGAGTTAAGAGATTTACTGTGGTTTATTTGTTTAATTGAATTTATTCTGCAAAAATCGTATCTTTGTTCAGAGCTTTTGTTTTTCTACAGTCCCTATTGGTTGGGGATTTACAGTGGTATCAGAGCTTTGTTAAAAAAAGAGACCCTAAGAAAGGGATATTACAGTGGTATCAGAGCTTTTGTCTTTCTATATTCCCTATTTGAAGGGGATATTACAGTGGTATCAAAGCTTTTGTCTTTCTATATTCCCTATTTGAAGGGGATATTACAATGTGTATGCCCTACTCACTTATTGTAAAGGTTAGTAAGACTTAGTCCAACTGATCTCATTGTAAATCATGTTTGTGCGTTCACAATTCTAGAGTTTGGATAGATTGTTTGTCCCTATCCACTCTTGTTTGTATGATCTTGCATTAGCATGTGTGTCCCTATACCTAATCAGGGTTGTACCCCTTGTTGGATTGATGATATGTTCCCATCCAACATTGTTTGTCCCGAACTAGAGTTTATCCCAATTCTCTTGTAGTATTGTTACATCCCTTTGAACTATGATTGTACTAAGGGGGGATGTTGGATATTTCTAGGTTTGTACATCATAGTTTGATGTTTTAATTTTGGGTTAGTCTATACTAGAGTAATGTGTATGCCCTACTCACTTATTGTAATGGTCAGTACATCTTAGTCCAACTAATCTTGTTGTGAATTGTGTTTGTGTGTTCACAATTCTAGAGTTTGGATAGTGTGTGTCCCCATCCACTCGTGTTTGTACGATCTTGGATTAGCATGTATCCCTATCCCGGATCAGAGATGTGTCCCTTGCTAGATTGACGATATGTTCCCATCCAACATTGTTCCTCTCGAACTAAAGCATGTCCAAATTCTCTTGTAGTATTGTTTCTTCCCTTTGAACTATGTTTGTACTAAGGGGGAATGTTGAATATTTCTAGGATAGTACACCATAATTTGATGTATTAATTTTATGTTAGTCTATATTAACCTACATTGTCTGGAAAAGGAAACGAAGACAGAAACCATTTCGAAATGCAGAAATGCAGACTTTCAAAAACCCTTGTATTGGAAACGCCCATACAATATATTATAAAATATATATAAGTATACAAACAATGCATAATACCACAGTTCCACGAGGATGTGTCCCCCCCCCAAAAAAAATTGTCGTTTCCCAAATGGGGACGTCCTCGGGATGTGGGGACGTCAAGGGGACGTCCCTGAGATGCGAGGACGTCAGGGGGACATCCCCCAGCCGCTCCGCCACGCTCCACCGAGACATTAAATTGTTAATGTTCATTGTTCAATGGATCGAACTTGAAACTCAAATGATTAAATCACAATGTTAAATTGCTGATGTTCAATGCAATATACTTAATCCTTATACATCTTTTTATAACTAATTTTTTCAAGTACTCTGTATTTCAGCACCGCTCCCCCGCCGCCATCCCCCCACTGTCCCCAAACTTAGGCCCCCTGTCCCCCCGTCCCAGAAACCCGTCCTGAAACGTCGCAGAACTATGCATAATACTCATTTTTAGTCTATAAAAGATAAAACACTTAAAAATATATAGTATTCATTCATTACTTCAAAGACAAAATGGATATTCAAATCTAGATTAAATCATCTATATTAACTCAATCATGAATGCAACTCCAACTATTTTTCGACTTTATCATTTATTGACCATAAATCATCTCGTTTGCAAGGGCTCGTTGGTGCATCGAATCTCCCTCAGGGCACGCCTCAAAGGGTGAACCGGGAATGGGGTGGGATCAGCTTGTGGCACTTTGCAAGAGATGTTCTCATGTTGTTCTATCATACCTACATCCCTTCATGCAACCTTCATACCTCCTATGATGTATCCTTGAAATCTTGAAACCCTGAAATATGGCTAAGTCTAAAATCCTAAAACCTTGAAATCTAAGTCTGAAATATGATAGGATCCTCCAAAACCTAGAATTTGAATTATAGCTCCCAGAGATTCAAAACCACTCTCAAACACCTTGAAAGTGTATATATATATAATATAACTTAGTGTATATAAAATTAATGTTTTAAGTTATATTATATATATATACACTTCCAAGGTGTTTGAGAGTGGTTTTGAATCTCTGTATATATATATAAAATTAATGTTTTAAGTTATATTATATATATATATATAAACTTTCAAGGTGTTTGAGAGTGGTTTTGAATCTCTGGGAGCTATATATATATATATATATATATTGTCTAGTTCAGTCTCCTCTAGGCCTTGACAAGTATGTATACTATGGTTTTACATTATTTATTTATTGGCTTAATTTTTTTTTTGGCCCACGGAAATGCCTAGAAGCATCGCGGAAATGCCCACACACATGAAGGAAACATCCAAGGCGTTCCTTGCATGTGTCCGGACATTTTCAGTACGCTTCCGAGATGTTTTTGGGGCATTTTCAAGCTCAATACGAGGGGGGGTGTTTCAGCACAACATAGATATTAACAATAGTTTGTTGGGTGATTAGTTGTGACACCTACATAGGTTAGTTTGTTAGTCTATCTTAGGGAAGCGTTAAAACACCTATAGATAGATTGAGTGAGAATAGGTAGTAGATAGGAATCACAATCTAAACAATAAGACGTCTAGTGTGTATAAATGTCTTATATTAATATATTTTACCCTAAGATAGGCTTGTTGAAAAACTATCAATAAAAAACATTAAAACACAACTAAACAATTATTATACCTACTACATATGGTCGTAATGAATCAATTGTTGATTTGGATGCTTTCAATGAAGAGCAATATGATGATTTTTTTCATGTGTGTCTTGAGTTTGACTATGACCATTAACTTTTTTCATATTTTGAACATATAACATAAACCTATGTGATATGTCATATGTCATCACTCATCTAATATTTTGAATTGTCAATAATCAACAATGTTTTATTATTTCTTCGTTCATTTTATGCATATAACATTGATATTATGGTTGATTTTGTTTTTTCATCTATAGTTTTCATTTTTTTTTTCTGTTCTTTTTTGTACGGGCATACCCATGCCTTTCCATACTAGAGGTCCAAAAATGGGTGAACCCTCATACCCAAATCCATACCAATAACTTAGCTAGAGTGCGGTGCAAGTTTTGTGTCTCTCTATCACAATGGATGCGCGACACACCATTCCAAAAATCACATTTATGAGGACGATGTGCTTCACTCTTCTTATATCAGCCTTGGATTGTCATATTGCGCTTGACAGCTCAGGCTTTTATCTGTTGTTTTAGTTTATAGCATATAGCTTAGTTTAGATTTTGAATAGATTAGCATAATCTTAATAGTTCGTTTCTCATTCCAGCTCTCTAGTTTAGCTACACTTCATTGTTTGAAACAGGATTTGAAAGGTTTAGGCATTGCTTATACATAGCTTCAGCCTCATGCTCATTCATAATCCTTCCAACTCTTGTTTAGATTGCAATTCTAGATCACTTTAAGTAGTTCCCTGCACTCTTTTGCTTTCTGTTTTATCATTTCACCGACTCAAAAGTTAAAACAAGGTTATAGGAGGTTTGAACATTGCTCCTGCCTAGCAATTGTCTCAAACTCCTCTAAAATCCTGATATCTAGCATCTCTTGCATTTGCAAGTGTGTTTTCGTTGCTGGTTTGTGAATTTCCTCATTGTTTGATCAATTCCTTTCCTCTTCTCCCACTTGGTTTAAAATTTTTTTAGCAAGTTTTATGTTCTTACTTTCTTTTCAACATTCTAGACCCACTGTGATAGTGATCTTGTCCATAACTTGGCTTTCCCTTCACTCTTCTTTGCTGTTCTAATTTTTCTTCTATCACTTTGAGAGTGTTTGTTGTCATAGGGCACATCTCTTTAGTGTTACCAAATCCTTGCTAGCATTCTTATGTTGTTTGTGAACTAAATACATCATATCATTCTTTCTTTATTTCCGTTTCAGAGATATTTGTTGGTCCACTCGTTCACACATTGCCAGTCTGCCTACAAGACTATCCTTTTGGAATTCATTTTCTCACCCTTTTGGTCCATCCTTGTTCTTTGCATCAGTCTCCTTCCCTTTAATCGGTAGCTTGCTATTTCTATTCATATCACATTTTATTTCCCTCTTCTACCTGTTTTGGCAACTTTAAAATATTTAAAGCACTCTAGAAACACTGTGACAGCATTTACAACATTGACAAAAATTGCAATCTATTGCTATTTGCTATTCTTCCTCGTCCTCTGCCGTTCTTTCCAGTCTTGTTGCACAGATTGGTCCCCACTTTCAGTCTGTTTCAGTCATCCTCAAGTGAACCATTGTTGTTTGGTTTCTACTCTTGCATGTTTTGGCAAACTTGACAGTTTTTACAACAGTGGCAATTTTTACAATTCTTCTAATCTCACTGTTTTCTCACTGTTCCAACTGTTCTCATTACATTTCTTGATTATTCCAGCGTTATTTCAGCCTCATTAAGTATTCTTGCATCCCTTAGTACCTTGTCCTTGAATTTGGCATTGGATTGAGAATCAATCTGAAGCATTTCTATCAGTTTCTTTGCTGGTTTTGTCACGTTGTTGTGTGATTTTTTCATCCTTGCCATGCTTAGGTTGCATTTTGCATATCCCAGGTATCTTGTGGTTCGTCACACTAGATCAATCTTAGCTCATCCCTGCACACAATATCATTTCTAGCTTGCACAGTCGTTTCTTGAGCACTTGTGACCTAGTTACTCTCTATTTTCGATAGTATTATCTCTAGATACTTTGAAGGCTTTATTTTGAGCCTAGAAATTGCTTTGAAATATGAGTATTCTTGAGCTAACTTCCAGCACTTTCAAAATAAAAACAAAAGGATCAGGTACATTTCTTCACCTTCTTTGTTAATTTCACAATTTGGCTTAGGTCTTGTGTGTTGTTACTTGTTTGACCGAACATAAGTTAGTTTAATCACTCACCTTCCTTGTTTCCATTCCGTTGCTCAGAAATTTAGTTTGTTGCTTGCATTTACTTTCCTGTACACTTGGTTGAATAGTTTGAGAAGTGTGGTTATTTGATTAGTTAGCCGTTTGTATTAGCTTAGACTTTATTTTCCAATTATGTCAATTAGATTTGTTGAGGCACATGCAACTCTGAGCATCAGCTACCCTTCACATTGTTTCCTGCTCCTCCTTGTTTATCCTCCCTAGCTTATTCTCTAGAAGATTTTCCTGGTGTGTCTTCTTCTTCTCCTCCTTTTCTTCTTTCTTCCTGGTCATTTGATGACTATCCCCAATTAGGATCAGCTCCTCAAAGCTGGCAGAAACCGCCTTGTTATGCAAACTGCCCTTGCAGCCTCAAATCAAAATAGTGTTAACCAGCAGCTCTGTCAACTTGTTTTCCACCCCACACCATTTCCTCACCTCTTAGTTCCCCAATTTTAGGATCTCAACATGCACTGCAAAGAGGCCAAGCGATTCTGGGAACAAAGAACATGTGAACAATGAAAACTTCTCCAACAACAACAAGCCAACTAAACAAATTGTCCCAACAAACAGATCCCTTGAAGCCTATCATTTTGTGAATATTTTTCTGTCCCAACCTGATCTTGGGAAGTCAAATATGAGGTAAAATGTGGAGTTTCATATAGTCTCCAAACAATCCCCATAAAGAGTTTAACCATTTTGATTATATCCAAAAGCTCTCAAACAGATGTATCCAGAAGCATTCACACCACATTCTGGTTATGTTTGAAAACCTTTTATAAAATGATGCCTATAATCATTAATGTCAATTGTGGGAAATAGGGGAAATTGCAGTGAAGTCATGGTCATGCAAAGTTGTGTAATATTAGTTGTTAAATGTAGCAACATTATTGATGAAAAGTGTAAGCATCCCAAGTTCATTAAGATAATGGAGTCCAAACTTTTGGTTGTCTAAAGACTATAGTTTTGTATAGAAATGGGTAGCCTCTGTAGAATGATTTAAAAGTTGAAAGGTCCTTAGATGTAGGTTTATTGCATCAATCAAAGACTGAAGTTGTTAAAATCATTACAATCGATACAGATAATAATTGAATAAATAGGTAATAGTGCAATCAGAAGTACTGAATTTGTTGCAGTTTTGCAAGAGTACTTCTTGTGAGATTTTAATGAGGGGCATATTAAAAGAGATAAATGTGTTTTTGGAAAAGGTGTTTAATCAATTTCATTAGAGAAGATGATTTGACCTAACTTGAGTAGGCAAAGCCACCATGGCTGCTGCAGGCTGTTAAGCAGATTTGCACAGCAGTTGCAACTCTAAGCATGGAGTGAAGGTAGGAGTTGCTGCACCTACAAGACTATTATAATTCAACATGTGACATGATACTACTGAGTTGTCGCGAGTGTGTGAACTTCCAGAGAAATTGAATTTAAACTACAGGAAGACTTGAAGATACTAAGGAGTTATAGCAGTATCACACTATACTGGATCAACTAATATGATCAGCAAAATGGAAGAAACAAGTTAGGTATATTGCTGAAGGGTAAGTGTTGGATATATATCAACACATTAGATCTGGCATGAATTAGATATAAGTAATTAGATTTGCATGGTACAACAGGCTATGATACAAATGTAACTAAATAAACTCTTGCAACTGCATTGGAAATTGATTAAAAAAATTACTGATTGAATGTGAGCATTCATTAAGACACACGCCCTTCTAAAAAAATCTACTATCTGTAACTGCAGGGAGTAAAGAAGTAATTTAGTAAAAACTTTATTTTATCCACATCTTGGTTGCTAGTTCACCTTGATTTTATTCTACATGTGCATAATATTATTCCCATTCTTTTCAGTTTTCTAAAGTGGATCAACTCCCTCACAGGCTCCATGGGTTTCTCAGCACAAAAATCAATAGCATTTTCTTCACGTGCTAGACACATTGGAGACCAACGTGTCTAGCAATGGGAGGAATTGACACTTATCTTAGAATTTATATTATAGATCGTTGTATTAAATGTCAAAATGGAGTGCAGTTTACATACAACAGTTGTCAAAATGATTGATGTGTTAATGTATTTATTAATTTCATTTTCAGCATGGCACTTAGAAATATTTTATGGTTGCTATGGTGTCTGTTGGTCTTGTCAGTTCTTGTCAGCCTGTCTGCTATTGTGCATGCAATGACTAGATGTGCATGCATTATGTATGTGCTTTGTGCAAACTTCCATCTACAGACTACTAAAATCAATCAATTCACCATCTTCCACAAATCAATCAAGGCTCAAACTGTCAACTGATTTTTTAACTCATTAAACACTCCCCACCAAACAAACTCCGCTTAATCACTCTGACTCAGCCCCGTTCCAAAAAAATGTATAACCCTTGACTAAACTAGACCAATACCTCATCAACCAGCAACTAAACACTCTCTATCTTCATTCCATATAAGTGTACGTGTGGGCATATGCATGTGCTTGTCTGTGCATGTGCGCACTGTGAAATAGAGGGCATCTACACACATCTTCTTCAATTCAATCACCCAAATGAGTAAATGACACATTATTTCATGTTACTTGTTTGCCACGGGCATCTGATACTATACATGTGATTTTTTCAGAAGATATTATATTCCCCTTCCAATAAATAGCATGTAAAAGTAAAATAGGCAGTAGACCCATTAGTCAACTATATATATATATATAGCCTCCCTAACAATTGTGAATATAATATTTTTTGCAACTGATAAGAAACAACAGTTATTGCCAAACCTGGTCATGGAAGAAAACTGAGATGTCGATGATTGAATTGGGTGAACGTAGTTGCAAACCAAAGATATGGCAATTAAAAAAACTGATTTAAGTCACAGAATTGAAACCATAATTCATACATGAGATAGAACATTCATATGACCAGCATATTGTGATTTCTTAGCTATAAAATACCAAATAGATACCTTTATGCAAGCCATGCTACAAAATGTAGATTGTTGAATTCAAGGTGTTTGCACATCATTAATGCATGTGAGAGTATTCTAGGCTAGCTTGACTGCAATTGGATCTATAACATGATTTTTACCTGTTTTTTTCCTTTAGAGCCCAAGTGAGGCGTGGCAACAGTTATAAAATTAACTGGTTCCAAACCAGCAATCTTACCACTTGATTGTTCCTTAACAAATGGTAATACATTTCCATTTGTTAACTCCTCCTTGTGTTCCACTGTAATCTGATCACTTGAAGGTGGCTCATATAGCCGCCCAATGGCATACCTTGCTACCAAGCCACCCACCGAGTGAGCAATAAATGAAATTTTTTTAACTCCTGGATTGCACTTTATTACTGCCTCTACCTGCATTTTGGGGGATAACAATTAAATGTCCGAATATAGAACAAACATTTCAGCATTAATTATGATAGCCAGGCCCTTTCAGTAGAATTTACACTAATCTCTCTTTTGGCAAGAAGTTACCAAACCCCATCCATATGCTTGGCAGCTTATAGCTGTGGAAATAGACAATTTTGTTTACAATCTTGAAATAGAACAGAAAGTGTCATATGGACGAACAAAGAACACATAGAAACATAAGTGCTATAGGCACAAGAAAAGTGAGCATATCAATGAATGTTAGAATCTCACCTCATCAATTAGCCGCTCCCCCATCACATCAACCCCATCCAATGTCAATTTCGATGCATTGTGTTCACTACCTGAAAGGAGTTTCAAATTTTAGTTTTCCATTTCTCACATAAATGCTTAGACATTCATATGAGCATTTTGTTGTGCGTGTCATCCAGATTTAAACAGGTTAAACTCTAGTTTATTAATTTACTTCCGCTAATTAGTTTGGAATTGCTTTTTCGCTGTAGTTCCCATGAAGGATGGAAATTAAATGCTGATAAGATCTACAGCACCATTAAGTAGTTAAGGAAAGATTCCTTTCCAAATCTTGTGCATTTTATTTTATATTATGAATTCATCTTTATAAAGCTTCTTCCAAGCTTCTATGTATGCTTATCAGCATACATCCTCTATACGATTTGTGTTATATATTTAACTGATGCATGTCACCATTAATATGGCAATAAATTCAACAAATAAATGACTATAACATGACAAATATTTGACATGGATATGTACTTGTAATATTTTAAAAATTTCCAGTAAATGTCATCTAATGAATCTAACAAACTATAAAAATTATATAAATCATAAATATAACACTAGAAGAAGGGAAAAAACTTACAGTGTACAATAATTTTGTCAGGAAACCTCTTTACAAATTGATCTGCAGCAAACCTCCAATTGTCTGCACTGTATGTGAACACTAGCATTCATGATTTTCCAGATGTTAACCAAGAAACAAATTACTGCAAAACCTAAGCAGTTTATGCTAAGGAAAAAAAATACACTGACACAGAATCAACCACCAGCACACATAGGGATGAACTTACAACCACCTTAGCTTTCTAAAGAATTTTCGATCAAATAGGTCAGAAAAATTCAATTTTTCATTGCAATCAGTTCTGTTCATGGTTCCATACATAATTACATAGTCTATGGGTTTAATACTTGTATCCAGGACATATGTAACATATCACTTCTGCATTCTACACTGACCCTTAAGAAACTAAAAAAGAGAGAGAGAATCGAGAATAGGACAAGGCTTACCCCTATCTAGATTAATGGCCTTAAGACTGCAACATTTTTCTGACAGACTAGGTTGAATCCCTTGCTTTAGTCTAATTCTAGCAAGCGAATCCAGGTTGAGAAAGAGAATGCTTTCAGTTACAATTCCAAGACAGATGGTCCAAGATTGGCCTTTTCCACTCTCTATTTCTCTCCCTCTCTAGCAGACAACGAGGAGGCAGCACAGGTTGTGCAAGGAAAACATGAAACGTGAAGATAAAACGCGAGCAATACGCAGAAAACAACAGACATCAAGGAGGCAGCAGGCAACGAAGGAGGGTTTCGAAGAACTGACGGGGAGTACAAGCCCAGTTCAATGAAACACAAGAAGTTACAATCATGTCACGGAAAGGTAAAAACACGGGCAAAAATGCCTGTATGCAAAGACAATCGATGGGAAGAAAAGGAAAAACGAGATTATGTGTGCTCGCAGCAAACACAGTCAACGGAAATAGGGCAGTCGACGGGATTAAGGGCAAGGAAAAACTGACAGGAAACAGGCCATAAGGGTACGACACAGGTGAAAACCAGAATATGCATAAATGCACCTGAAAGATATATGAACAGTAACCAGCAAGGGCACCAAACCGTGAACGTGGAAGTAGGGCATGCACAGAACAGTGAACATGTTTGACACGAACAGCAAGGGCATGGTGCAACCTAGAACAGTATGGAGCTTCCTCTAACACAGGAGTTCACAACTCCTTGCCATCACAAGGTGATGACCCCCGAACTTAAATACAATAGCATCTGCAGCCGGATATCTGGAATTGAAGCCCTAGGTTCGGAACTCTGAGTTCTTGTAATGCTGTTCCAAAAGCAGTTGCAGGAAAAAGATGATATTATTGCTGACTTACAAGCTAGGATCACTAAACTCGAACAAACCCAAACCACCCCCTGTGGATTCTCCATGCCTACAGCAGCTTAATGAAGTGGTTTCAGAAATTCAAAATAAGCAATCCGAGAAAATCTTTCAGCACAAACACCTTGAAAAAGAAACCACAGCCCAACAACAATCTATCAAAAACAAGTTGAGGAACAAAGATCATGAGTACAAGTGGTTAATGGGAAAAAAGCACCTCCAGTTGTGGAAATGGCTGTCCATGCAAAATCTGAAGAAGAAAAGGCAGGTCAAACCAAGGCACTCAACTTGCATGTCAGTGGCCTCCCTAAACCAACTGATCCCTTCCAGGGAGGCCACATGTTCTTGCGTGAATCTTTGGACTTGAAAGATATCTCCCTCAACAAAGCTTGGACTTTGTCGAACAACACCCTTGTTATCCAATTCCGAACTGTCGAAGAACCTTTGCAAGCTTTTAAAGCAAAAAAGAAACTCTTTTCCCTTCCATAGGAAATCTATATAGACGCAAATCTCACGAGACTCCAAGTAGAGGAGCTTCACAAAGCTCGTATTCAGGTTGCAGCTGCCAGAAAGGAGAACAAGCGGGCTGTTATTACAGACTGTATGGCTGTCACTCGTGATTCTCCCCCTCCCGAGGTCACACCCTAGACTGTCGGCATGAAGACAATCTCTGGTCTTAGTGGGTGGTGATGGCATCTCCATTGCTTCTTAGAATTGTAACGACAATTTATGGTCTTCTCTAGGTACCTTCCAAAATGTTATTGCTTCCTGAGATCTCATCTTCTTCACAGAGACCCATAAGAGACCTGAAAGGGCCCTCCCTCTAGTCACAGAGGACTCGTGGGTTTCGGCCTTTTGTCATGAGACACACAAATCAAGTGGTGTTCGTGGTTAAGGTGGTGTGGCTTGCCTCATTTGGGACAGCCTCAAGTCTAGAGTTGTACTTGTGGCTTTTGATGTCCACTCTATATATATATGGCTTCAAATTCAAAAAGATTCATGTTAATGGGGACCCGTACCTTAAACTCTATCCATAGATCTCTCGATACTCCACTATTGGTGATATCATTCTTTTGGGCGATTTTAATGCCCGTACAAGGAACTTCAAAACGTCTATTCATGACCTTGCTCAAGATGAGTTATGCCTTCATGATCTAGATCTTGAAGAATTTGGTTTACAAATAGGATCTGTTTATAGGAACGCTACAATTATAGCTTATGGGAGACATCTCCGGTTAGGTGAGTCTTAGAGCCTCCACATCCTCAAGGGCCTTTGTCACTTCTTTGACTCTGGAAGATTCAATTGTTTCACCCACAATGGTGGTGTGAGCGTTGTGGACTATGTTCTCACCAGCAGATCCATCATCCCTCATTTTTGTGGCTTCCTTATTTCGCCTTAGCTCTCCCTTAGTGACCATGTCGTCTTGACATTCACCCTCCATACTGGTTCTCACCCCTCCCCCCAACCTTCCCCCCTTCCACCACTCCCTCTAGCACTCGACACACCACAATCCATTTTGATGATGATTACACCATTGATTACGTTGCCCATCTCTCATTTCTTATGTCTAGGTTTTCCTCCCTCCATCTTCCCACCATTGATTCCTACCCCCATACTATACATTACTCCAAATCCCCTACCCATCATAGAACTTGCCCCATGAACCAGTGGTATGATAATGAGTGTAAATCCCTTCATTAGAGACTTCTATTTTCCCTAACCCATAACCCTCCATACCCACCCTTCGTAGGGAGTACCGTTGCCTTCTTCAATGTAAGAAACGAAAGATTCTTGTGTCTAGATGGTTGTCACTCCTTGATGATCTCCACCACTCTCCTAAGACTTTTTAGCATACTCTTCTACCGATAAAAGCCACCATTTCCGACATCAAACCCGAAGCTTGGGTCCTTTATGCCACTACCCCCACTCCTCCACCATCCTCCGTTTTCTCCACATCCTGCCTCAAGAGAGCTATTTTGAAATTATGCACCAACAAAGTAGCTGATTTTGAAGGTCTCAAAGCTGAGTTCAAAGTATGGTGCGGATTCCCTGCCACGCTTTTTAATCAGGTGGTGTATTCAAGGTTCCCTCAATCATGGTCCCAACACATCATTCACCTTATTCATAAGTCTGGGGATCCCTCTATTCCTGGCAACTATAGGACCATTATAATTGGGCATACATTTGCCAAACTTTATGCCACAGTGTTAGACATGCAATTGTCAGAATACTTGGAAAGGAATAATATCAGAGCTCAGGGGTAGGCTAGCTTCAAAAAGGACTACCAAACTATTGACTACATCTTTGCACTCTAAGGTATCATTGAAGCTCATCACATGTCCTCCAAAGTCTTTTGTTGTTTTTTTGACTTCAAGAAAGCCTTTGACTCAATTATGAGACACCTACTTTTCCAAAAGTTGAGAGATTTCAGCATCCCAAATTCTTTGATTATCACAGCTTGGAGGCTTTATGAGACAGTCATTGGGCAACTTCATACCTAACATAGTTGTTTGACTTTGTAAAGAGTGCCATTAGGGTCAAGCAAGGATGTCCTCTCTCACCGACCCTTTTCAGCATATACATAAATGATTTAGTGGAGTTTCTTTGGCAACATACACATATAGATGATGGTTGTCTTTTGCATGAGGTGCTTATAGCCATCCTTTTTGCCGATGATGTTGTCCTCTCACACTCTGTAGAGGGCTTACAGCAACAACTTGGTGTCCTTGTTCTGTGAACTCCAACAACTTGTGGTCAACCTTAGTAAAACTAAGGTCATGGTCTTCAATATCTCCAAACGCTCTCTCTCCAACTTCCAACTTTTCAACAAACGGGAACTTCTTGATATCACATTAGCCTACACTTATTTGGGGGTCCAATTTTCTGGCCCATGCTTAAACATGAAGTTTGCCACTCAACCACACCTTTGAAAGGGATATGCCTCTCTATTTTGGAATGTCAATGTTTCTAGATCCACTACTAGGACACCCCTTCCAAGTTACATTTGTTTGATACTATCATCAAACCTATAGTTATGTATGGTTCAGAGGTTTAGGGACCTAGCCTAGGCACAGTTGATTGGCCCATATTGAGAGGGGTCCAGACTTTCATGATGTTAGCACATGATCCATTGCAAGTAGACAATTCCTCAGTGCATCATCCAAGTTGAATTTGCTGCCCAACCGCTATACCTTGAGCCTATATTCGTGCTTACTTTCTACATCCACAAACTCATATCCCTGGGGGACTTAGCTTCTGGTCGTGAGAGGTATCCCTACTTAGCACTTTGCTCTTCATAGAGTATTGCTTCACTGGTCCCCTCCAGACGTCAGCACTATTGGTACTTTGACACGAGGTTGCTCCTTCTATTGGCATCTCTATTGACAAGGCCTTTCATGTATTCCTTAGACTCCTTCCCACAAAGGGCATCATCATTAGGACCACCAAAGAGGACATCTACAGACAGTATATCCAAACCACCTAAATCTCCCCCCGTGAGTCACTCAGCCCCAAGCTTGCTTTCTATGCCAAGCATTTCTTACAGGTGGTGGACAGTATTATTCGTCACCCTCACCATCTCCAATGTCATTGGTCTCACAACTGGAGGTTTCCCCTTGGCCAAATGAGAGTTTGTTCTCACCAGTTACAGGCTGAAATAGAGCATCACATTCTCCACCAGGACCGGATCTATCATCTTTGCTCCCTCCAGGGGGTGGAGACCGAGGAACACTTCATTTATAGATGCCCCATTTATTATGAGATCCGAAGAAGATATCACTGCCTCTACAAAGACTTAGACAACACTAACTACTTTCTTCAGATATACACACTAGTGGTCCCTGGCTGTTTATCTTCGCAAGGCTGTCACCCTCCAACGCAGATTCCTACAGGCGGAACCTCAAGGTTCTAGAGCTCCCACATTGATCACCTCTTTCTTTCAGCGCATCCAGGTGATTGGTAGCACTAAGTGTCCTTTGGACACCAATAAATCACACATCAGCACCAATATATCAATTAAATGGTGCTTCTCTCAGTACATTATTACTACTCAAACTACTCAGATCTCCAGGCCTGCTATCTCTTGGCATCTTGGCTTTACTCCACCCCATCAGCATGGCACTGCCCCTCTCTGGCGACATGGATCTACTACTTGCTAGTTGCCTACAAACAATAGGGGCAAATTGATATTACAAGTTTATTTTCTATTACGAGAGTTACACCGGCCTTAGATGTTAGGGGAGATTCTAGAGGAAGTGTCTTGCTTCCTCCTAGGATCCCCCACCCTGGTTTCTTCGACCCTATATGCTCACCGGACAACATTATCAAATCTCTCACAGTTATCAATAATGTCTTAGAGGACTCCTCCACTTTAAGCACCAAAAGAAACATTCGATAAAATTTGCCTCCAATCTTCATTAGCACATGCCTTTGGGGCTTTTGTTTCACCCCTCATTGCTATTTGTATCGGTTTATTTGCCGCTTTAGTTGCACGATGTTCTATTTTGTCTTTTGTACTTTATTTCTTTGGTTTGCCTCTAGGATTATCACTTCCTAGAACTTTAAATTGCTTTTGGTTATATCCTTCAGTCCCATTGACCTACTTTTGGTCATCTGTGGACATTAATATAATTTATTTCTTGTGTTTTGAGTCTTAACCACTTTAGTAACCTTTGGTGTTGTATGGGGCACGCATAATACTTCACATTTCACTACAGACCATGAAAATTCAAATATCCACCTGGAAAATGGTTTATGTGATGCTTGGCTTCCCAGTTTTCACAAACCAAGAGAGAAATGTTTAATAGAATGCATATTTTGTGAAATCAAAATGTAACTAAGAACAATTTATATCAATTTGTATGAATCGTGCTAATATTTTACTTTATTTTATTTAAATACTAATGTCCACTAGTGGCCAAAAAGATCAACGGAACTGAAAAGATCACCCGTGACCAAACTACATAATGGAAGTGCCTAGTGCATCTCCCATTAAGTGATACAAAATCAATAAAACTAAGTTTTAACAAACACAAAATCATGAAGCAGTAAAAAAAAATGACAAAAAACCACAAAGATACGAAACCCCAAGTTGCAATTCCTCAGAACACAAAGCTATGTCGAGAAGCCACTCTCTAGACATTCAAGGTCAAGAAGAAGTTGGTAATAGGGTTCATGTTGATATTTGTTCGGGGTCACTGGGATGAACATTTCCTGACATATCTCATACATGTCATTTGGTTACATGGTCTTATCATATCCCCTTCGTGAGACACCAGGATTTATTGATATTGAGCATGGGTTCATGCTAGGTGTTGATCATGGTTGACACTATGAAACATTTATTGCTCATCTTTTGATGTGTTTGGCATAGATAATATATATCTCACACTGTGTTTAGCATTGATGTTCAGATGTTATATTCGTTTGTTAATGTTATGAGTTTATATAGTTCTAATCGAGATTCATGATATGACTACCTGATGCAGAATTCATTATGATTTTCAGTTGATTGTGCAGTTTATATATATTGTTTTTTATGATTTACCACCAGGTAGATGTCATTGATGTATTCTGGCTGTGCGTGTGTGTGGGTACAGACAGTTCCATGGGTCATGGTGTGGATGAGGGTCCTGAATACACTCGGTCTCCATCATACTCCCTCAAAACCCAATACAGTTACATATTCTGAGAACATCCACCATTCAAGGTAAATGTTCACTGTGATGTGTTTGTTTCAACATACTGTTGTGAATTTTCTGGTTTATGACGTGTTGGCATGTTTGACTGCTTAAGTGGACTGTTGAGTTGTTTTATCAATTTTGGAATCGATAAGTTATTAATGCAGATAGCCAAAGGCTATTGCATTAATAACTCAATTGGTTTGATCCTTTTGATATTTTGATTTCTAGCTCTTTTGAACTTGATTGAAACAGGATGTTTCACCTTGGACTTTATTTCTGACTTGTCGGTTTGTCAAAAAACGTCCTTGTTTTGCTTTCGACTCAGTTTAGTTTTGCACACAGTCTCATTTCTTGCTTGACCTTGACAGCGTAGTTGTTTCTATGACTTGCTACCTTTTTTATCTTATCCTTGCTTTATTGAATCTGTTACAGCATTCTGGGCAGTTGTCATTTAGAATCTTGTTTCTAGCCACGAGGGCAGTAAGGTGGTCTGGGAGAAGACTAGGCATTCATTTATGGCACTTACCTTGCTTATGAACACATTGGTAAAGAATCTTAGACCTCAAAGGGTCAATGCAAAGGTAAATAATCTTGGTTTATAAGTGGTGCCAGTGTTTATATTGTTAAGTTAGTGAACACCCCTTCTCGGACTAAGGAAAGCATACTAGAATGTGGTGTATCTCATAGTTGCTTAACAAGTATTAAGCACGCCACCTTTTGTTTGTGGCATATTATGAACTTATTGTTTTAAAATTATTAAGGAAACTTGGGAGGAAGTCCTTCGACCTGGCAGACATAGTCTTTGGTTTATATGATATTGTTATTAAAAATAATAACAAAAGGCCCTTACGGGCTTAGCAAACAAGGAACATTGTTAATGGGATATTGAAAAGCTTATTTTTCTAAATTATTAAAAGGACCCTATCAGGCCATGGCAGATGTAAACATGGTTAAATGCTGTATATTGATTAGATCGTGGACCACGATCATGGCAACAGAGAAACATTTGGTATGATTTTTAAATGCAGAACTTAGGAAAGCAGGGGGTAAGAGGCGAGTATATAAGTTTTGGGGATTTCATTTGGATAAGGTTGCCTCGAATCTCAAGAAGCTTCTCATGGAAGTTACCAAACCACATTTAGAACTAAGTCAAACCATGGTTCACAATGTGGGTTAGGGTTGAAAGGAAAAGGCAAAAGCAAAAGGCAAAGCAATGATGGTTGTGTATGGCCGGCAGCCGAGCGAAGCCATGCCAACATTTCTATTGATTTTGTCTAGTGTAGATTGATTCAGCCATGCAGACCATGAAGCTATCATTGGGTTGAATCTTGCATTCTACTCGTAGTCTTTTCAGATTGCATGAATTTTGAAATCGAAGACTGGCTGTTACACAAGTTTTCAACAGAGAGAAGACTGTAGTTTCGTTGAGCTATTCCTGGAGTTTGAGGAAAAAATATAATTTCAGTTTTTGGTAAAGCTATAAATAATTTATTGCTAGAGAGAACTTCCGTTTGAAGGGAAAGATGAATAGATCTTGCTAGGTTATAAATGAAAGGAAAGACACGGTTGGTGATCATGGATCATGAGGTGCACCTTGGGAACAGAAAGGAAACAAGGAAGCGTCTGGTAGGAAGTTGCAAGGGGTTTGGCCTTGCTTATTCTCAGATCAGGCACGAGAAATTCTCCTTTCATAACCCTAGCTTATTTCTGTTTGAAATATGAAAAGAAGAAAAATACAGTGAGATAAGGGTTTATCTTTCTTTGCTAAGATATTATCTTTCTTGTTTGATAAAATAGACCTCAACTTTGTTTTTATGAATGAAAACATATGTATATGCATGTACATATATACACATTATATGTATATATACATGTATGTAATACTTGTCTCTGGTTTGCTGTCTTTAGAATAGACACTTGTGCTAGTTTCTTGTCTGCTACGTCATGATAAGAATCTCTTAAGGAAGAAGAGAACAGGCTTGTAAACAATACTTGTCTGATTTGTTCCCTTGTGAGCTGTGTTATTCTGTATTCTAAGAGTTCTAGTGAACCCATGGACTGTTCTACTCTCTTGGAAACCTTACCGTGCTGGGTTGAGATTTGTAACTTCTTGACACTTACTGTAGCCTTGAATTTACCTTCCTTCTCCAAGGAATAATACTGTTCAGATGGAGCAGATCTTAAGGTAGCTTCAGTGGGGAAGTTGTTGACTTCTTGACCAGTCATGAAGATCCCTTTCATGGACCATTTGGTCTGACTTTTAATTGATTATTTATGATCTGAAGAAAGGTTGTGTTTCTTGGATTTGAAGCTTGAATAATTATTGTGCTTCTTTACAGTAGACCTGCATTGAGGGTTCTGCAGTCTGTTGTTAAGTGAACTTTAAAAGATTGGATATTTTCATAAGGAATTGCATTGATGTTTTCTGCACTTCTGAACTTATTGTTGACCGTGTCCGTAAGAGGAAATCCATAGATGATTTCTGTCTTTCTGGTTGGTTGTTTCCCTAAAGAATTACACTGGTGATTTATCCTTTTCTGAACCATGCTTAATAATTGATTACTTACGAAAAGTTGTGTGGATGAATCTGCTTTTCTGATCCGTTTGAATTGACTATTTCCATATGAAGAAGTATATGAAAGATTTTGCTGCTCTTAATTTTATTGGTTGACTGTTTCCATATGAAGACAGCATTGATGTTGTCTGTACTTC
This sequence comes from Torreya grandis, assembly GCA_037957365.1. Classification (NCBI taxonomy): domain Eukaryota; kingdom Viridiplantae; phylum Streptophyta; class Pinopsida; order Cupressales; family Taxaceae; genus Torreya; species Torreya grandis. The sequence goes on along the minus strand of JARHVA010000119.1, from coordinate 4,532,001 downwards.
TGAACCTTCTGAATGTTATTCTGAGATTGCATGGATGATTCCACAACTCAGTTATTTAAGAATGTCGTTGACTGTACTGTGTTACATTCTGATTTCGTATATGTTATGCATGAATGCATTATTTATTGTTATCACTAAATCGTAAGAAAGAAGCAACGTACTCACCTTACTTTACGATTTGATCCCACGGCCAGTGACTGGTGGCAATACGCAAGGGACTAGCACGCTTGTGCAAAAATCCATGTATACGCGTTCGTGACAAACAGTACACTCAACTCATGCAGATATACGAGTGTCTGGATCCACTTTTAATAATGTTTGTAGCTTGCATGCTTGTGTCAAGATGAAGCTAGTTTTGTAACTTTAATGTCTAGTCATGTGATTGACTGTATTACTCTGTTATGAGTGTTGACTTGTGTGTCGCTTGTTATACACTATTATGTTTATCTTGAATTGTGGATGTGGTCCAATTTTGTGAAGTAAACTCGGGTTTGTGGATTATCATAGTGCCCCAAGTTAACGGATGGAGTGGCATGCAGTTATCAATGGTTGGGCTCAGGTTTCCCAATCCATATCATGGCAGAGAGGACTTTGACTTCATCAGATGCTAACGCTGGATTCCGTCTCTTTGCTGATCTCTGACATTGATTCAGTTTTGATAGTCAACTTACTTCTGGCATTTCTAATGAGTATAAGCTTGTTGTATGAATTGATCTTCTTGCACCATTGTGAATACAAAGAAAGAAAATAAATACCTGATTGTTGAATCATAAATATTTCATTGTGAAAGGTTGATTTGTATCAATAGAAAGGAAGACTTTGCCTTATTTTAGTTACACTTGTCAAGTTGTATATAATGGCATCTTGTTGCATTAAAGGGGGCACTAATGTATAAATATTGGTCTATTCATTATGTAGGTCTTACTTGATTCAATAAAGTGAAATGTTGCTTTATACCTATGAGACTCATCATAGTTGAAAGTGGCAAATGGGAACTTATTGCATTAGTAAATGAAGGATTCAGTTCTCATTATAATCAATTGTATGAATTCAGTGGGATGATTGCCTTGACTGCAAAATGTGTAAAAGAACATGATTTGGTAAATGCATATTTGAAATTATGCCTTAACAAATGTGTTGAAAAAAATACTGAACTTAATGTTGAATTAGGTTGGAGGATCTTATGAATGAGATTGAGGGGTTATGCGAATAACTTATCACTGAGCTGAAACAATAAATAGTGCATGTATGCTTTAACACATAACATCTGCAGAGGTAACGCATTGTAGAATCCTGGAAATGGGCTATATGTGCCTTTGTGACACTTAAATGTTTTGCCGAACCATACAAAGGTTACTGTTAAGTGTAAACTTCTGAACTCGATATTAATTCAGATACATTACTTGTCCATCAGATTCCTTAGGAATTAAGGACTTGGCAAGAGAATGGCTTATGGTTTTCCATTTATTTAAATAATGAAGAATGGAAAAGTTGGAACATGGCACTAGAACCAATTTAAAGTTTGATTGAGTTCTAATTACTGTGATTTGTTTATCTCATTTTTATAGAAGGATGAAACTAGCCGATAGTGGAATCTCATAGATCATTTTGCATGGCATTATGAAACTAGCGGATTGTGGAATCTTATAGAAACATGAATTGACTAGCCTAAAGTGTATTTATAATGCCATCAGGAATTACTACATGAAACACTTTGGTTAAAGTGAACTTAGATTGGTCTTGCATATTTATGCATTAACAAAATTAAACAGTTGACACCTATAGATTTGAAACACAATGGAACCCAAACTTCATTCATTGAAGTGTTTGACTTGATAGATAGAGTAGTAGCCCAATCCAAAGTGAATGTTTCACATACCTTGAATAGAAGACAAGGTCATTAATGTAAGCTTGAGTTGAATCAAGTATAAATTGATTAGGGCTCATTGCTTAGCTTAGACTAGTGAGTTCATTCTTTTTTCAGGTAACATGAACACAATGATCTTAAGTGATTCCTCGATACAAAGGTTGTATATAAGCCAATGATCTAACGCAAGGTCTTAAATGAACCTTGAGGGGTTAAGTAAATTTCCACTCGAATAAGTGACTATGATTATCACTTAGTGGTTTGTTACACATCTTAGTAACTCTGATTGAAGAAAGTAACGTCTAAGTTAATGTGTTGCATTGACTTCACCCCTTTTTGTTGCTCAATGATTTATTTCACCAAATTATGTTTATTAACATAATTAAGAAAGTGTATTGTTTATGAGGTGAACACAAAAAAATTAAGGCGTCAATTTTTGGGGTTCATTACAGGTCTCTTGTGCTATGTGCCAGCCATAGTCTGGAAATGGACGTCAGAGAAGTACACAGATCTGGATGCAGTACTCATGAAAAAAAATTATATCAAACCCATAGAAGCACTCAACACTAATTGTGACTTATGATGACTTGCTCAGCTATTCATTTTATAAGGTGGCCTTGCAAACTCTGTTATCTCTGTTTAATACAATACAGTCCCATTGACCTATTCTGCTCATCAGTAGATATATTTCATTTCCAAATATATCAACAGAAAACAACAGCATTCTAGCAATGTTACAGACATAATTGCAAACTAAATACTGAGGCCTATAAGTTACAACCAGCACAATCCTTAAAACCGCAAAACCATTTCTAATTTCAATACTTTCAGATACTATGCCATTTACAATAGCTCACAGAAGAAAGCACCACATCACACACACACACACACAGAGTAAGTGAGCATACAGAACCTGCAATGCTGTCTCCTTTCTACAAAAATATTTATACATTTTCAGAAGCCCAAAATATTATCAAAAGGCCTTTGACAGAATTCCAATCCAACATTGTATGAATTTCAGCAAGCAGACCAATTTCTCAAAGAATGTTGAAATGCTGACCAAATGTCATAATCCACAATTAAAATAGTGAACATTTGTCCCGAACATCAACATGAGGCAGGAAGCCCCTAATTGGAAAAGGTTCAAATCTCATGTTGATACATTATAATTTATAATGAATGTAATACCATATGCATTTCGAGTTCTACATGTACCTTGTTATGAGTCCTCATATTTTACAACTAAGTCTCAAGTGCCACTTATGTGCTGGAGTTCTCCCTTAAGGGATCTCTTTGAACTAACCCAGAGAACGCATAATTTTGAAATGTTCAATAGAGGAGTCTTCTTGCCTCTTCCTTAATGATGGTTGGAAGATGATTCGTTTATGAACTTCCCCTTGAGTTTCTTCCTTCTTTTAACAGAAATGAATGACAGAGGATAAATAATCAGTCTGAATGTTGGGGGATTTTTTGGGCTTTAGATGAGTGAAGCTGGTAAGTGATGGAATCTTGCAAGAGAGGTGCCAAAAAAGTCCATAAGTTGAGTTAGATCTAGAGCAAGTGTTTCTGGTTATAGTTGAGAGTAGAGATAGAAGAGAGAATGTGTATTTGTAACTGGAATAAGTGTAGAAGAGTGGTGTATGTTGATGCATTTGTGCCAAAATATTTGATGTAATGAATTTTCTGAGAATTAAAGAAGAATGTCAAATATTTCCATTTGAATGTGTTCATGTTTTGCTTTCAAGGTGTATTTTGATTGGCCGAATGGTTGATGGTTGTTCATTTGACCCTCCACCATTCCATCAAAATGTAATCAAGAGGCATGGCAGACCTGGGCTAAGTTACGAAATGACTTAACCAAAAAGAAGAGGGGGAAACACTACTGCTAGGTTATCAAAGGAGAACTCCAGGATACAGGTGGTGCTTGCAACAAAGATACTGAATATTAGGACTCATCACAGGGTGTAGGTAGAACCCAAAATGTATGTGTGCTAATCTAACACACAATGTTACAATGAGTGGGCAAGAAGAGGTGATTTTTAATGTCTTTTAAGCCAAATTGCACTGTAGGTAGGATCTACCAGAGTATATGTGTATTTATTTGTTTAGACGATGGTTTCTTCAGATATTCAGATTTTTTTATTTCTCCCTATTACCCTTCTTAACCAGACCAAGGCCGGAGTATACCTTAGGCTTAGTTACACAGCACCCAGAATTGAATGCTAAAATTTTATCAATTTTTTTTTTTTTTTTGCTAGTCTTCCAAGGATTTGAACTTCAACTTAGAACTCCTCCCAATTGCTTCTACAAATATTCAGTTTGAAAAAAAAAAAAATTGTCCGAGCAACTTTGATTGATTGTCTCCATCTAAGTGTTCTTTAATTTCCGGTTTGGGCTCATCATAGATTTACTAAGGGCTTGGGCTTGATATGCGTGCTTACCTTACCACAGCTGTCAAGAGGGATAATTTTAAGGAGGTGCGCAGTTTCAGGAGTTTATAAATGATGGAAAATATTTTCCAATGTTGTTTCTCAATTTTTACATTTGATGCTAGGGTTAATTTTAGTGGCTAATATTGGCCAATTTCCTATTCTTGTCAAATTTTATTCAAATATATTCACCATTAAAAATGAAGATTTGACTCATTTCCTACAAAGCAATATTTATTTTCTATAAGAATTGCCAACTTTTTGTATGAAACACAAGTTATTCAAAAAGTTAGGAATTTAAGTTTAGATAATGATCAAATGTAAAAATTGAGAAACAACATTGTATTTTTGTCAAATTTTATTCAAGATCATTTTATCCCAGCAGGACAATTACGATCACCATAGCTAGGGATAATTTTAGCTTTTAATATTGGCCAATTGGCTATTGTTTTCAAATTTCCTTCAAAAAAATGATATCCAAGTGAGACAATTAGGATCACTAGTGGATAATATTGGCCAAATTGCTATTTTTGTCAAATTTTCTTCAAAACACCTATAATCACCAAAGCTAGGGATTATTGCAGTGCCTAATATTTGCCAATTGGCTATTTCTGTCAAATTTTCTTCAAAAACATTCAATCCCAATTATGATTACCATATAGGCTTATGGTGGTTGTAGTTATCTCACTGTGATAGAAATTTTTGATGAACTTTTAACAAAAAAATACCCTATTGGCCAAAAATAGCCACGAGAATTATCCTTAGCTATGGTGACCGCAGTTGCCCTACTGGGATATTTTTTAAAAGAAAAATTGCGAAATACAGCTAATTGACCACTATTATCCACTAATATTATCCCTCCGATTGTAGTTGTCCAACAGGGATATAATTTTTTTAATGGATAACTAACACATTCGATTCCAAACACCTATGCCATTTGCTTGATGTAGGGCTCATCATTCTATTCATTAGGACTTACTGAAATGGTCCAGGAAAATTCTGGGCTAATGTGTATTGTGTTATTATAGTTGAAAGTATAAGTGTAATATAGGTGTAATTGTACTAAATACCGTTACAGAGGAGGCATATTATCATTTTTCGCAATCCAAATGGCTGTGGCCTAAAGGCCAATGGGGGTACGCTTGCACAAAGGAGACTCTAGCTCAAAATCTCAAAAAGCCCCGTTGCTGATAAAGCCAGCCATGTTAATGCAGCCTACAAACGCACAGAGAATCACCATCTCCCCAACATTAAAGCAGCGGTGTAAATGCAACCTACACAGACCAACATTAAAGCTAGCCCTTTGCTGAGAATTGCCACCTCCAACATTAAAGCTAGCCCTAGCTGAAAATTGACAAAGCCAACATTAAAGCTAGCCCTCGCCGAGAATTTCCACCCCCGACGCTAAAGCTAGCCCTCCCCGAGAATTCCCATCCCCTAATACTAAAAGCAAATGTAAGAATGCAGCCCACACAAGCAGAATTAGGCCCCCAACTGTGTCCTCAATTGGACTGGGGCGGGCAATGTCTTAGATTTACGAATTTAAAGGAATCGTAAGTATCACTGTTATACCTCGGGCCAAATATTGTGCAAATAAAATTTTAAATTGGTGAGTTATACGCATAAGATAACACATATTACAGATAATTAGAAGCAGCAAACGCTCCACCCTGAAAAAGGGTAAAAAAAAAACCTGAAAAAAAAAACTTTGCATTGCAAAGAAAATAGTAGATCAAACCTTCCGCCGAGGCCATTCACCATAATTACGAGGTGATCGCGGATTATTTTATCCTCGTCGCCTTCTTTCGCCATTATTACATTTTCCCCACTATTTTCATCAGTGTCGCATAATTCTGCGCCTGAAGCCATTGAAAAATCTGTTAATTATAAATGTGATTCTGCTAATGCATGTTAGGTTGAGTATAAGTAGAATTGTGAGTTACAGGTGACATCATGGCAGGAAGAGTGAAACAAATGCGAAGAAACAGAGTGAAAGTAAGGATTGTACAGTCCGACACGGATAAGGAAAACCATCAAATCCAGCAAACGCCAGCAACGCCAGAAATTAAAGTCGCCGACCGCGTTTATTGCTAAAGCAAATTAAATCTTGTCATTTAACAATCTTAGATTATAAGGAAGACGTGTTTTTTGGAAAGTAGTTTGAGATGAGGATGATAAAAGGATGGTCTCATAGATATTTGGGTCTCTAGATTATTTTATCTTAAGGGTTTGGGGTTTGTTGGGTTGGGGTTAGGGTTCAGGGTTTAGGATTTGAGGGTTTAAGGTTGGAGATTGTGGATTTGGGGTTTGGGTTTGGGATTTGGGATTTGGAGTCATGTAATTTTAATTTATGAAGTGATATAGAATTTGTAGCATTTAATGTGTTTAGATTTAAAATATGGGTTCTTTTTTTTATTTTGTCTCATCTTTGTAAATTAATCTATATTAGATTTTTTTTAATAGAAGGAATATATTAATAGTTGTTTTAAAGTTGCAAGTTATGTCAGAAGGGATATAATTTTATGATTTGGTGAAGCTAGGTTTTGTAAAGTGAAAGAGTGCAAATCTATAATCGTACTTCATTGGAAACCCATGACTGTAGATCTTGTTTCATATTTTTTTGTATGAAGCTCTAAACAACAATTATCTTGTTATTAGGGTGATGGTGATGGTGAAAAATGAGGGGGTGTGTTCCTTCATAGAGTTTGGCAATGAGTGAAGTGGTGGGGAATGGCAATGTCGTATAAAACATGCAAGTGGTGAAATATTTCAATGTGAGCTAGGTGATCATTGTGAATGGCAATGACATGTTATTTCAACTAATATCATACATTAAAAGGCCCATATTGTACACCATACCTGGATTTAAGGCAGTTGTTAGATTTAGCACATGGTGGTGGCATCTCTGATTGGTCATTTTTCATTGTCAAAGGTGGACTAGGACATCACAAGATCATATTTGATTGTGGTAGGGTTCCACATCTAATGTTGACTTGAATCAATGTTGCAATGTTGTTGACATGGGAGCAAGACATTGAGGTCCCAAAGTCTAACTTTTACCTTATGTTTGTCCGTGTTGCTAATATATTGGCCCCTGAAGCACTTACATCAGGGTTTAAAACTTACGAAAATACCATACTTGGACCCTTGGAAGAAAAGGTGACCACAATTGGAGCTTATGTTCATAAGCATCTTATTTATCCTTGTTGGCCAAAAAACGTAATAGCTAAGGGAGCACTAGGTAAAAAATATATGTTTTGGAAGGATTCTTAAAATGATATCATATTATTGTTGCTTAAATCTTTGTGCACAAAAGCTGAGATGGGCTTGGCAGTCATGGGTTTTGAGTGAGTTACGGTTGTCAAATTACACTCTTATGCTTTACAGAAGCTCCTCTTTACCAAAACAAAAAAAAATCATCCTTATCGATGTAACTTACACTCTTTCATATGATAGTTGCAGTTGTTTAACCCTAAAAAACTAATGTGTTAGGTTAAAGAGTTAAGAACAGAGAAGTAATTCAAGGACAAGGGTAATAAACTAATCTATAGCATGTCAATTAATTAAAAATTCAAATAAATGAATATTCTAAATTATAATACTAAGCTAGGTTACATATAGAAAGTACTTGATTTGAAAGATGTTCAACTTATTATAATACCAAGGAGAAATTATACTTAGTTGTATTTTACTATATGCAAGTAGATATAGACTAGAAACAAGTGTAAAGTATGTAGGATCAATGTTCTAGATCAGTCATCAGAATCTAGAAATTGTACTTATGTAGTTGTGGACATTGTTGTCAGATCTGGACACTACCATCGATGCTAGTGCCTAATTGTGACACAGGTGTCCAATATAGAATAATGATTGGATTTGGATGTGACCAACTTTGTTGTTATGAGTTTTCTATCACCTTTCTTATGATGTGTTTAGATATGAGGTACAAGTTGTCACTTTTTGTTGATTGATCAAACTCTAGTTGTTCACCCTTTTTTATCCTCATAATGAATTTTACTAAAAATGGGTTAGCGGGATCACAATGTCGACCTGACCCCAAGGACCTCTCTGTCAATAGATTTTGCCTACAGAGCCAATATTCCAAGGAGGGCCTCAAACTTATGTAGTTCTCCCCTATGTAATGAACCATAATACTATTAAGACAAATAAAAATCTAATAGACCAAGATTTTGAATAATAACCAACATTGATTCATATTGAATAATTCAAATAATTACAAACCATACATTAATAAGCCTCGATTCATAACTGGAATTTATATGCAAAATTTGAAACTCTAAAAATAAATAAAACTCCCCATGCTATTTTTAACAACTATATTTTTTAGTAAATTTTGTATACAAGCGCGTATAACTCTAAAAATCCTCAAAAATTAACTAAACTCTAAAATTAACCTATTGGACGAATTTTAACTGAAGTTCAAGTCTTGTTACAAAAATAGACAATTTCTAAATTTAGAAAAAAAAATCAAAAATAATATTAAATAGTAATTTTGGACCCTCAACTGGTCACATATGACCTTCGAAAAATATAAAAAACATCCTATAACTGGAAGGGTGGGTTATGGTAGAATTGAACTTTTTGAGTTGATCATTTGTACATGTAATATGACTAATCCTATGCTTGATATGAAAATAGGGATGAATAAGATATAATAGCTTGGTTGTGTAGTTTATTGATTTAGCTTTAATAGGTGTTGACTTGGTATTTTCTAGATGAAGAATGAGACAACTCAGACTCGTATTTATACCTCACCTTTTAAAAATATCTCAAGATCAGGTTCAATAAGACAAACAGGTTTTTTTTTTTTTTTTTGGGCTGCAGGAATCGGTACTGTATTGCTTAAGGACTCAGTACAGCATGGTCCCCCTATAACCTGCAGTACGCCTAGTAAACTTTTTAAATAAGACAATTAGGTTGACCCATATATTTTAAAACATTAATAATTTGGATGGCTTTTGGCAACTGGACACTAGATAAAGATTTGGACACTATCGTTAGCGGTAGTGTCCCTTTGTAGCTGATAGTGTTCAAAAGGCTATAAAATAGGTATGGGTCTAAAACTGACAATAAAAGATGTTTATCAAGTTTTAAGCTTTTTATATATTACAAGAGACCTAGGTCAACATAATGATATGGATCAGACTAAGAGATAAACATCTAGGCACATTGAGATGGTAAATGTTAGCCCTTTGGCAGCCATGAGGTCTCAAATTGAAGGATAGAGCCCTGATTGATATTTGTCAAATGTACAAGACTGAAATGCTATAAATATTTAATTTTAGTATCTACATCCCCTCTCCTTTAATATAGTAATGCATAAGGATGAAATTACTAAGTTAAAGGAAATAAATACATACATGGATGTGTACACCACACCTTGCCTTTGTTTAAGCCCACTTTGAGTGATTTGTTGGTGTATGACCTATAACCAAGAGCATGTTACAATATAAATCAATGCATATAATCTAAAATTTAAAATAATTGAAATGCTTGAAAAGAAAGAGAGAAAATAATGAGTACGCATGTATGTCAATGCAACCATATTACCTCTTGATGATTTGACTTGATAAAGATGCTTCCTTATGAAGCATTGGAGTTAGAAGAGGTTCAAACCTGAACTATGGAGGCTTGAAGAGAGAGATTGGAAGGTACAATTCCCCTAATTCGATACAAGGATAAGTTGTCACATGACCATTGAGATCATTATAACTCAATCGCACAACTCAATTGCAAATATATAATCTAGTGAGGGTGAGTGATTTGTTGGTTGATCCCCAACAAGTGTACACTTATGAAAGCAATAAATACGAAATTAAATCAGATAGATAAGTAACTGGAATGATAAATGGCAAGAATAAGAGATACAAGAAACCACCCTGAAAACTTGTATTAACAAACTCTTTACAAAAGAAATACAATTGAAGAATCTTCTTTCTTCCACACCTCTCCTAGATGTATAGATCTCTCACTAGATCTCTATTCCTCAAGAGCTCTCTCTCTCAAGAACAATCAACTCCAACAAGCCTGGATTGATTCAATTTTGTACTGTTCTTCAACATTCACATACAATGAACTACTACAATAATTCACACTAAGCTAAGAAGATCTAATTCTACATATAAAATTAGGAGACTTGAGCATGCACTTACAACAAACAGTTAAGCCTCTTGAACAAGGGCTCTAAAAATAATATTACTAATAATAGAGACGCGAGCTTAAGACTACAACTTAAACTCATCATGCAAACACTCGCTTCTGTCCTCGAAAATAGCATTCTAGATGCGCAGGTAACCGACGCCGGTTCCTGCCTGCTTGCCTGTGACTGTCGTCGGCCGACCCACTGCCGACGCCGGCGCCTCTGCAACTGCACCTGACCGACGTCGGTCGCTCCTGACCGACGCCGGCGACTATGTAGACCCGAACCTGTTAAAGTGTGCTCCTTGGTGAAGCTTTTAGCTCCACACCCTAACATGATTTAATCAACTCGTCCTATAAATTTGGTGTTATTGGATGATTTAATCACTCCAATCGATAAATCTAATGAGGTTGAATGATTTAATCACTTCAGCCTATAAAATGAACCATTAACTACAACAAAAAAAGGCTTGATAATCGTACATCTTGGTGTAATTAGTACATCCTGATGAGTAGTTTAATTGGTAATTTTACAATTTTTGATGCAATAACATGGCATATACACCTGTAATATATTTGAGCTAGAGCATATGTGTCATAAATCTTAAAAATATGTTTCACATATATGAAAAATTGGTGCAATGTATAGGATTCTAACCCATGTGTATATCTGAACCATGAAACTAAACTGGAGATTATGCAAGTGTGGTGGTCATGTCTTTATGGCATGCTCCCACTGAAATCTGGAGATAATGATTAAGTGTGTAAGTGTGAAGGTCATGCATTTATGTAATGCCCCCACTAAATTTTTAAAATAACGAGGTGTATAAGTGTGGAGGTCATACCTTTGTGACATGCCTCCACTAAAATATGGAGATTGCAAAAATGTGGAGGTTATGCTTCTATGACATGCCCCCCCATTTGAGGTGAGGGAAATAGAATATGGAAAGTTCCTTACCTCAAAAGGATAAAGTAACTTTATAATCTATGTATGAATCATGTAACATATAGGGATAGCATGTCGAAGTAGATATATTAATTAAACTTGTAGTAAGTGATCACATCAAGACCAAATATGCATGATATAGATCATGAAAATGGCTAGAGAGTAATAATACAAACTCAATAAATAAATAATCACATACATAAGAGCACTCAATGCAATGCATGGTCTAAGGAGACCTCATACAAGGGGCATGTTCAATTGTCACACAATCAAAAGGGATAACATATTTAAATCTCCAATCAATATAGAATGACATATTCAAATGTCCAAACAACATACAATGGCATAGGGGCCAACAAACAATGATCATATTCAAATGTTCTATAAAAAAGATAATAACATGCAGTGTGATACACTCAAAGAAGTGACACTATGAATAAATTAAGTATGAACAACCAACATAAGCATATTATATTAGTCCCTGCATATGTCTGTTAGCAAAAAAAGTTATGTAGCATAACATATAAAGTATAGTGTGAAAGACATAAGAATAGATATAGACATGTGTAAGTGTTAATATATAGGCTCAAACATGATAATGTAGGAATGATCATAAAGGATATGTAATATGTATCAATCATGATCAAAGAAGCAGATACCCCCAATGTACTATATGACACGGGTAAAGGAGAGGTCCAACATCTAAACGTGCACATATCATGTTCCTAGGCATGCCTGTATCACACTCAAATATACATGAAACATATGTGTATATAGAAATGAAATGACATGTTATCTACCAACACAAAAAAAATGTCGATTTCAAGAAGCTAATAAACATGGGAATGTTGAATGTTTTCATATTTTTGCATTTATTTATATGTTTTTGTATTTTATTCAAAAATTGATTTTATTGTATTTTTTGGAATATTTAATTTTTTTGTATTTTTGGCATATTTTTTAAAGTGACATGACTATTCCGACAAGTCCTCATATTCAAGAGATAAGGTATTGCACGGTAAATTTATTTGCCAAAATTATTTGTATTGAATTATTGCCAATTCTTTAGTGCTTGCTAATAACTCTGCCATAAGTTGTTGGTATATGTCCATCATCATATCCATCATGTGGGATACAAATTTATTTGTTGTCATGTTGGAAAGTAAAGCATTTATTTGTAGTATTGATAGTTGCTTTCATGTTGGTCAACCCGTGTTGTCTGAGATGTAAAGTCATACGTGGTTGTTGATCCATTACCCATATATCAAGGTCTACCACCTTTAGTCCACGTGCAATGGGTAAAATATAATGTACCCAAGATATTGTGTAAAAGTTGGAGAATATCGTATATCATGTCCCATCTACCGTAATGTGATAATACTGTAAATTTTGCTCCAATTGTTTATTTCAACCTTGAGATGTTACCAATGGACCCCATCAATATTTGTAGTAATAGTTAATATGTGTGGTGTGGGTGCTTAGAAGTATGGCCCATTGCACTTTTTTCTTCTAAAATGTTGGAAATCGGAGGTCTTTTCCAGTGTTCAAGTATGATTTGTATATGTCCTTCACTTTTGTATCTCTGGATTTGGTTTTGTAATGTCTCCCATTGATCTGTATTATGGATGGTGATTCAATGATAGTTACAATATGGTGACCCCTCTTTAGGAACGATTCAAGTGCCTAATTTGTGTATGTTAGGAGCTAAAGATGTCCTCTTATGCTCAAGTAACATAGAAAGTATTTTATTCAAAGCATCTTGTTTAATTGTGATCTATAAAATCTACTGTGGAGTCTTATGAGAGAATTCCACATTATATACATGATGTATTTGTATTTTTCCCTTGTAAGGTTTAATGAATGTTTGTGGTTAAGAGGGATGGATTGAATAAAAAGCATTTACATGTTCATCTGATAATTTTGTCATGCCCTTATCTAAATGTGTTTTTGTATCCTCTAGTGAGTGATTTGATCAACTCATCCTATAAATTTGGTGATATTGGATTATTTAATCACTCCAATTGATAAATCTAATGAGGTTGAATGATTTAATCACTTCAACCTATAAAATGAACTATTGGCTGCAACAAAAAATGCTTGATAACCATACATCTCGATGTAATTAGTGCTTCCTGATGAGTAGTATAATTGGTAAATTTATAATTTTTGGTGTAATAACATGGCATATACACCTCTAATAATTTGAGCTAGAGTATATGTGTCATAAATCTAAAATATATATATATATATATATATATATATATATATGAAAAATTGGTGCAATGTATAGGATTTTAATCCAAGTGTATATCTGAATCATGAAACTGAACTAGAGATTATGCAAGTGTGGTGGTCATGTCTTTATGGCATGCCCCTGTTGAAGTCCAGAGATAATGAGTAAGTGTGTAAGTGTGGAGGTCATGCCTTTGTGACATGCCCCACTAAAATTTGGAGACTGTGAAAATGTGGAGGTTATATGGAGGAAGTTCATCATCCCTATCATAGTAATCCAAAACTTTGTCATCTCATTGCTCGATATTAACCAATAAAGGAAGCTCAAATGTTGGTTTTTCCAATTATTTTGGTATTATCATATCTTTTAGCAATGGTTCATGTTTTGAATGTGTATCCACGTGTATCTCAATATTTAGTGCCTTATAAGCATCTTGAGGTAAATGAGTTACTTTGATTGATTCTCTCATCTCATAAATTGGTATGCTTTCAGGTGGTATATATTGCTTTGGTGGTATGAGTTTAGGAAGCCCTTCAGTGTCAGAATGTAACATTTGACAAATTTTGAAGGGTTCATCATCAGCATGCATTGTCCATAATGCCCCCACATATATAAATTTGACACATCTCTGTAATGTAAATGGAACAACTTCCACCATGTGTATCCAAGGTCTACCTAAGAGTAAGTTATAGTGCAATGATTGAGATATCACCTAGAATGTAGTTGATATTGTTTTTATTCCCAACTTCACATCTAATGTGATTTGACCAATTTGCAAGCTACATGAGTTATCAAATCCTTTGATATAGGCATCTAATTTTTGGAAAAGATTGGTATTAATACCCAATGTTGTCAAAAATTATGTGATACAAATGTTTAGTCTAGACCCATTGTCAACTAACACTCTTTTGATTCATTTATTATGCATGCCAACTTATATGAATAAAGGCAGGTCTTGGTTAATATTCTCTTTTGATGGTAAATCTTTAGGATCAAAAGTAATGTGATTGGCATTGTTTTTTAGGTATTCCATAATATCCACAAAGTAAGTTGGTTCGATGTCACTTGGTACTTATGCTTCACGTAATGCATCATATAATATGTCCTTATAGATAGTATATTATTTTAGAAGCTCAAAGATTGAAATCTTAGAGTGTGTATTGTTTAATTGGTTAATAATATCATATCATTTACTTTTAATCACCAACTTAGGCTTGGGAGGAAGCTATTGTATATTAACAGGTAGTGGGCCAGGTTAGGCACTCTTGCCTTTGTGTGTAGTAATAACATAGACCGCAAATTCTAATATAAGCCACGGGCAAATAATGGGGATAAGATGGTAGTTGTCACTCAAATAGGTTGTAGGGGGAATAAAGAGGTTTGACTAAGCACATTGAAATTGAGAAACTAGCTCTATATTATTATAAAAAGAGTTGTAGAGAGATATTTTAAGTTTGATCTTGTTTTAAAACTCTCTCTTTATATTGAGTGATATTGTCATTCCACTAGACTATATCTATAGTTGATTTAACACAACTAATAATGACTATCATTATGTATTGGATAATGAAGTAACTAATAGGTGTATCCATATTGAACATGACTATAGGAAAGAAACTTATGATTTTTAGGTTTTGAATATTATGAATCAGAAATCAAAAAAATAGTAAATCAAGAAACCCTAGGAAACCCTAGGCTAGTCTAGGATTTGGAGACTAGAGGTCAGGTTCACCAAATGTTTAACCCTACAAATTGTAAAGTGTTGGGTTATAGAGCTAAGAATATAGAAGTATTTTAAGCACAAGGGTGATAAACTAATCTATAGCAAACCAATTAATTACAAAGTTAGATTAATTAATATTTTGAATTATAATACTGAGACACGGTACATATAGAAAGTACTTGATTTGAAAGATGTTTAGTTTATTGCAATACCAAGGAGAAATGATACATAGCTATATTTTATTATGTGTAAGTAGATTTGGACTAGAAATAGGTGTAAAGTATGCAAGATCAATGTTTTAGATAAGTCTTCAAATTCTATAAATTATACTTTTTATAGTCGTCGACACTACCATAGATGCTAGTGTCTGACTATGATGCAAGTGTCTAGTACGAAATAATGACTAGATCTGAATACGACAAACTTCATTATTATGGGTTTTTTATCATCTTTTTAATGATATGTTCAAATCTGAGGTATATGTTGTTGATATTTGTTTATTATTCAAACCCTATCTCTTCACCCTTCTTCACCCTTAAAATGAATTTGCTAAAAAGGGGTTAATGGGCTCACGATGTCGAGCTAACCCTAAAGATCCCTGTGTCAATGGGCACTGCCTACATAGCCAATACTCAAATGAGGGCCTCATACTTATGTAGTTCTCTTTTGTGTGGGGTAAAGTGTGTGTACAATGGTGCAATATATTATATGATGATGCATAGAGTGATCTAGCTTATAATTTCACAAATATCGCTCATGGGTTATTCTTTGAATGCTTCAGACCTATAATATGGTTGTTCTTATGCTTGATATGTAAATAGGGATGAATAAGGTAGAAAAGTTTGGTTGTGTAGTTGATTGATTTAACTTTAGTAGGTGTTTGTTTGGTATTTTCTAGATGAAGAATGAGAAGGCTTAGAACTTTATTTATACCACACATTTTGAAAATATATCACGATAGGATATAGGTTTCAAAACATTTGAAATTTGGATGACTTTTGGAAACTAAATGCTATATAAGGATCTAAATACTACTATCAATGATAGTGTCCCTTTGTAGCTAGTAGTGTCCAAAAGGCTAAAAAACAAGTACAGATCTAAAACTGATAGTGAATGATGTTTATCAAGTTTTAAGCTTTATGTCTAGTACAAGAGACCCAGGTCATCGAATGATATGGATCAGACTGAGAGACAAGCATTTAGGCACAATGAGATGGTGAATACAAACCTTTTGGCAACAGGGAAGTCTAGAACTAAAGGGTAGAGCCCTAATTGATATTTATCAAATATACAAGACTGATATGCTATAAATATTCAATTTTAGTATCAACACCCCCCCATTTAATCTAGTAATGCATAAGGATGAAATTACTAGGTTAAAAGAAATAAATATGTACCTATGTGTATACAACACACCTTGCCTTTGCTTGAGCTCACTTTGAGTGACTTACCAATGTATGACCCTATAACCAAGAGCATGTTACAATATAAATTAGTGCATATAATTTGTAATTTGAAAAAAATTACTTCATTTAAATGTACAATATAAACGACTTTGTGTGTGATGAGTGAACTTTTAGATTTTTAGATCAACGCTCTCCCAACTAAATTGTCCTTATAATTGTTCAAGTACATAATATTTTAATGTTCTTGGAATTGAGTTGTCCCCACATATGTGAAAGTGCAAGAGAATTATCTATTGTTCTAAACATAAAAGTAGTAAGTATGATAGGAAATACATTTTATTTTTATTTTTAAATGGATCACTCTTACTCTTGTAGCACACACTTCCACTTGTACTCATTCTCATTCTCATGGCACTATGTTGAATTGTTCCACCTGCAAATATCACTCTTACTCTTTCTCATTACACTCCATTCAATTGTTCCATCTCTTATCTTCTTTTGTGGCACACACATTACAAATAATAAAAGTGCTCCAAATGTTGTGTCAGGTCGAGGGAAACTACTAACTCCTAAACTTACCGGTGTTTAAACATTGTCAATTGAATATTCTAGGAAGGGACTATTTAATGATTATTCGAAGAAGAGATGAATCTATGGTAAGGGCATAATAATGAAAATGCCTCTTGTGTAATTTTAAAAAAAATCAATAATTATAATGACATATGTGAGACCAAAATAGTCTACAATAATATTTTTTTAAATCCTTTAAAATCTAAAATAATTTAATCCTTTAAAAATTATAAAAAATAAAAATTCCCTTATCAAAAAATCCCTTGGTATCAAGAAATAATCATAGTGTTTAGATATAATTTGTACCTAAAAGAACCTAATCCTCTCTCTATTTTTTTCTCCTACATGCCATTTAGAACAAGAGGGAAGATAATTCAAATTAGAAATGGTGGGTTTAATAAGCGAGTTATCCTTTAAGGTTTGTTTGTTTGAAGAAAAATCAGATGTTGTGATCAAGTTGATTGAAACTATGCCTTCTTTTCCTTCTTCTGGTGCTAACCTTGTTATGATGTTCTCCCTTGTGTGGAAGTAAAGACTAAATTGAACTCCTCTAACATTATTGAAGTGCTTAATTATGTTTTTGTCAACCCCTACCTCTCAAATTTGACTTGACTAAACATGCTAAATAACATCGACAACCCTTTGGTGAGGAAAAAAACTGTCTTTTCATTACTCACTACCAAAATGTTTTTAAAAACTTGGTCCTTGAAGGGGTAAAATGGAGCTCCCATTATCAAGTGACAGATAAACACTCATAATCGTAAAGAATTTTTTGTCAAAATATGTTTTTTGGGAAGATTTTAAGAACGGTATCTCTTAGTTTTTAATGGATGAGTCTTGTGATTTGTTTGGGCAATTATGGAAGGTAATAGGATGGGTGTCTTCTTCAATTCCTCATTTCATCTAATTTAACCTATTGTTATGTTTCATGTTGTTAGTTTATGTGGTTTTCCTTAAAAAATATTTGGTTGTTTGGTTTTTAGATAATTAGGAGTTATTATTTTTTCTTTTTCAAAATTTTTTTTGGACCATTTTTTATTAAAGATGCTTATATTTTTGTAAAGGGTTGATGTCCTTTCCTCCAATTATTTAATTAAGAAAAAGTTTTAGTATCTCCAACTAGATACATATAATTTTGGCATCTTTGAAATTGTTTATATATAAATTTGAAATACTTATACCCCATCACAAAGTTAAAAGTTATGTTATATATAATTACTTAGAAAAATGTATTGGGTATGGAAATATCTCGTATTAATAACAACTACAAGATAAGGTAAAAAAGAGATAATTATCTAAAAACTTTGTCAACCCAAAAACATGACTTCTAGAGTGTAACTCTTCAATTGTAAATGGTTTATATTATTAAATTTTAATGTTGGTTTTTTTATACATGTTAATTATGGGATTGGTGGGTCCATACACGATCTAAAACATAAGTGGGGGCCTTAGTCTCCGTACCTCCACTTTGTCAATTAGGAAATTTTAGTCCCTTGTTGTGGTAGCATGATCATTGCTGGGATTTGAGTATGGGTTGCTCTAATACGGATGCATCTACTTTCACCATTAGACAACAATTCGAGAGTCATTTTTAATGTTTTTTCTTTACTGATAAGAATATGATATTTATGAGGTGTTGGATATTCAACCTTGATATTCTCTAACACTACTAAGTTACAATTAAATGGGAAAGAGAGAGATGAGAGGGGAAAAATCAAATCAAAAAGTCTTGCTCGTTCTGGCTCTAATGGTTATTGGTGGGAATATGCATGGTTTGACGCTTCTAGTTTCAACATAGGTTGGGAAGATGTTTCAAATGATGGGGAGAGGAGGATATGTGGATCTCATAATAGGTAGAATCAGTTTCAAAGAGCAGTGTGGTGAATGATAGGGCATAGCCTTCCTCAGCCACCTGCAAGATTGACCTGTAATGAGGGTTTCTAGATTTTGTCTCCTCCAAGGTGACTAGTCAGGGCACAAATCTAGTTAAATCCAAAACAATTGTCTCTTTATATCCATCTCTTCATAATGCCTCTCACCAGATAGACCTGCCAGTTTCCCTTTTGAAGGCCATCCTTTTCCCTTTTAGTGGTGAAGGCATTAGACTTAAGGATTCTAGAATTATTAGTAAAGGAGATAGTTCTAAGTAGGTTGTAAGTGTCAATGATAAGCCTATCTCATATGATGTTCTTGAACCCTTTGTGACCTCTACCTCCCCCCATACAATGTCTATAGTTCAAAACTTCATGTAGAGGTAGGTTTATGTTAATTTTAAAAATATGACAAATCCTTTTCATGAGTTTAGTGGGACTACAAGTCTTCTTTGGCTATGGATTCTGGTGGGTTGGTTCCCATTTTGGTAAGGATCAAAGATATTTTTAGGACATGTCCATCCCTTGACCTGGCCTCCACCTCCCATTCTTTCCTGCTAGGAGATCTTCCAGTGTCCTTATTGGATGTTACTCCTAAACTGATTTTTCTGAATCAAGACATTTAGGACTTGAGCTTATATGTCTGTAGTCATTGCTTATTCGGCAAGTGCATGAGCTCCCCTCTCTCGATTTATAACTGTGTTGACTAGGCCAAGTTGGTGTGGGCTTCTATGGAAATGCCTTCTTTCACTTTGCTCAGCCATGGCTTATTTTAAGTGTTGTTCTATTGTGCAATAGATCAAGATTTTATATGGGCTTCTAGGCATTGATTTATTAGTAACTTTTAGGTCTTTTTTTGCCCTTGGATTCCTTTTTTTACCTTTAAAAGGTGGAGGTCATGATAGTTCCCATTAGGATCATATTATACAATATCCATCCTATCCTAAGAAAAAAAGAGCACATTATTATGGTGATCATCGAGTGTGTTCCTTTATGAAACTAGATGAGGGATCTATGGAGAAAAGATTTGTGAGAGCTTATGCGATTATTGACCTCTCTAAACCTCTCTGTCCTTATATTCAATTTTGTTCCTCCCAAGGGTCATGGATCTAATTTCTCAACTTTGAAGGTCATCTTTTTAGAATTTTATGCTACAATGACTTCAAGCACTAAGCTATAAAGGATTCTTCTAAGGGAATTAAGAGTTTGGCTTCTCACTTTATTTTAGTTTGGAGTTAAAAGGAAGGGGATTCAAACTAGGACTTCTTATGGTGTAATCATGGTATCTTCTATTGCTCGTCTGGATCTTCTCCCCCTTCTCCTTGATTGGGATTCCTCCCAGTAGGGGTGAAGATTCTTTACAGATTGACTTGGCTTCAATAGTGACTTTGAGTCCTTCATGCTGACATCCATTACTTTCCCCTATCGCCTTTATTCAATCAAAGATCAAAGCCCCTTTGGATTCAACTGTCAAGAAGAAAAGATGAAGAATGTAGGAAGAAAGGTTGTGTTCTGATGCAAAAGAAATGGTGAAGGATGAGAACCAATGGACAATGGAAGGTCTTCTCTCCTATCATGGAAGAAGATTGATCTTGACCATTAGCTAATTTATCATCTCTTTGTCTTGACTACTTGGGTAAAATATTGTTTTTTCGCATGTAGTCTTTAGTGTTTGTGTGTTAAAGGCCAATGTCAATGTTGGTTTCTTATTGAATGTTAGCTTCTCCTTTACTGATCTTTGCTGGATTTTAGGTTGAAGGACTATTATTATGGTCTTTAAGGGTGATTTCATGTTGTTGTTTAGGATCTAATTTTTAGTGGTTGTGTCTTTCTATTTGTGGTTGTTTGGATGATTGTTATTGTTTTGCTCTTCCTGGTTGATGTTTGGATGACTTTGTGTAGGGTTGTGGGGCCCCATCAAAACCCTCTTTTTTCACCCATATCAAATTAAAAAAAGAATATGATATTTATCATATTTATTTGTTACATGAGTTACTTAGAGTTTACTATAGAATTTGCATATTTAATCACCATTTTATTATTTATTTGATATTAAAAATAACAAATTGGTGGTATGTCCTATCTTTTTTTTAACTTTATATTTACATTAAATTAGGTTATTATAAATATATTTAAAATGCAACTTTATAATAAAAATATAAATCACGTTTATTGGGTTCAAAAGAAAAAAAATGCCATATATAACCATAAATGATGTCGATGTTTTATGGATGAACACTACTTGACATTTAATGTTATTTCATTTGTTCATTTAAAATTACACCTGACTAAATGATCTATGAAGTTGAAGGATTGGTGTAAGGATTGACTGTAAATATTTATAGTAGTTGTAGTATCATAAATGAATGATTATTTTTTATTAATTATTTAGCATGTAAGTATCATAAATGAATTATCTTTAATTATCTAAAAAATATGTAAAATGTTTAAAACAATGTTTAATTAAAAGTTGGATCAAATATGTAAGGAAATAATGAAATAGAAGGTTCTTATCTCATTTATACAATGTAATAAATTTATCTCTATAATTTAGCCCTAGAAATACATACGCGACATTGAAATTAATGTCACACTAAAATTCATAAATGATCTGAGATGATAGTCAAGACCATGCAAACGCTTCTGATAAACTATCAGTTTTGTATAAACATTCATATTAGTTTATTCACTACCTGAATATTGATGTCCTCGATTCGTTTGCCTATTTATTATCTTTCACTTCCTTGACTTGATTATGCGAGTTGCAACTTATGTTTTCCTATAATAAAATCTATCTAGAATATAAGGAGACTAATGTTTACGGGCCTATATTAAGGTTTGTGTGTCTAAAGTGAACTAAATAGCCCTATAACAATTAGACCCCTTAGTGTATGAAACAATATGGTGATGAACATAAATTGTATAAAAAAAAACTTTAGTTTTAAGATTGGTTTCTTCGTAGTGTAATAAAGAGTAAAGATATTTCATATTCATCTACATAAAATTGTTATTATCTGAAAATAGTCTTACATAGATGAATACAAAAGAATTTTACAAATAAATAACTTCAACTTTTGCACCAAAAGTGCTATATAATAGAATGCTAGATGCAATAATGATAAGTTCTCTAATTATTGTTTGATTATCTCAACTTCTTATTATCAAATGAACCAGAATACTTATCAATTTATATGGGACTTAGAATTTAAATACAATAATATTAGCATGTATGTCGATTCCTATAACAAAAAATAAAATAAAAATGGAAGGATATGCCTATCTAACTAAAGGGGGTCAAAAAGTAATTGTTGAGACCTTACAAATAAGTGTTAAGACCATATTAATGGTCTTCACATGAAACAAGGAAATTAAAAGATAACTTTAGAAGGATATGGGAATTGAGAAAGAGGGTTTCAAGAAAAAAAAAGTTGCCAAGAGGACTAATATTTTCAAATTTGGACTAAATTATATATACACAGACAAATACACACATTCATAAAATAATGACAAATAAAGATAGGGGGGCACTTTTAGGTGTCTACATAATGCACCACTTTAAGGTGTGTATGTAGCCACATATTATATGGTGTAGGAACACATTTGAATATCTAAGCATTGGGTCATTGAGTCTTGGATCCTGAAAAACCACTTATCATTCTTTCATAAATAGGGGTAAGCACAAAAGTAATAAATGCAAAATATGAACTAAATTATTTACAAAACATCTTTGTTACATCCTTTGTATGCAATGGAAGTCCCATAATTTTTGTCATACCATTAAATGAGATGGAAAAATGGAGAGGAGTGGAGTTAGAACCTTGTATATTGTCAGGGGACATGTTTTCGCATCCAAAATCAAATTTAAGTCAATGGAACACTAGGTATTAGAAATTGAATTTAGAACCCTAAACTCATTTCGTAGTGAGTCCTTAATCACATATCATTGTGAATAATCTATGTATGTTAAGACATACAAAGAATTAAAGAAAATTACAACAATAAATATAAAATATAGTTGCCCTCTCGAGAAGAGGAAAAAATGTTTGTATGAGGTAATGCCATATAAGATTAAAAAATCATCATCATATACTTTGAAGCATCATACTCAACCATATGGAATTAATCATCATATAATAGTCATTAATAAATTATAAAAGCATTGGATGCATTGTAAGTTATGTCATCATCCATAAATGGAAATCATGTATCAAATATAGCCTTGTGATGACATGGAAAATAAGTAGGCCATATGTATTAACTAACACATAAATAGCACTAGAAAATGAATTAAAGGAAAATTACTTTTAGCTTTTTGCCCTACTATATAAAGTGAAAGTGAAAATTGAAAATTCACCCATTCTTACATTTTATTTTTGTAATTTATAGTTTGAGATATATTTTACCATGAAAAGATAAGCAACATTTCTTGCACATAGATTATATTGCACGAGGGTTATTTATATTCATGATGATGAGCCAGGGTTGGTAAGTTATTATCCTTCATAATTTTTTCATTTTTTGCTTTTATCAAATTTAGTACAATCATAGACATGGCATAGGTGAGTATTTAGCCCTAATTTTAGGTTTATGTTGACCTAACATGTTTTTGTAGCATCACAATTTAATATTATACGACATTAGTCAGAAATATATGGTTATTTAAAAATAATTAAGTACTAACTTGACATTAAAATCATATCTTCATGATACTTATATATAAATAATTTGATATTAAAAGCATAGTTTGTTAGAAAAAATAGTGAATTTATCTTGATTTAATGTGATGCATGCCACCATACGTGTATAGGACAAACACCGTGGTGTCTCTCTATGGTCACTTGGGATAGAGGAGGTTGAAAGAGTATGCCATGACATGATTGATCTTAGAACCATGTTGTTAGCTATAATTTATATAAAGATTGAGATAAACATATTTTCATGCTAAAAATAATGACATGAATCAAATAAAGAAGAAGAATTCTTAAATACCAACACACTAATAAAGATAATCAAGAAGAGTGACAAATACAACAAAATCTCCATTAATAAATGACCAAATAGTTCAATTCCATGGCCAAGAGGCCATGGAAGGCATTATCATTCCATGCACCTACTTATTTATTGCATGCCTCCTCCTTAGTAAAGCTTAGTTCTTTTATAAGCCCAAAATGGCTTTTCAAGTTCTACAACTACTCTTCTTTGCAAAAGCTTTTTGATTTCCTTTTTGACACATATACAATTAATTACCCATTTATTCATTTTAATATAAATCCCTATGCCTATGCTAACACACGGTATGTTCATCACTTTGGCCAAGTGATGGAATAGTGGTCCATGCACTTTTTAGTTGTCGGCATGGGAGATGATAGTCACGCTATAGGATTTATAGAACTATTTTACCCTATTTTATATAAAATAATAAATGTAATTGATGTTAATATTTATGAAACTGGATAGATATCAAAATGCTAAATATGTACAATAAGCAATAATTTTGATTTTGGAAATTGACAAATATGGAAAATTATAATTTTTGGAAAACACCAAGAAGGAATTTACTTGGTTCAAAATTGGGATCTTTGTTGATTATTTCAAACCTCTATGAGTAGAAATTAGTAGAATATGTGACTATGCATGCTTAAGATTAGGTGTATAATCTAAAACTACTCTTGGACATGTCTAGCCTAGCAGGACTACAGTGCAGGCCACTCGAGTATGTTAACTGCAAACTCATATTTGTTGACTATGACCAGTGACTGATAGAGAAAGACATAGAAAGTAAAATTTTGATAGTAATAGATCAAAAGCAAAATTAGTGAATATTCATGGATAAGACCACTATATGTGGACAACAACATAGGTCACTCGAGTTTATTGATGATGGACTTGTTTACATTGACATGTGATGACAATCTAATTGCTCTTTCACATGCACCCATATTAATTAGTGTTATTGATGCACTTTCATATGCAAAATGCCACATAGGATACCTGTAATTGAAAAACCCTGCTTTCCTACAC
This sequence comes from Torreya grandis, assembly GCA_037957365.1. Taxonomy (NCBI): domain Eukaryota; kingdom Viridiplantae; phylum Streptophyta; class Pinopsida; order Cupressales; family Taxaceae; genus Torreya; species Torreya grandis. The sequence continues at coordinate 4,506,776 of JARHVA010000119.1, read as the reverse complement.
ACAGACCAAATTTATATCAAATATGGGGTGTCAAGTGAAAAGGATTGAGTTGGGCTGACCTTAGCCAATCCTCATTGAATGACCAAGCATTGCACTACATTTCCAATACTCCGAAGAGGGCTCAAAATCAAATGTATTTCTTCCACTTACGTGTATGTTTAAATTTATGAATACAATTATAGATGCTCTTTCTCTTATTTTACCCTTGGCACAAGCTTTGAAATGTGACTTTAGCCTTTGAAAACCTCAAAGCTAGCTTCAAAAAATTATGTATATAGAATATGAAAAATATTTGAATAGATTTATGAGAGTGAGGAAGTCATCATCATTGCCTTAAAGTAGCCTTGTATTTATAGAAGTATTGATTTTGAATTTGGGGATATAGTGGCATGAAAAAATTGAGCCAAGATAAGACCTAATAGACGAAAATAAGATTTAAACAAAACACGACTCGAAAGAATTTCCATAAATTACACCTAGATGAGTCCATTCCTTACAGATGGGACCATTCCTATTCAGCAACAACAGACTTGTCGAAAAGGACAAGATACCTAAATTGGGGTTACCTATCATAAAATGGGAAGATGACTATCAAATGGATGAATGCATAAACTATAATAGAGAATACCCAAGTAAAATGCACCAGTAGATACCTTATTCATTGTCAATAGTCTATGCATATAAAGTTCCAATGAAAAGACATCAAGGATGGGCTTGTATGAAAAATTGGGTATCTACATTTTCCCCCACCCCCACCAAAATCAATTTTTTAGAGTAAAAGAAATGAAACCAAAGTGTGTATGACACACTTTGTATTTTGACTTTGTATATTATTTGATGGCAAAACCTACAATAACACATGTAGTAGTCAATGTCTATATATGAAATTTGATAGTCTGAATTTTAAGATTGAAAGGGTAAAGATCAAGGAAAGAGTACACCTGTATGCATGTTGTATTATGTCACATGTGGAGAATGCTCATGTTTTTCAAAATGGATAAAGGATGCATTAATCTTGCTCATTTCCTTGGCAAGGAAGTGAAAAAACCCTCGAGTGGTATTAGGAGATCAATATGTCATCGGGTGTCACTAAACCCATTACCATAGTGACTCAAGTAACTACTATAGCTCTGATATTATATCCCCAATATAAGAGGCCTAGAGAAAATGTGCCCCATTATAGAAGTACTCGGAGAGAATAATTGCTTTTGTTGAACCATTGATAAATTGAGAGTGATCAAGTCTTAATTTTGAATAACTAATCAAGCCTACGAGTTGGAAAGATGCATATTCCAAATTTTATGAATGGGAAGAAGTGCCCCTTATAATAATCCCATATAAGGTTCTACCACAATGGGTTCACTAAAATTGATGCCAAGGCCGTTGAGTGTCACTAGACTCAAACATACATAACCTGTAGTACAATATGGAACCACACAATTGGTTCATTAGAATTAATGCTAAGGCCATTGAGTGTCGCTAGACTCAAACATACATTACCCATAATAGATAAAATCACACCATTGTAGACAAATTTATATTTTAATTGCATGATTGAAAGAGAATGAAAAATATTCATGCCCCATCATGACTTAATTACTAGTAAATTTAAACTGAAAAAACGACCATTTATCTTTGAAAATGTAACTTTGAACTTTGCATGAACAAGTATCTTGCTCTTTGAATTGTAATTTTTAACGTTGAAAATGTGCATAAACAAGTATCATGCCCTTTGAACTATAAATTTGAACTTTGAAAATGTGCATGAACAAGTATCATGCCCCCTGAATTTGTGCCAAATGATAATGAATGCCATGCATCTATATGATCCATCGTAATTGTATTGTAAAACTTATAATTATTTTGTACATGCCCACGCATATGCATTAAAATATATGAATGCGTGTTTGAGTCCTTGTAAAGTGAGTGCATGTATACCTATCATATGCCCCTAGTAATCTGTATTAATGTGCCCATATTTGTCATGTTTTTTCTGCATTGTTTGAAAATTTTGAAACTATATCATGAATCGTTGGTAACTTGTATTGTGTCATAGAAGTTTATTTATAGTTTATCTTTGACCTAATGCTTGCATGATAGGTGCCCCCAATATGTGTAGTTTGTTAAGAGTTTATAAGACAACTACCATAAATCTATAACATGTGGATTATTTGAACCTTTCAAAATTTATTACTAAAATGTTATGTGTTAGCTTATTTTTGTGATAATCTTGATGTATGTCCCCATTTAAATATAAGGGATGAGGGTATCAAATGCATCATATCAAAAGAATAAAGGTATACGTTTTGAAATACATTTGAGCAAGTTAGATTTGGTTTGATTAAAAATCATTTAAATTTTGATTTTTTGACAAATTAGTTTTTTGACCATTTTAAGAGAAATCTTCGTAATTCTATAAGTATTTTGTACGTGAGATTGTTGAAGGCAATAGTAGAATTTTTAGATAACAAGGAACATGTGGGAAATTCCACATATATGCGAGTAAACATTTTTGGCATTTTTCAAAAGGTTGATTGGCATGATGGAAATATTATCATACAAAATAATAGATTACGTGTGTTCTAACTCAAATCACGAGGAGTGATTTTGATATATATCGCTCAAGTTATCGTGTGCACATGTTTAAGAAGAATTGGTTATAAAGTTTTATTTTATGAAAATAAAAAGTCAACCCATATAAATATATTGGTTGAAAATAAAATTTTAATTTATTTTCATATTGAAAATTTTGTGATTTTTGAGCTCTGAGTGAGATAAGATGTTGTAGAGGAGAGAGCTTGGGCTTATGAGGTTCAAGCAGGTCTAGGCCAATTTGCAGTTTAAGGTCATTTCGCCCTTAGTATGCTAAAAAACTTATTTTTTAGACATATAAATTTTGAATTTATATACATATTGATGTATTTTAGATGTTTTTTTAGCTTTGCCAGTCATGCCTTATTTGCAGCGATCCTATCCAGATTCTTTCCAAACTAAACCATGATAGGCCCATGAACTTGTTTGCTTTATAGCAGATTTATCCACTTGTTTCAGTCTTATCAGTGAGAAAATTGACACTTTAGTAGCCATTGTGTCTTGATTTTGTTGATCATATTTTGTATTATATTGATAATTTGTGTTTTATTTATTTATGATTGTAGGTTGATATATAGGCCCACAAGTTTAGATGCGGTCACAAGATGGAGATCGTACATATATTAATGTTGACTGATGTTAAGAGGGATATACTTGATGTAGATGAGCTTGACCATGTTGGGTTATTGTATATAATGCCATATGATATGCACATGATGACAACCTTGGCCAAGCATTAGGATTCAAACACTTGCACTTTTTGGCTCCCAACAAGGGAGATGATTGTGACATTGGAGGATATGTGGAGGATCATGTGGCTTTTGGTTGTGTGTATATGGGTGGCCTTTAGGGTGGTGGTGGGCCAACACATATAATTCAAACATGCATGTATATAACTGGTCATGTTTGGGTGCTTATTATGGCCCCAATGATACCATGATTTTATTGTTAAAGATTATACTGGTGAATGTTTCACATGTGTATAAGTTTTTATGTACCTTAATAACATCATTATATTTGATGGTGATGGTGTGTCCATTTTATATTGGATGCACCGGTTTATATGGGATATAGAGGAGATTGTCATGATGTATTCTTGGGGCTGTAATATGTTAGCCCATTTGCACATATATTTTCATATATGTACTCAAGTGGGGTTTGGATGAGGATTGGGCTCAACCACCCTATTGCATTTTTGGGCCTATGAGCACATTATTGTGATATATCATGTGGGGCTACCTTGTGGTGGATGGGTACATCCATACATGTATGCTAAGAGGTGGGTTAATACAGCATGTGTTGTGAGGAGTGAGATGATGGAGTGTCATCAAATATTGGATTGAATATCCACATGTGCTATTGTGTGGTGATGTTATAGGGGTTTTAGAGGGTGACCAAAGGATGGATGCGACTTAAGTAAATTCAGGTGAGTTGTTAGATTCATGACTAGTGGCTTGATGTATATAAGTGCTTTTAGTTTGAGTGTACGACACGATAATTTGGTATTACACAGGATGTGCCCTTACCACCTTATGTATGGAGATGACCTATGAGAGCTCCATTACATGAGGGTAATAGGGGTTGACCTAGTGTTATTGACTTGGATCCTATTTTGGTAGCATATGTGGATCCTATGATCTAGTGTCTAGATGCACATGATGCTAGTTATATATCAGCATACACATAATGATGGTTGGCCCATTTTATTTCTAATTATAGTAGAGGATGCCCTTTAGGCACAAGGTGTGGGAGACACGTGTGGAGTGGCAACTGTTGATCCTCAAAATCCTCCTGTGATTTGTGTATGTATATTGAGTGTTTTTATATAGTTTTAAGTACTTTGATAACTTTGATATCAATATCATGTATTATTTTATTTTCTATGAGATGATGTATATTGGATGACCATTATAGAGACATCCTTCTAGGTTTTGATGCGACATGTTTGTGTGAACACATATCTTACGAAGGCCATACATTTTGATTCAGGGACCTGTTTTAGCTCTCTCTTTTTAAAATTAAGATTTTAAAGAAGATCATGCAACCATAACCTACGCTAGTTGGTTAGGGTCAATTTATAAACATTTTTTACCATACATGGCCATCTAAATGTCTTAATTGCTTTTAACATTTTTTTCAACAATTTCATAATCTTAGAAATTATATATATTTGTAATTAGACATGAAATTGAGTTGATATTCATCCACTAGTGTGACTTTAGTGTGTAGAAGATAAGTGGAGATTTTTATGCCCATCCGAGTTTGCATGTAAAATTTACTAAAAATAACAGGGCCAATTAACTCTAGGTAGCTTTTTGATTTATTTTTATTTTTTAATTTTGCATGTCAACTCCAATTTCAAGTTAAGCTTTGTTTAAATACTCTTAAGTAATTATTTTTATGTGTTCAATGAATAATTAATAGAAATTGGTGATTACAAAATTATGAGTACATTATGTCTATTGATATTTTGCTTTGCTTGTTTTTGGTTTCATCACATGTGCCTGTTGAGGTGGTTCCTAATGGAATTTTTGAGTGTATGATTGATATTGTAGGTGAGCTTGCACCCCACTTTTGATCAAGTAATGATAGTTATTGCAACCTACATTATAGTGTTAGTGAAGCATGATGATTTGAGAGTTGAGAGAGATGCAGTATTCATCAGGCATGACTAACTTAAGGTAGAGCTTACAAGACATCAAATTCCCCCTCCTATTCCAATGATGGATCTAGGCCAAAGTGTGTTTACTACGTATGTATAGTTATAGTATGAGCATGCACTTTTATAGTAATGAGTGTCCATATATGAACATCACAAGAGGAGGAGTTGTCTCATTCATGAGCATTACTGGTTGATAGTGGGGCCTCAACTTCACATGGTTCCTTCTTTATTGAGCAAGATGTAGAGGGAGTTGGAGATGTACAGGGTGATGAGCCCATTATTGAGTGACTTTATATATGTCATAGTTGTATCATATTAAATATTTCACACACACACACACATCTATATATAGACTTTGATATATTCATTCTTGCATTGTACTTACATTGTATTTGATAATTTAGTTCATGTGCAGACATTAGTATTTAATATGTATATAGAGTTGATTATGCTCTTATAAATGAAATTTGTTAATGATATTTTAATTTGTCATGCATGCTTGTAATTGATTTAATTGTAAATTCTAGAATGAGCTAACCACCCAGACGAAAATAGAAATTATGCACCATATTGATTGTTATTTATAATTGACTTTTAGTAAAATAAATGTGTATTAGTTACATGTGGCACTTGTAGTGGATTTTTTTGATGTTATTGTGATATCTTTGAAGCATGCATTATATATTCATATTTCTGATCTAAATTTTGATGTTTTTGATTTGGTATCCATGTTAATTTGATATGTACTATTATCATGGACCATAATGTCCTTCATGTTTGATTTGTTGCTTCATAACGTTAATAAACCACCTTCAAAAGTGAATTTTTTTTTGGTATTATCCTTATGCATTATTGCATTCAATTTTTATAACCAAGGTTGTCCCAAAATTGCATTTCCTTATGGATTAGTATGTTGTATAACCAATAATGTGTTCATTTTCTTGAGTCCCAAAGTGATTAGTAAAATAATATGTCTTGTATCAGATCCATGTATATGTTCTAGCTCTTGCTTATTATATCCCACACTTTGAATAAATTTTATTTTATATGTATTATGTTGTTGTGTATTATCGATAATAATATATGCTTCATGTGTACTATTGATGAGTTATTGAATGATTATTGGTTATTTTTTAGATAATGTTATGTTGGTAGAGGAATATGTAGGAGTTGATTTTGTCACCCTCTTGTCCAATTTTGCAAATGTGATAGTTCCTATATTTGCAATTTGTGATATCTTTTTAGGTAATGCATAACAAGCAGTATATTGATGTTTTTTTCATACCATTATAAGTGAAAAATGGTTTGTCTTTTATATATTCAAGATGATGATGAGGAGGATATTAATTATGAGGAAGAATGATTAACTTTTTATCAAATAATGTGTGTAAAATATTGTATGGTTGATCTTTGAATCAGTCAAATTGAAGTGGTTGCCTTTTACTAAAAGTAGATTTATTCACTTTAGGTGGTGCTTTATAAGCCAATTCCTTCCTTATATTTAGTACCTTAACTTTTTCTTCCTTGATTATCGTTGTTTCCATTAAACCATCTATCTTATAAATGACTTTTATTGGATTCCTTAAATCTAAATTCAACTATTTATTGATAAATTCCTTTGTGTGTGAAGATGGTCCTGACTCATTAGCCTTTTGTGTTGCATAATTGAGATTACATGCATATTTGAACACACCCATGTATAAATTATCAAAAGAAAATATTTTTTTATGTATGGTTCTTTCTTTGAGTGAAGATAAGAGACCCATACTGAAGATAATTGGTTTTTCCAAATTCGAGTGTTGATAAGTTAGAGAAGGTAAATTATTTTTGAATCTTAAGATGTAGCCTTTGATAAGCTCATCATGACCCTATTTTAAACCTTGTAGATGTTTCTATGCGAACTTAGGTACCATGTGTTTGTGATAATATAATAATAATGCATCTTCTAAGTTTTTAAAGCTAGATAAGGAGCCACTAGGTAAATTATAAAACCAATTTGAAGCATCTCTTATGAGATTTATATGGAAATCTTTTAGTAAAATATGCCCATCATTGCCCCATTATCTGAAAGAAAGTGTATATTGAGTTATATGAGTACAAGGATCTCCAAAACCATGGAACAAGGGTAGTGTAGGCACGATAAAATCTTCTGGATACAAACATTCATATATAGTTCATGTAAAGGGTTGTCCTAAGATAACATTATCTTTGATATTCGTACAACATGATGTAGTTTGTAAAGTGAGATCAATGGCTTTATTTTGGAGGTCACCAATAACATGCATCATTGATATAATATGACTAGTAAGAATAATAACGGTTTGGAAAGGCTCACTCATGGGTTGTAATTGATCATCTATTTCAAACATTGGTATGAGAAGATCATGACAAATGTCATTGCATGGATTAAGAGTGCAATCTAAGACAAAACTAGTAATAACTTTGGAATCATTGCTTATCTTATCACACCAAATTTTTATATAAGTAGAAACATCACATTACTCTTCATTGGATTCTATTAATTCAGGAGAGGAGAGAGAGTCATAATAACTAGTATTATCATGAGACTTGCATTTTATGGATATATGAATACTATTTTGAGAATCTTTTTACAATATGCCATGATCATCACTTTGTAAATATAAAGTAATAATGTCACTTTTTATTTGTATTACACATTCATTTGCATATTTTGATACTTTAGGAGAAAGGGAAAGAATATCATTAAATGTCATAACATTATTTGTATCTTGAAATTCCCTCTTTTAGGAATAAAACGTGTTATTTTCATTTGCCTCGATGTTTTAGATCATCACCCATGATCCTTAGGATAAATCTTATCTTCCTGAGGAAGTATCACAGGTGATGATCAAAAACATCAAAGCAAATAAAAATAACATATTTTGTTTCCAAAAGCTATAATTTCAATTTGTATGGACTGTGAAAGCATAAAATATCTAATTATTTGTATCTTCCAAGGAAGTAGAAATATTATCACAATATTATATATCATGAACCTTGTTTAAAGGAGACTTTGGGATATCATATGCATTTATATCATCTGAAAAGGAAAAATGATTAACACATCCATGTTTATCATTTACCATTTCTATACAATGGATATGCTTTTGTTATTTATATTAATTAATGTGACGTAGTGCAATAACAAACTTAAAAGGTAAGAAAGGTGCAATAATTATTGATTCTTCACATTTGGATCCTTGTGAGAGATGAATGGAAAAAATATATTCATTATCAATATGTTTTTTTTAGCTTCATGAAAATAAGAATACAAGGGAGGAATTAGTTTTGTAATTTCTAAATTAGTTTGCTCACTTTCCTCTTCACTATATTCTTCACTATTGTATCAATCATATTATATTTCACTAGTGTAACTGTAATCATAAACATAATCATTTCTATCAAAATCATGTTATTTATTGATATAAGAAGCATAAAAAATTGTATAAGTGGGATCATTAGTCTATTCATTATCATAAACATAAGGTGTAGCATTGGTAGAGAGAAGAACATCAAAAGTATGAACACCAATAAACATTTCAATTTTAAAATAATTTTTATATTTGTTAACCCACAATATATAAAAAATGACAAGCATTGAGCTTATTGCTAGCAAACAAATGATTATACCAAGAAAGAAAGGATAATAATGGGTGTAGCTAAGCAAGGAATGTTTGCTTTGTAAACTCTTTGATATATTGATCACAGTCATAAATAGTGAGCACAACCCAAAAAATGACTAATTGTGGAGGATTCTACAATCCCAAAGCCTCACCATCCCATTTATAGGTATGTTGAGAGTAACTTAATGGGGTTAACCACTTACCGATGCACTACAAGAACAAATAGTAAAAGCTTCCTATGACTTAAAAATAAAATCTTGAGTGTTTTTGATATATCAAGAGGTATGTGAAACTTATCTAGTGTTATTTAATGGTTGATTATTCGAGTAGTGCCCCTCGCACCATAACTCAAGTAAAATTTAAGACTACTTTACTGAGAGTAACAAGTCCTATGAGTTTTAAAATTACCGAAACATAGTTTCTATCAAGCAAGAAAGAAGAAGCTCTTGAAAGCCAATGAAAAAAATATTTTTTTGTAAGGAAGAAAGAGACTTTGAAGCTCCAAGTTCAAAGATAAATCCTATAGCAGTGCTCAATAAAATCTAGTAAAGGATGATTATATTTATCTTTAGTGCCCGTAAATCGAGAATTCAATTAAAACCCTAGAATAAAAATTGAAAAAGAAAGCAATGCTAGAAAATATATAGGTTCACCAATATGTATTACCCTCTTTTTGATAAAACAATAAATGTAATTGATGTTAATATGTGTAAACTAGATAAATATCGAGATGCTAAAGATGTACAATAAGTAACGATTTTGATTTTGGAATTTGACAAATATAGAAAACTACTATTTTTGGAAAATATTGAGAAGGAATATACTTAACTCAAAATCAGGATCTCTGTTGATTGTATTAGATGTATGCAAGTAGAAATCAATAGTAAATGTGACTAACATGCTCAAGATCAGGAACAAATTTTGAAATTACTCTTAGATAAGTTTTCCCTAGTTGGATAACAGTGTAGGTTGATTGAGTCCGTTAACCATGAACATATCCTAGTTGGCTATGACTGGTGTCTGATAAATAATGATTTTGATAGTGATAAATCAAAATTAGAATCAAATAATATTCTTGTATAGGACCATTGTAGGTGGACAATAATGTAGGTCGCTCAAGTTCATTAACTACAGACTTGTCTGAGTTGATTGTGATAAAAAATTCATTATTCCACCACATGTACCTATATTAATTAGAGAAATTGATACACTTTTATATATAGGATGTTATGCAATGTACCTACAATTACAAAACCCTAGTTTCTTACACACAAACCAACTTGATATCAAACGGGGGGGGAGGGGGTCAATGGTGTCAGGACAATGGGATTGAGTTCGAATAACCTTAGCCAATCCCTATTGAATGACCAAACACTACACTAAATTTACAATACTTTGAAGAGGGTTGAAACTTGAATGTAGTTCTCCCATTTGCATGTATGTGTGAAAATTTTAATGCAAGTCTAGATGTTATTTCTTTTATTTTACCCTTGGCACAAGCATGCAAATGTGAATTTAACTTTTGAAAACCTTTAATATAGATTTAGCAAATTATTAGATAGAACATGTTAATATTTAAATAGGTATTGAGAATGATAACAATCATCCTTAATGCCTTAAAGTAGCTTTGAATTTATAGAGGTTTTGATTTTGAATTTGGGGAGTTATTGACACGTAAACACTGACCCAAGATAAGACCCAATATACAAAAATAAGATTTAAACAAAAGTTAACTCAAAATAAGGTCTACAAATTATGCCTGGAAAAGTCCACTACTTGTGGGACCATGGTACCATTCATGTCCAATAAGAGTGGACTTGTCCATAAGAACAAGATACTAGAATTAGGGATCTTTGTGATAAAATGGGAAGATGAGTATCAAATGGACAAATGTCTAAACCAAAATGCAGAAGACCCAAGTAAAATGTGCCAATAGATACCTCATTCTTTGTCAATAATATATATGTACAAAGTTATAATAAAAGGACATCAAGTATGGGTTTGTACCAAAATTGGGTGTTTATAGGCACATCCTTAGGCTTCCCATCAAAGGATAATAGGTTATAGGAACAATGCCTAAGGAGGTAGAGGAGATGAGAGAAAATAAGTATTACCTAGGGAGAGTGGGGGCTCCTTTATATGTAAGGATATTAGAGTTCAAGTTTATCTTTCATGGGGTCACACCATGCCTTCACAAATACATCCTTGTATTCTTCAGCTCTATGATGGCTATTGACAAGGTTTAGATAGAGTTAAAAGGATTTGTTGTTACAATGTTTGGAATCCAATTATTAAAAACTATCATGTCTAAATTTTAATTATAAATTTTTATTATTTGCTAAGTACATTATTGATCAATGACTGGTCAATATAAATAATGAGCAATCATTAGTTAATAAAATTTGAAAACTATATTACATGCTTTCTATTGGTGCAAAATGTAATGTACACCTATCATTAAGTTAACTTAAGTTAGTGTCTATACTAAGTGTGCTTTGATACATTTTCTAAGATTAGAATAAGATATAGACAAACATTTAATATTATGTATTAGTGTGCCCTCTCTAAGTGGGCCAATCACATGTACCTCTTATATGGCCAATAGGCAAAGGGAAACAAACACTTGACTTTGCTTTAAATGCACCTTATTTATGTGTATATTATGGTAGAATGGGTAATGCCTAATGATTTACAATGTTTTTAAATAAAATATTTATTTGTTGTTCACTCTTGTGCAAAGTTATCTTATTTAATAGAGTAAATTGATATTAGGAGAGTTTCTTGGGATATAAATGCATTTGTCTTTCCTATATGGAATCAAAGCTTGTCTACATGGAATCAAAGCCTTTCATTCCCAAGGTTAAAGTTATGGACTTCTCATATTTCTCTAATTTCCCACATGTTTCTCATATTTTCTAGGTCGATTTTAACCTCCCATTTTTCTAGGTTCTACAAAAACCCTTATTCCATTTGGTATATATCAATTTTTTTAGGCATTTTTCAATTTTTTGGAAATTTCACAAATTTTAAAGAAAGTGGCATAATATTTATGATAAAATTTAAAAAATATATAAAATTTTACAAAAAAAAGAAAAAAAATTGTGTTGGATTTTTTTATGGCGAATTTCCAAAGTTGGACACTCCAAGGAAGGACAAGGGCAAGAAGGCTCTTTTACATTTTTTGTAGATTGGAAATCCTACCTATTTTTTTGGGATTCTATTACTTTTCAATTTTCTATAAAGTCTAAGTTTTTTAATAAATGATCAATGTTTTATCTGTGGCTTCTATTTAAATTCATAAGGTACATTGCAAGGCTATTCTTAAGCTCTCCTAGGTCTCCAACATTGTTACAATAACACTACCTATTTTGTGCCACCATCATCCATGTGTCTACTAACACCATCAATTTCTATTATAGATCCATCACATGTGCACTTCTAACCCCATTTGCTTCAGTGCTTGGTTTCCCATGTGCCTGCCATTAGCCCCCAGCAACCTATATTTGGGCCTTAATCATTGTACAAGACCACATACTTTAGTGCTAAGCTCCTTGTGCCTAGACCCTAAACTTCCACATAATTGTACACCTATGCCAAATATTCCAACATAGAGATTAGTCACCCATGTGACTGAACCATTAGGTCAATTGAGCCCCCAAATGCTAGCCTTGCTCTTTTTAGGGCCTTGTTTACATTTATTTTTACTCTAGAAGCCATAAATTTTGGTCTGAGAAGGCTAAAAGGGTACCATTTATTTGTTGGATTCATGGTTCTAAAGCTAGAATTTTATTGAGATTTCCAATCATTATATGTAACATTTTCCCCAAGAATTTCATTTTTTTTCCATATTTTGTTGTGTAGTTCTTGATTTCTAAACTTCAAGAATCCATGTCTTTTGATTTGTGCAATGAATTGACTTGTTATTTTTTGAAAGTAAATTTTTTTCCATGCTCTTCATAGTTGTGGTTTCATATTTTTTCTATTTTATATATTGATTATATTATTCAGCTAATCTTTCATATTTGTATACTATAAAGCATTTGTAAACATGTTATTTATAAAGTGTCACCTATTTCTAATGGGGAGATCACTCTTTGCACCCTTTTATGTCTAACATAAATTATGGGGGGTGAAAGTCATGATTTAAGTGTCTATTTTCTCTTTTTTGGGTTCAATTTCCATTACTTTGTTCTATTTCTTTTTATATTTTCACTTTTAGGGTATTTTTTTACCTTGTTTCATTATAATCGCTTCGTGTCAAAACCTCATCATACTTACACTGGCCAATATTAACTTGCAAGCTAAGAATAACATGTTGTTTTATGAAGTGTATGCACTGAAATAGGATATGTTGAATTATTTTGAGCATAATAGGATTCTAAAAACAAAAAAACATACTATGTCCCTCACACCTTATAAACATAATGCCCTCATTAAATCTTTATAGGGCATTAATGCCTTGTTGCAGTAACATATCATTAGTGTGGAATATATTATGTCTAGTCCACGTATTATCACTAAATTTTATTATACTATACGTCCTCTTAATCTCATTTAAATTGTGACTTGAAAAACCATTAATCATTTTGTGAACCTGCACCACCTGTGGTTGCCCCTGTAGCAACCCACACTTTAGTTCACCATGTAGATGTGTTTGTTTCATTTGAGAAGCACATTAAAAATATTAGTTCTTGTTTACTCCATTCCAAAGGTATTTATGGTGAAGGTATTGGTGAGCACTCATAGTGTGTTATATCACCCTCTAGCCTATTCACTAGAATGCTCATCATACCATTAGCTATAGATCAAATGCTTCCCTTTCATTGGGATAACTACATATGAGATTTAAACCTATATTTATTCAATCTAATATTTGTGAGGATATAGAGTGACACATGATATTTTATACACCTTTAATTAGGTATGAGGAATTTGAGATTACTTATTTTAGGCATAAGAGTCATGTTACATTTTTAGATTCACATAGTCATAAGAGTCTTGAATTTAATTCAAGTGTTTCCTTACATTGCTTGTGCACATGACACAATCAAAAGAAAAAATCTTCTTATACCATTTGTGTTTATTTGGGATGGATTTTATAATGGTTGTGGTAGTGTCATCAATGTTCCTTACATGTACTTTATCAATGTAGTTCATCTACTATTTAGTTGCATCATCCACACACCATTCATATTACCTAACAATGATTCATTTTTTAAGAAAATCATGATGGGTTTTTCGATAGATTGATAATTTCCTTGCATAGAAAAATTTATAATGTCCCCAACATCTATTTGTCTACTCTCAACTATCTTTTTTGATATTGTTTATTTTATATTTTTGATGCCTTGACAATGTTTTCTCATATTTGTGGTGAGTGTTTTATGGAATCCCAACATCTGTCAATCAATCAATGTTTGAATAGTGGATTCATACCACTTGTACAATTTTTTTATCCACTCCACCCATTTGATAATATGGGTGTGGGTGTGGTTATACTACTTTCTTCAAGTGTTGTGTTTAACTTTCTTAGCTATTTTTATGGTGGCACATCTCAACATATCTTCTAACAGTTCCTTTGTGATGGAATTTATAGATGTCCACTCCCATCTTCTGCATAGTCATGTGGATTATCCCATGGTACAATCTCATGAAATCCACATTTTTTTAATTATTTGGTCACAACATTTTAGTGACATTGACTAGGTATCCCCACTAGATCATTGTTTAAGAATTAAGTTGAGTTTGACCCATTTACGCATCAATTTGGACATGTTTGTCTCATTTCCTCTTGGTTCCCTCATTTTATCACTTGTCACCTACTTTAGCATTTTTTCCATCACCTTGAGGGAACAATCAAGTGCATCTTGCTTTAGTGGTGGATTAACCCACCCAATACTTTCTTCAGTGATGTATCGACCCATCCTCTTTAAGCATATCCTATACTACTTGTATGTTGTATTATCTTCTTCAATGATGTATCAACTCATCCTTATGGCAGACATCAACACCTCCAGTCATTTATGTTATTTTACTAGTTTTTTGAGATACCCTTGTGGTATGTCTCATTTTTTCTAGTTATGGTTTTTAGTGTACATGGGTGCCTCACTAGGCCTAGTTATCAAATCCCACTTTAGAGGATTCTAAGCCTACTTTTTGTGTACAACCTTCCTTAAATTTCACTTAAGGTGGTGTTGATGTGATATTACATGTCTACCTATCATTAAGTTAACTTGTGTTAGCTTCTATACTAAGTGTGCTTTAATACACTTTAATAGGCTTAAACTAGGATTAACATAAGCAGTTAATGTTATCTATTAGTGTACTGCATCTAAGTTGGCTAATAACACGTGCTTATTATCGGCCAACATGGAAAAGGAAGAAAGCACTTCACTTTGATTTAGAAAACCCTCATCTTTATGTATATTATAATAGAATGTGTAATGCCTAATGCTTTACAATTCTTCTCTATGTAATCTTTATCCATTGTTCACCTTTGTGTAAAATTATATTATTTTATGGATTAAATTGATACAAGGAGAGTTTCTTGGGCTATCAATGTTTTTTATCTTTCCTACATGGAATCAAAGATTTTATACAATTATTTAATGTTGTTTATTCTCCATCATTTGTTTATTTATGTTTTAATCTCTTGTTTATTATACATTATTACTCTCTTGTGTATGTGTGAATACTTTGCTTTCTTCATTTGGTATTATACACATGTTATATTTCTTGAATTGTGCTTGAGTTAAGTATCCATTAGTTTTGAACATCTCTAGAAAATGCATTCATTGTATATGGGTCATTGTAAGAGTAATGTGGACCCTTAAAATTAGCTAAGTACCAGACATGTGTGCTTATGTGCTTCAGGTGGGATTCAACACCACTAGATGATAGGCATGCATAATCCAAACCACATAATTAGCATGCACTTCGAATGGAATTTCCAGCAAAGCAAACATAAGCTAATAAAGATTATGCCAATGCATGTTACATGATAAAATGGTAGGACCCATGGAAAAGTATCCATGTGGACCTAAGAACTATAGGGGGATTACGGGGAAAGTGATAGGTGAATTGGTTGGTTACAGATCCTAACACAGAGTTATTATGGTACGATAATGGATGACATGGTAGTTAACTTCAAGATATGTTGGTAATTCAAATGTGGGGTTAGGTGGTAAAGGCTCAAAAATGTGGAAGAGAGGAGAAGATGAAGAAGGTGTCGAGGAGAGTGTATGAAAGAAAAAAGTAGCGAATAGTAGAAAGTGAGATCCAGTAAGCCTTATTCAAGTGAATTAGGGTTGAGCACTAACATTAGAATAAAATAGGAAGAGACAAGAGTTGCGAGTAAGCTCTAGATTGTAGATTGAGATCACCTATTATGTTGAATGTAATAATTTAATCTTTGTTATGTAATATAGAATGGAAATAATAAGAAGATTATTTTTATTGCTTGTCTATTATATGACATCTAATGGCATTTTTTTTTGCTCCCCAATCTAACTGGTACTCTCACCCATCTACTCCCTCTGAACCCTGCTCTCCCATTACACATAACTAACATGATACAAACTTGGATACTTAGTTATTTTGCACCTTGGGTGATCTCGTAGGGGTTTCCCTCTACTATATGATATGTCAATGCAAGAATTGGTTCACTATAAGCTATACTAGCACTAACATTTTTGGTTCTATTGTCAGGATTGACTTATCTTCAGTTACTATAACAATCATAGGGAACACAACGTATTCATAAGTCATTAAATAAATCTCCACACTCATGAGCTACATAGTGAGAGGATCAAAATTCTACGTGGAATCCTTAAGAAGATGAGAACTCATAAAGCCTAGGTGTAATAAGAATCAATAGATGGAAGTAATTGAGTAAGACCCTAGAAAAAGGGATGAGTCTACCTCTGTAAATGTTGTGAGGACCCTTAGAGGAAAGGAAGGGCATGAGGTTGACTCTTACATAGAAAGGATACACCCCAAGGGAAGGATTAAACACACTATAGAGTTGGAACAAGATCTAGGAAGAGCTGAAGTAAGGACCAGGTGCTTAGAATTGGTGAAGTAACATTTGATGTCCCTTATCTCATAACATGAACCTGTACATCCCTATCAGAATCATTAGAGACATTTTGAGATCTACCAGGAGTGGAGGTTGAAGAGGTAGAAGTAAGGACTCCACCCAAGTAGGTGCTTCATGAACCATTACTAAAACTAGAGGCAATGCAGTAGATACTCACATGACGATAGTTAAGGAGGTCAAGATAGGATCTACTGTATTAATAGGCAGTACGAGATTGACCAATATTAGAAGAGACCAACCCATATGCATTCTCTAGGTAAATTCCTCCCTGATGTAGATTGTAAACATGTTGGTCTAGCTTATTTGATACGCACTAGATCTAAATCTTTTAGAGTATTATGGAATGAAAGATGCTTCAGAACACATGCACATGTGTGAGCTCATTTGGAGGGATTGAGGGATTGTCTAGTCAGGTGTACTAATTTATAACCACTTTATGAGGGCGAGCACAAACTTGGTACTAAAAGATTGTTCTGATGCAGACAATCATAAACTTCACCCTCCTTAAGACCATGTTCCTAAAGAAGTTTGATGTCTTAAAGATGGAGCACCTAGATGTTGTCACATTCAATAACATTAAACATGAAGCTTCAGATATTGTATGAGACTATGACATAAAATTAAAGACATTGGTATCGAATCTTTCATATACCTTCCAACCAATCAAGCATGCCCAATGGTTTATCTATGGATTACTCCTAATGATTTGGCATGTTTTATCCATGATAAAACCCTCTTAGCCTTTGTAAGTACTTGAAGCTGCACTAAGAGTTGAAGTCATGCATCAAATGGAAGAAGAAACTCTACCGAGATTAGAAGTGCAAGTTACAATGATGAGGTAGTAGTTGCAACAAGTTTTGACCATGAAATTTTTTAGAATGGGGGATAGAATTGCATGAGACAATTCTTAAAATTATGAAATTAAACTAGAAAACACAAAACTATTTTATCAAAAGCTAAAAAACTACTGTAGAGGAAAACAAGTGCATAAAGTAGCAAAATTAATCTAGAAAATATGAAATTTAATCTAAAAAGTAATTAATATATCTACTTATACTATAAATATCTATTTAGTTTACTCTGATACATTTCCATTTGGAGCAACCATGAAGTAATGATTCAAACACTGCTCATTGATTAGAAAGGCGAGGTCCTTACCTTGGAGGTCTTTTAACTTGAAGGTATTGTTACCCAAGATTTTCAATACCTGATATGGTCCAATCCATAATGGAGTGAACTTTTCATGCTTCCCTTTATTCTCATGTGCTTTATCCCAGAGGAAAACTAGGTTTGAAAGCCTAAAATCCTTGATTTTGGATCTTTTATCAAACTAGTGTTTGATAATATCCTGATGTTTGTTGAAGCTGTGTAGTATTCCAGTTATTGTATCTTTTAATTAGACAATCTCAATTAGTTTGGAAGTTATTCTATCATCTTTTCCCATATACTCTTGCATGAATTGGTAAGTTGGTAGCTTGAGAGTGATAGAAAAGACTGGTTATCATCCATATACTAGTAGAAAAGGTGAAGCCTTAAGATCTTGCTTGTGCCTAGTTTGGTCTACCCATAGTGCATATTTCAATAAGAGATGACATTCTCTTGGTTTATTCTATATAGATTTATTTATGGCATCTATTAGGTTCTTATTAGTTGATTTATCCACTCCCTTTCCTTGTGGGTAATGGTTTGAAGAGAACTTGAGGGTACCCTGATTGTGGTAGGCCCATTTTGTGAAGTTAGAAAATTGGAATGTTGGACCATTATCATAGAACAATAACATGGGCGTGCCAAATCGGGTGACTATGTTTCCCTCTAAGAAATTTATGGAATATATGGCTCATTAATTCTTGGTAGAAATAACCTCTATCCACATGGTACAATAATCAATAGTCATGAGGATGAACATGTGTCCTTATAAAAAAATTGGATTTATTACCCAAAAATTCCAAGCCTCATTGGGTGAAAGGGCATCCTTGAATGACTAGATGTAAAGGCATAACAAAATTCATCTCTGTCTTTGCAAACACTTGTCACTTATGTTAGATTCTAACATGGTTATGGGTATCCTTGAAGATTGTAGGCTAGTAGTAACCCATCCTTAAAATCTTATGAGTTGTGATATTGGTATAGGGATGCCTGTTGCCAACCTTCTGATGTAGGTTATCTATGATGTCTTTAGCATCCTATTTAGAAATCACCTTAGGTAGATGCCTTAATATTTTTTCTATAAAGTACCCTTTTTATCATTAAATGAGTCAATTTGAGCATGAGGTCTTGTTTTTGCTCTTGATTTAACTATGGAGGGCATGTCCTAGTAAGCAAGCAATGAATGATATATGAGTACCATTCCACTCCTGTTACCTGGGCTTCATTGATTTATTTAATGTGGATGCGTGGGTCAATTTGAGTCATCAAATGGATGAGGGATAGGCCTCTTAACATTTTATTTGGTCTGATTTCAAGGTCAAACTCTTGAATTTTGGCCATCCATTTCCTTCTCCTTTCTCCCAACTCATTCTAGCTAAGTGTGAGTTTGATAGTTGGGTCAAGGATAATGACAAATGTCATATTTCATAGAATATAATGTCTGTTTTTTTTTGAGAACCTTCATCAAGGCATATATCTACTAATCAATCATGGAATATTTTAACTTTGATCCTTTAGGTTGGTACTCATGAAGGCAATGTGATGTTCATTATCTTTTACCTTTTCAATCAATACTGCAATAATGGTACGTTCTAAAGCAAATGAATAAAGATAGAAATCTTTATTGAAATTAGGTTGATCAAGACTAGGGCTTGAGCAATTACTTTTTTAATGTCTTGGAAAGATTTATCGGCCTTTGTTATCCCCTCAATATTGGTATTTTGTTTTAGCATGGCATTTAATGGTATGAATCTGATCTTGCCAAAGAAAGACTTCATCTCTTTCTTACTATTGGGTAGAGTTAGCTTGGAGATGGCTTGGATGTGGTCTGGGTCCATGGAGATCCCTTATTTATTGATAATATGGCCCAATAATTTTCCTTTAGTCACCCCACAAATGCATTTATTGAGGTTTATATAGATTTCATACCTTTTTCACCTATCTGAGACTTTTTTTAGATGGCTTACATGGTCATCCATGTTATTATAAAATACTATAAGATCATATATGTAGATGATGATGCACTTCCCCACTAGTCCCTGAAAGGCAAAATCCATCTCTCTCTAGAAAGTGGCCCCTATGTTGGTTAGGACGAACATCTTTTTATATGCAAAGTTTACCTATTTGGTGGTGAAGGCAGTCCTCATCTTGTCTTCTGCCTTTACCAATACTTGGTTGCAATTTAAGAATCCATCTAATAAAGACATCATCTCTAAGTCACTCACCATATATATTACTTTGTCTATAGAAGGTAAAGGATATTTGCCCTTTTATGAGGCTTTGTTTAATTTCCTAAAATCCATGCACAACTTTATTTCCCCATTCTTTTTCCCGACTAGTACTAGATTAACTACTTAGGTCTAGTGTCTAATTATGAAAATAATATTGGCATCAAGAAATTTTGTACCTCAAACTCTATGAGATGTTCCAGGACCAGGTTCATTGGTATTTGCCTTTGCTTGAATGGCTTGTGCTCTTGCCTTAAAGGGATGGTGTGGGTAATGACCCTATGATCAAATATCTTAAATTCATCATACATCTAAGCAATGTCATCATTATAATTTATAATCAATCATTTTATCTTGTGTTTTTCATTTTTAGTACATTTCAAACCTATATTCACCAATTTGGGAACCTGGTTAGTCCCTAAGTTTTCCTTGGTGAAGTTAGACTTAATTACTTTCAACTGTTTATGCTTCTGGGCCTGAGGGTTGATGTCAAAATCCCATTCTGATAAAACCATGCCCAAGGGAATTCAATTCTCTTTCAGCTATAGAACACCTTCTTCGCCCATATATGTAGTTTGCATAGGCTAGATATTTCTTTCATCTATTAGTTATGCCTCAAAATATCTTGAACTATTCAGGAACTATATAATTTATTGGTCATCATCAAACACCTAGAAGTTGTCCACATTGTCCAAGATAGAAGGACGTGGGACCAACTCTAGTGAAAATTTATGTATTTTTAATTTGAAGTGGTGTCAGATTGGTAGTGGAGGCCACCAATGAATCAACTATCTGATTCTTCTCTCTTGGAATGACCTTGATGTTGAATGCTTTAAGGTATTCAATCAAGTCCCAAGCTTAGTGTTTATATTTTTTTAGAAATGCAAACTTGCACTGGTATTTATTTTTGATCTCGTTTACAACTAGTTCATAGTCATCGAATGTTAGGAATGGTAAAGGCAATCCAACCCAATAATCAAAGTGTTAGAAATAAAACATCACACAAAGGAGATGTATATATGATATGCAAAAACAAGGCAAATCATATATTATTCAGATTGAAGCATAATGAAGCATGCTAGTATAAATGAAAGCACTTGCTTATATAGGCAAGGTAAAATAATTAAATAGCTAAACTAGTCAATGTGGGATAAATCCTGATAGAGGACAAACTCACTAGATGATGAAATAACTAGCTAAGACACTAGAAAACATGATAAAATGCATGAAATACATACTCTAACTGTTGGGGGATCAAACCAACAATAGATTACAATTGTGATAGCAATAAATGCAGAAATAAATCAGATAGATAAGTAACTGAAATGATAAATAGCATAGAACAAGATATACAAGAAAACACCCTGAAAACTTGTATTGAAACTCTTTACAATAGGAATATAATGAAGAAAATTCGTTCTTCCACACCTCTCTCAGATGCACACAAGATCTCTCACTAGATCTCTATTCCTCAAGAGCTCTCTCTCAAGTACAATCAAATCCAACAACCTGGATTGATGCAACTCAGTACTGTCCTTCAAACATTTACAATGTTTTACTATTACTGATACATTCTACTTGTCTAAGCTAAGAAGATCTTTCCTACATATAGAAATAGGAAACTTGAGCATGCTCTTACAACAAACAGTTAAGCCTCTTCAACAAGGGCTCTAAAAATAGTAATGTTAATAATAGAGACGCAAGCTTGAGTCCACAACTCAAAATTATCATGCAAACACTCGCTTTTGTCCACGGAAATAACTTTCTGGACACGCAGGTAACCGACGTCGGTTCCTGCCTGTTCGCCTGTGACCGTTGCCGGCCGACCCTACTGCCGACGTCGGCGCCTCTGTAACTGCAACTGACCGACGTCGGTCGCTCCTGACCGACGCCAGCGTCTGTGTAGACCTGAACCTGTTTTGTATGCTCCTTGGTGAAGCTTTTAGCTCCACACCCTAACACTAACACCCCCCTTAAATGAATCTAGAATCCAAAAAAGAAATAGTGGTATATCCACAGTATTAGTCCTGACAACTAGGCCTGATAAGGTACTCATGTACAATATGTATCTATGAAATGAAGATGGAAGATGTCCTTATGAACATCCCCCAATGATAAATTCTAAGACCCCAAGCATGCCACACAACTCAAAAAATGAGGTGATGCAAAAAGCTTCATGAAGATGTCTACAACCTACTACTGAGTTAAAATGTACTCCAAGCTAAGAATGCCATCATGAATGTGTTGAAGAATGAATTGAATATGTACCTCAATGTGTTTGATACACTGATGCTCAATTAAGTTGTAAGAGATATGAATTGGACTCTGGTTGTCATACCAAAGTACAGGGGGTGAATCCTATGTGAATCTAAACTCTATCAATAATTGATGAAGCCAAAGAATATGTTGACTTACTGAAACTTTTACCCTATACTCGGCCTCTATAAATGAAAGTGCAAAGCCTACTACTTTTTGCACAACCAAGAAATAGGTGAAGAACCATGACAAAAGATATATATAAAACTGCAACACCTATCATCAAGAGAACCTGCCCAATCTAAATCAATGTATCCAACTAATTGAGTAGAACCCTAATCTAGTGTAATCTAAAATGAGAAATTCCTCACAAATATCATAAAATCCTCTTGATAGACTGTTAATTATTGTTATGAGGGTCATATGCAAACTTAGACACAAGATTAACTACAAATTAAATGTCAAGGTGAGTATGGGTCAAATAAATAAGACTCCCAACTATCTACCTATATAATGTAGGATCACAAAGTAGAGTAGTACAAGAGGTAGTGAGAGTCACTCCAGACTAGAAATTAGAAGGGCTTGGATTATAATCAACCATGCTAAAATGCTGAAAAAGATTAAGGGTATAGTTCAATAACTCAAAAAAATCACTATATCTGAAAGTAAAATCTATAAATTAAAGAAGAAATGTAAAAGTCTAAGATCTATCATGTCAAACTATGTTAAAAGTACCTACTAATTAATCTAAATCTAAGATGAGGAGATGCCTATGAAAAGTAGATCATCAACATACAAGACCAAAATAACAATGTCATCCCTAATACATTGAATATACACTATGGGATTAGAGTGGTAGTGAACAAAGCCAGCGGAGAGAAAAAATAAATCCATATTCTCATACCAAGCTCGAGGGGCCTATTTGAGACCATAAAGAGACCTCTAGTGAGAGTCACTCTAGACTAGAAAGCAAAAGGGATTAGATTATAATCAACCGTGATAAAATTCTGAAAAAGATCAAGGGTATACTTCTACTAGCTCAAATAAATCACTATATCTGAAAGTAAAATCTATAAATCAAAGAAGAAATGCAAAAGTCCAAGATCTATCATGTTGAACTGTGTTAAAAGTACCTACAAATTAGTCTAAATCTAAGATGAGGAGCTGCCTGTGAAAAGTAGATCATCAACATACAAGACCAGAATAACAATGTCATCCCCAATACATTGAATAGACACTGTGGGATTAGAGTGGCAGCGAACAAAGCCAGTGGAGAGAAAAAATAAATCCATATTCTCATACCAAGCTCGAGGGGCCTATTTGAGACCATAAAGAGACCTCCTAAGTTGATAAATAAGAGAAAAATCATGAACAAACCCAACAAGCTATTTGTTACATCCTGATTCATCGCTAAGCAAACTTACTTGATTATCTGTGGATTTTCTATAGTTGATAATTTGATTTGATTATTACTAGCTAAGATGTAAGTCATATGCTATTATGGCACAGTTTTATGTTGCTTAGATTTTATAATTTTATTTCTATTAGTTAGTTGTAATGTATATTTTTCAAATTATTATCATGTTAATTTGTTATTTCAAAATTATTTTATGATATACATGTCGTGATGTTATGGACTAACTACCTGCTTGTCATGAGTTGGACATAAGAGAGATTCATCCCTTAGAGCATGACGGAGGGAGAGCATCATCAGAGAGGGTGATGTAGATGGAACTGTTGGGAGATGATAGAGGAATAATTCAAATGGTTAGCATTAGTACATTCTTTATGTTATCTGTATTTAGATATTTTCATATGAGTATATTAGTCCAAATTTATGGTCATGTGATTTAATCTTGTATGATTATGTGTTACTGTGCATTTATGACGTGTCATTGTATTCATGATTATTAATATTTTGCATGAATAGGTAACTGGATTACCATATGTAGACTAACCTTAGAACTAAACCTACACATTATTTGGGATGCCTAGTTGATTTATTAAATAGAAGATAGAATGCATTAACAAAATTAGCAGGTTAATTATTGTTAAATCATTATACAAATAGTTCTGCTTTAAAGGCTTTTGAAAGATAAAATTAATTGATGTAATTAATGTCATCTTGGAATTATAAAAAAAATAGCAAATAAGATAAATAAAATAAATTTAAAAAAAAATAAAAAAATAAAAAGAACAAAAACAAAAAGGGAATCTTTGAATAAAAGAAAGAGTTTTATAGGAAAGTAGGGGCACAACATAAAAGAAGAAAGATTAGCATAAAAATAAATAAAAATTGAATTAGGGATTAGGGGGAGGAGACATTGGAAGGAAAAGAAAATGAAAGATAAATCGTATGACTGGTAAGAGTGTCAACGTAACCTAAAAGAATTCTTATTAGAGGATTGATGCTTGATTGTATCGGTTTGTGACTATTACCATGTAAGTTCAAAGACTGATATCCTTTTCTCTTTAGTTGTTTTAGCGACTCAGTATGTGGTAAAGATTATTAGTGAAATCTTGAATGTTGATAAAATGATATAGAAATATTAAGAAATCGCCAATGTATTAAATATCATAATGCTCTAAATATTATAACTTCGAGAAGTTACTAAATATATTTTGAATAATCCAAAATTAGTAGCTAATCTTCATAGTATATACTATAATATATTATGATGCATTCTGAAAAATCCATAATATATATATCCTAGTTAGTCTTGCGATGTAGATTTGTAATCTGCATAGTTAGCGATTTACAATCTGTATAGATAATCTGACAATGACTTAAGAGGAGATAAATAAGAATTTGGTATTATAATATCTCACTATATATAAAAAAACATTAATCTAATGTAATAAAATAATTATAGTAAGAGCAAGTCACAATGAAACTAAAGAAAGAATCTAATAAACTAATTAAACTAAAACAAATAAAGAAATAAAACTAAATCTATTTAAAAGACTAAAGGCGGTTAAGAAAAGAAATAAAATCACTTAAGTTAATTAAAGCTAGAAAATCAACACTAACAACATAAGCAAAATAATCTAAGTCTAAATTATAAACCAACTAAATAATTAAATCAAAATATTCTTAATTAAACACACTAATTAAACTAAAACCTAAATTAAGAAATAATCTAAAGATTAAACAAAGCTCTATGAGTCTTTTAAGAAAGAGTCGTCTTAACAAGTAAGTAGATTAATAGGTACTAAAAAGTCAATTCCCCATTACTTAAAATGTTGCATTGCTAACATCAGATTCAAAGGAATTTCATCCATGTGATTTGGCCTTCTGATTATTTAAAAAATGTCATGGTGATTTTCAACTCTGTGAACATCCAAAAATAAGGGAGGGCACTATAGGCCACTCTATAATATTTTTCTCATAGTTGATTCACCTATGAAGTGTCCTCCTATAATTTCCTAGTGTACTTATTCCAATAATTGTAGTCTCTCATGCTCCAAGGCTACTCTATGCAACACATCATCCTTACCCATTTTATAAAGAAATCCATTTTAACATTAAAAGGTATGGCTAGTGTGATCAAATATTTTTGTTGACATAATGTGCAAGAAAAACTCTTTATTCTAAGAAATTGGCTATATCCTCCATATTTTCTAGAATCACAAAGACTCTAAACAAGTGTGCAGCTATCAAGTCATCTTGTAATTTTTTGGATCTTCACCATTCCTTATTTGGATAATATGATATTAAGTTGAGTAGAATTATACAATGATATAAACTATTTTTTAGAAAAACTAGAATGAAAATAGGTAATAGGTAAGGCATATACTCCTCATATCGATATGTTCAAATCTGAACATTGCTTTGGTTACATCAAACTAATTACCCTGATTCCTTATATCAATAATTACCTATTGATAATTGGTTTATATCTAATACATGAATGCTTTGCTTTAGTTTATATATATAATTAGTTTATATCTCATAGATAATTAGTATTTATAGTAAATAAAGTTTGATCAATAATCAATTTATATGGGTAATAGTGAATAGTGCATGGACTGTAATTTTTTCTGAGCATTAAATTATGCGCATACAAGTAATAGGCAAGACCTCTCTACTAAATACCAGTATTGAGACTGGGTCTAAAATAAAATAACATGTCTTATATTTCTTAGTTGATGATACACTTCACTGTTACTTATTGAAACTATAATTAGGTAAAATTATAATATGCTTTGATTTAAGTCTATAATGAGTCAGTGATCTAAATATGTTATATGGTAATGGTGATTCCTAAGTTACCTCTTGATACTCAAAAATTAAACTGCACAAATATAGAAACCGTTGTATACAACTTTAGTGATTTAATTATATATACAACCATGTAAATTTATATATAGGATGATCTGTGAAACTCGATTCTAAGGTATGGCATAATAATCAAGATAAGCTTAGTATATAATATATAGCATCATATCAAATAGGAAGGATATTATTAGAGTATAATACATAACATATTATACTATTATTCATCATATATTATTAGATTATGGTAGTATATTATAGTGGTTTAAAATAATATCTATGACTTATCTAATATATTTTGAATAATAACTAGATCGCTCAATCATAGAGTATGGCAGTATGGTTGTAATACTAGATAAAGTGGCTTATATGATGTAGAAGTATATACCATTATTTAGTTAGACATACCAATCAGAGTTATAAGATACAACAATAAATTATGTCATTATAGTTTTTATACAAATAAAAACTTATTATATAATGTAAAATCGTATCATGTTAACATATATAAGTGTATGCTAAGTATGTCAGATATTAGCAAACTTACATCAGGGAGAAACATTATAGAATACACTTCATACTCAGAATGATATTTATAAGTGTATACAAGTGGTGATTTTACTTAGTCGAGGGTTATATTGGTATGTATCATAGAATACACATCATGCTTAGCTTAAACATTATAAGTGTATAATGTAATACCAATGTTAAGTCAGTATTATCATAACAATATTATCATAGGTGTATGCTAAGTATAAAAATCTTATTACCATCTAAAGTATAAATAAAATATCCATTATTTGATTACATTTTGGGTATAAAAAATATAATGTTAGTATTTTAATATATTGATAGCCTATACCAATTATGGTTATATAGTTAACTAGATTATCTAGATAACCAGCTAGACTATCTTCACATATATCTAGATAATATATATAGCGATGATATATGTGTGAACGATGTTAACTTAGTGTATTTAAAAAATCATAAACCAGAATAATGTCATTTGTATTATAACTGGTCTACTATATATAGGTATGGGATCTTTTGGATCAAGAACTATGTTAAATATCAAATTAGTTGTGCCCTCTCTGCTTGATATGTTGAATACACGACTCTTTATTCACAAGTATACTTGCATTACTAAAATTTGATCTAGTGGTTGGTGAGTTGGTTTATGCATTGATTATTCTATGAATGGTTACTATAATTATGGGCTTTATATATTGTTAATGATGAGTATACTATAATATAGTCCCCTTATACCTTTTGAGAATTATTGGTTAGTGTATTGTATTTTGATATGTTATAAACTTGTGTATAATATGTATCATGGATGTACTAATATATACAAGGGCATATGCATAAATAGCTTAGTATATAAATACATTGGGATGTGAGCCTATCACATAGTTTTTTACTAGTATATTGTAATGGCTTGAGTGATTCATATATCTATGTACTTGATGAAATTATTGTGTATCATATAAGAGTAATTAGTATATTATCAAATGCTTATATGCAAATCAAAATACAAAAGACTGTTGTTTTGAGAAATTGTGTATGAAATTATGTACAGATGAAAATATGTCTAGTTAGGGATAAAAACTATGAAGGAGAATGCATTGTAGAATCCCTTATCTTATAAAGATTGTCGATATAATTCATGAACAGGGATGTTATAATGATTGTTGAAATCATATGTAGTTCTTGATTAGAGCTATAAATGACTGTTAGTATATAATAGTAAAAAACTATGTACAATTCACAATATGAGTCTATTGATATGTATAAGTGTTTAGACCTATATAACAGATACTAGTGCATCATGATGTGTACCTATAAGTTATAGTAGTGTGCAGTTTAAACATAGGATATATCCGATTGATATAATATGTACTTATTTGCCTATTATTTAGGATTATGAGACATTTGATTCTTGAATTGTAATACTAGTTAATTGTAATTAAGTAGTTGTGCTCATATATAATGAACTGTGATATTATGATATGTCATAGATTATATTATACTAAAATGATAGTCTAAATGTATGTTATACTTAGTTGGTATAAACTATAATCATATGTCTATATGCATTCATACATTTGATGGACTACATATATGTGTTTTAGTTATTGCTATATTTAACATGTTTTATGATTGCTAGTAGGAAGTAATCTGTATAAATTTGTTGGTTATATGTGTGTTAATCAAATCTCATATTATTTTTACTAAGTAGTGAGACAGAATTAACTAGCTTGCTAGCATCATGATACCAAATGAAGGTAATCTGATCAAGTGGTGTGTATGAAATTGATTGATCCTAAATGTCAATAACTACATGAAAATTTAGGCTAGGTAATGTTAGTGAGACATTTTTATTTCATGTGTATGATTTACATGTTTGTGTGGTATCTTGTTATAATGGGTTTATTTATGATACGTCACATATTTAGTTTTAAAAATCATGTAGCACATAGGTACTAGGTTATCTCTTTGAATTCTCACACCATCATTATCTAATC
The DNA here is from genome assembly GCA_037957365.1 of Torreya grandis. Classification (NCBI taxonomy): domain Eukaryota; kingdom Viridiplantae; phylum Streptophyta; class Pinopsida; order Cupressales; family Taxaceae; genus Torreya; species Torreya grandis. The sequence goes on along the minus strand of JARHVA010000119.1, from coordinate 4,477,346 downwards.
ATTTATGGAGGGAAATTATGTGATGGTAATTGTGTGGGGGATCAATGCTTCGTGGTTGGTATGAAAAAATGCTCAGATGATGCTCTCCTTCCTCACAATAGTTCCTACTTGGAGATGACACTTGAGATTGCCAGAGATATTGGAGTTCGAGAACTCATGATCCATGGAGCTTTATATATTGTATCTTGTATATTTAATTGTATTTATTATTATTATTATATTATCCTTGATGATATGTAATTATTTACTTATCTATACTTTGGCAACAGTGGTTGTATTCATTGTACTAGCCATGGTTGGATATTTATAATTACTTTCCATGTTTGGTTATGATGCATTTCATATGTTGATAGTGATCAGTGACTGTTAGATGTCATGCACTTATTTATAGTTAACACACCTAGAGTGTTTTATCTGGATCACTAATTAGATTATTGTGGTGAAATCTAATAAAATAGTATGTTGAATAAATTAAAAAAATTATTACATTTTTTAAAGTCAAACCTAGTGGGGTTTTTACATGTGGTATAAGAGTTGTGGATCGAACTCTAGGACATAATGAGTCCATTAGAATTTTTGTATCCTTTTGGTTACCAATGTGAACTTGAAGAGCATCATGATGAGTAATAAAATCCTTCGGATGTAAGAGCATATGTTATACCCACATATGGAGAACCTAGTGGCATATAGTATTGTATTGGTTAAATGAAGTGCATTTTGGACTTGTGGTGCCTTAGTGCATAATTATGCTACACCATGATTAGAGTTGTGAGATTTAGAAGATCCTCATGCATGGATTGCTTACTATTATAGGTAATAAACATCCAAGATTCTTGGAATTATATTTACCTAAATGGATGCAATGTGTGTGGTACATTGAGTATGTACCCTTGGGAACACTTGTCCCCTTTTAGAGTTGTTAAAGGGATGGTTTATCGATTATCTTGATGGTGATGGTTGTATATGATGATTGAGTGACTGAGTGCATATCACAGTTCATGAGTCATGAACAATAGATTCCTATATATTTTTGATCACTTAAATCTAACATCTTGAGAATGATTATGTTCTTACTTATTAATCAAGTCACCTTCGCCATTTGTGTTTTATGTTGTGAGTGTTTAAAAAGCATGGGATGCTTCTCAATTAAGTGTATTTGCATTAGTTTTGTGTCTTATATACACTAATCCTAGAAGTAGGAAATATTTTAAGACCATTTTTAGATTGACACCACCTAGTGTGATGGGAATTCTCCTTGTAGTGGAGTGTAGTTCTCTTTGTTGAGGACTCCTCTATATTAGGAGTTGGATCGTGAGTTGACAGCCCATATGTTTATGTGGATTATGAAGAAGTGTCATCTCTCATAGTTAGTATAGAGGTGAGTTTTTACTCTCTCACCCTCCTTTGACATCATTATAAGTCCGCTAAGAGGACTCATATTTTCATGATGTTGATTTAGTGTTCCCTTAACTGGATACTTGTTTCTAAAATTTTGTTTTGATAATATTCCCTTGAGTTCATAGGGTGGTGTCTTATACATCTTGTTAAAAGAGAAGTTTCAGAATTAGAATGGATTGATGAATTTATGTGATTAATATTTTCCTTTCCAGTTGTGGAAATAGGTTGTGATACTAAACTTACAGGTTTGGTAAGTGTGTAGTGAATTCAACAACTTGGGTTGCGGTGTTTTCTTCATACCATGTGAGAGTATTTAAGTGTTTTTTTGTTGATATGTTAGTTCACCACTTGTGTCTTTTTAGAGTCATACTTTCTAGTGCTACTTTATCTACTCTTGTGAACTTTGACCATGTGGAGTAGTGAACCTTGAATTTATATTAGTTCTAGATTAAGAATTATAAGTTGATTATAATTGTTATGCTATTATCACCCTTGATTAGATTGATATTATTCTTATTTTACTTAAAGCATGTTGTTTTAAAGAGTTATTTAAGTACCTTTCATCTTAAACGAGTATGAAATAGGATGTGCAGAACATCTTGATAGTGTAAGGGTTTGAGATAAGCTTACAATTTGTTGTGTAACTAGTTGAGCAAGCAAGGAGACATTATCTCACTTATTTTATTTATAAGGTTTTAAGGATGGTGTGATCCTTGGCCTTTATGTGTTATGATAGTTTTAACAGCCTCTTAACTATAAATATAATAAAATAGGTTAAGCTGTGAAATATGATCTAGTTATGATTGGTTAGTTGTAAATTAATACAATTATGAAATGATTGCATGATTTTTAATATAATGTAAGCTGGTACATCGAGAATTATTTAGCATATATCATTACTTTCTATGATCCGTTAGTATGGATTTGTGATTTATTAAACCTTGTGCATATTTTGTAGATCATCAGGTCATGGAGACCTAAGGGATAAGTGGTGAATTAGGAACATGAGTACTAAGAAATGTGAGTGGATCTTATTTAGTCTCACATTGACTTAGTAGTTATTGAGTTTGGATTCAATAAGGGGAGATTTTCAAATATAAGATTTGATAGATGGACATGTCAAATTCAGTCATATGGCTATACACATATATACAGTGGAATGTTTATTCCTTAATTTTGTATACTTTAGAAATGTAGTATTTTAAGTTTCTATTCATTGTCATACTTATTAGGATTTATGCAGAGTAACAATGGTATTGAATTATAGACATTATTCTTACTAGGTTCTCTAAACACTTTTCTCCAAAATGAGAAAAACACACTCTAGGATAGAGAAATGTGCAGAGGTATCAAGAGACTTTGTGGAACTCTCCCTAGCTATTTATTTTTTGATGTTATGATGATTTTATGTATTGTTGGTTGAAGTCTAAATTCAGGAAGTCAGTGAAACTTTCATTGAGATATGTGGGACCCTTCGAGGTATTAAAAGTGGTCAGTTTTGTAGCATATAGGTTTGCCTTACCAGTTCTAGACCATAGAGTGGTCATAATAGAACCAATTAGTGTAATTAACAATCATAAAATTTATTTGTGTAATATAGAGATGTCACAATGCAAGGTCTTATGGGATAAATACTTTGATGAGTTTTACAAGTGATTTTCACATTTATTTACTTGATTGATACTTTAAATTATGTTATTTCTTTGTTGAACAATGTTTTTAATTCAGAACTTATGATTGAATAAGTGTAATCTAAGGTGATGAATAGCTTTAGGGGAGAAGGATATTACATCCTAATTCCTCGCTAAACAAACTTACTTGATTATCCATGGATTTTCTTTTATTGATAATTTGTTTTGATTATTACTAGATAAGTTGTAAGTCATATGATGTTATGGGACAATTGTATGTTACTTAGATTTCATGATTTTATTGCTATGAATTAGTTTTAATTTATATTATTTACATTGTGATCAAGTTAACTCATAATTTTAGCATTATTTTATGATATGCATGTTGTGATGTTATGGACTAACTACTTGCTTGATGTGAGTTGGATGCCAGATAGATTCATCCTTCAGAGCATGATGGAGGAAGAGCATCATCAGAGAGGATGACATAGATGGAGATGTGAGGGATGACAGAGAAATGGCTAGAAACCTACACACACCACATTAAATAGCAATCATTATATGCATAATTTGAATGGTTAGCATTGGTATATCTTTTATGTTGTTTGCATTTAGATAATTTCATATGAGTATGTTAGTCCAAATTTATGCTTAGGTGATTTAATCTTATGTGATTGTGTGTCACTCTACATTTATGATGTGTCATTGTATTCATGATTATTAATATTTTACGTGAATAGGTATCTGGACTACCATATGTAGACTAACCTTGAAACTAAACCTACACGTTGTTTGGGATGCCTAGTCGATCTCTTAAATAGAAGATCGAATGCATTAACAAAATTAATGGGCTAATTATTGTTAAATCATTATATAAATAATTATGCTTTAAAGGTTTTTGAAATATAAAATTAATTGATGTAATTAATGTCATCTTATAATTAGAAAAATAAAAAAAAGGAAATAAGATAAATAAAATAAACACAAAAATAAAAATAAAAAGGGAATCTTTGAATAAAAGAAAGTAAAAAAAAAGAGCTCAATAGGAAAGTCGGGGCACAACATAAAATAAGGAAGATTAGAATAAAAAGGAAAAAAAAAGTTGGATCAAGGATTGGGGGTAGGAGACATTGGAAGGAAAAGAAAATGAAAGATAAATCGTGTGACTAGTAATAGCGGTGACCTAGCATGCTAGAATTATTATCAAAGGATTGATGCTCAATTCTACTAGCATGTGAAAGATACCATGTAAGCTCAAAGACTGATATCCTTTTCTCTTTGGTTGTTTTAACGACTCATTATGTGGTAAAGAGTGGTATCAAAATCTTGTATGTTGATAAAATGATACAAAAATATTGAGAAATCACTAATATATTAAATATTATAATGCTCTGAATATTATAACTTCAAGAAGTTACTAAATATATTTTGAATAAACCAAAATCAGTAGCTAATTTCCATAGTATATATTATAATATAGTATGAAGTGTTCTGAAGTTAGTCTTGCAATGTAGATTTGCAATCGGCATAGTTAGCGATTTGCAATCTATATAGATAATATGACAATGACTTAAGAGAAGGAAGAGATAAATAAGAATTTGGTATTATAATATCTCACTATATATTACAAATATAATATCAATATCGAGGTGAATAGAACTATACAATGATATAAACTAATTTTTAGAAAAACCAAAATGAAAATAGGTAATAGGCAAGGCATATACTCCTCATATTGATTATGCTCAGATTTGAACATTGTTTTGGTTACATCAGACTAATTATCCTAATTCCTTATATTGATAATTGGTTTATATTTGATAGATGGATGTTTTGCTTCAGTTTATATCGATAATTAGTTTTTATCTGATAGATAATTAGTATTTATAGCAAATAAAGTTTGATCGATAATTAATTTATATGGGAAATAGGGAATAGTGCATGGACTGTAATTTTTTTTAAGCATTAAATAGTGCATGTACAATTAATAGGCAAGACCAATCTACTAAATACCAGCATTGAGATCAAGTGTAAAATAAAAGAGCCTGACTTATAGTTCTCAGTTGATGATACACTACACTGTTACTTATTGAAACTATAATTATGTAATATTATAATATGTTGCGATTTAAATCTATAATTATACAGTGATCTAAATATGTTATATGGTAATGGTGATTTTTAAGTTACCTCTTGATTCTCAAAAATTAAACTATGTAAATATAGAAGTCATTATATACAACTTAAGCGATTTAATTCTATACACAACCATGTAAATTTATATATAGGGTGATCTGTGAAACCTGGTTATAATGTATGGTGTAATAATCAAGATAATCCTAGTATATAATATATAACATCATATCAAAGAGGAAGAATATTATTAGAGTATAATACAAAGCATAATATACTATTAATCATCATATATCATTAGATTATGGCAGTATATTACAATGGATTATAATAATATCTATGGCTTATCTAATATAATTTTGAATAATAAATAGATCATCAATTATAGAGTATGGAAATATGGTTGTAATAATAAACAAAGTGGCTTATATGATGTATAAGTATATACCATTATTTAGTTATACATACCAAATAAAGTTGTAAGATATAGTGATAAATGATGTCACTACAATTTTTATATAAACAAAAATGTATTATATTGTGTATAATCGTATCATGTTAACATATATAAGTGTATGCCGAGTATGCTAGATATTAGCAAACTTACATAAGTGAGAAGCATTACAGAATACACATCATACTCAGGATGATATTTATAAGTGTATACAACTGGTGATTTTTCTTAGCCGAGGGTTATATTGGTACGTATTGTATAATATGCATCATGCTTAACATAAAAATTATAGGTGTATAATGGAATACCAACGTTAAGTTGGTATTATGGTAAATATATTATTATAGGTGTATGCTAAGTATTAAAATCTTATTACCACCTAAAGTATAAATAAGATATCCATTATTTGATTATATTATGGGTATAAGAAATATACTGTTAGTATTTTAACATATTGATAGCCTATACCAGTTAAGGCTATAGAGTTAACTAGATTATCTAGTAGCCAGCTAGACTATCTTCACATATATCTAGATAAAATATCTAGCGATGATATATGTGTGACTGATGTTAACTTAGTATACTTAAATTCCCATAAACCATAATAATGTCATTTATATTATAACTGATCTACTATATATAGGTATGGGATCTTTTAGATCAAAGACTATGTTAAATATCATATTGGTTGTGCCCTCTAAGCTTAATATGTTGAATACAAAAATATTTATTCATAAGTATACTTGTATTACTAAAAGTTGATCTAGTGGTTAGTGATTTGGTTTATGCCTTGACTGTTTCATGAATGGTTACTATAATTGCAGGCTATTTATATTGTTAATGATGAGTATACTATAACATAGTCCCTTTACACCTTTTGAGAATTATTGGTTAGTTTATTGTATTTTGATCTGTTGTGAACTTGTGTATAATACGTATCATGGGTGTACTAATATGTATGAAGGTGTATGCATAGATAGCTTATGTATATAAATACATTGGGATGCATGCCTATTACATAGTTTTTGACTAGTATATTGTCACAACTTGAGTGATTCATATATCTGTGTACTTGATGAAACTATCATGTATCATATAAGAGTAATTAGTATATTATCAAATGCTCATATACAAACCAAAATACGAAATACTATGTTGTCTTGAGAACTTGTGTATGAAATTATGTACATATGAAAATCTATCTAATTAGGGATAAAAACTATGAAGGAGAATACATTATATAATCCTTTATCTTATAAAGATTGTCAATATACTTTGTGAACATGAAGTTATAATGATTGTTGAAATCATATGGATTTCTTGATCAGAGCTATTAATGACTATTAGTATATAGTAGTTGAAAGTTATGTACGGTTCAGAATATGGGTCTACTAATATGTATAATTGTTTAGACATATATAGTAGATACTAGTGCATCGTGATGTGTGCCTATAAGTTATACTAGTATGTAGTTTAAACATAGGATATCCCTAGTTGGTATAATTTGTACTTGTTTGTTTATTATTTAAGATTATAAGACATTTGATTCTTGAATTATAACACTGGTTGTTTGTAATTGAGTAGTTATGCTTATGTATAATGAACTATGATATTATAGGATGTCATAAATTATATTATGCTGAAAAATTATAGTATAAATATATGTTATACTAAGGTGGTACAAATTGTAATTATATGTCTAGATGCATTCATACGTTTGATGGACTAAATGCATTTATTTTGGTTATTTCTATGTTTATCATGTTTTATGATTGCTAGTAACAAGTAGTTTATATGAATTTAATGGTTATATATATGTGTGTGTTAACCAAATTGCGCATTATTGTTATTGAGTAAGTAGTGTGACAAACTTCACTAGTTTACTAGCATCATGATGCCAGATGAAGGTAATCTGATCAAGTGGTGTGTATGTAATTGATTGATCCTAGAGGTCAATAACTATTTGAAAACCTAGGCCATTTAATGTTAGTGAGACATTATCAATTCATGTGTATGATTTACATGTTTGTGTGATGTCTTGTTAGAACAAGTTTCTTTATGATACATTACATGTTTAGTTTTAGAAATCATACAACATATGGGTACTAGCTTGTCTCTCTGGATTCTCGCACCATCACTATCTATTCATTCATGAAGGGAGGACCATTCCATGATGGGAGTTGTATGGGGATCGATGGTTTATGGTTGGTGTGAAAATGTACCCGAATAATGCTCTCCCTCTTGATAGTAGTACTTACTCAGAGACGACACTTGAGATTGTTAGAGATACTGGAGTTCAGGAACTCATGCTCTATAGAGATTTGTATCTTGTATTTTGTACTTTTATTATATTTATTATTATTAAAATATTATCCTTGATGAGATGTAACTATTTACTTATATGTACTTTGGTAACAGTGGCTATATTCATTGTACCATATGTAGCTAGATATTTGTAATTACTTTTCATATTTGGTTATAACATGTTTCATATGTTGATAGTGATTAGTGATTGTTAGATGTCACATGCTTATTTATAGTTAACATACCTAGAGTGTTTTATTTGGATCACTAATTTGATTCTTGTGTGAAGTCTAATAAAAGAGTATGTTGATTAAATTAACAAAATATTATTACATTTTTATATGTCAAACCTAGTGGGGTTGTTACACTGCTCCATATAGATTTTTTCATACAAGTCTTCATACAAAAAAAACACTCTTAACATCTATTTGATATACTGGCCAACCCTATGATGCAACAAGAAAAATTACAAGGTGAATAGAATCCATCTTTGAAATAGGCACAAAAGTCATAGAATAGGCAATACCTTCGACTTGCATTAATCCCTTTACAACAAGATGTGTTTTATAATTGTCAATGGACCCATCAGATGCATACTTGGTGCAGTAAATCCACATGCACCTAACCAACTTTCTTCCCTTATGAAGAGTGACCAAATCCCAAGTGTGATTCTTTATCAATGAAGAATACTCATCCGTCATCATATCATCCCACTCTTATATCCCATGAACCTATGAAAAAGACTGTGGATAACCAAAAAAATCTTGACAAAAAAGTCTAGTACCCATAGAATGTAACATGATGATGTTGAGTAGGTGTAAGCTCTTACATTAATGGTGTTGCCTTAAGAACTATAACACAATCCTATATAGACATAGTGGTAACATCAGGGTGAACAAGATCCTCATCCTCTATAACCTCCTCAGGAATCTCCTGAATTAGATCCTCAAGGTATGAATCCTTGAGAGGAAGTGAATCATCAAAAGAAGAAGAAAACATGGAAGAAGATGAAGAGTCAAGAGATGTGAAGTGTTCATCGAACTGTACATGTATTAAAAAATGAGCATTATGAGTATTAGGATCTAAAAGATGATAATCTCTCATGTCCTTACAATACCCTACAAAAATGAAAAGTTTGTTCTTCTTCTCAAATCTTTTCCTTTTCTTCCTTGGTATTAATGTGCAAGAAAAGCTCTCAGAGACTCAAAAAAGTGAGACATCAAGCTTGGTTCCAAACTAAGGCTCCAGTCATATGCTTAGGTGTTCAATATAGTGTGTAGTTCTAAATGTAATTTGCATAATTAATTGCCTTTGCCCAATAGATAAGAGGTAAATCCCATGAATGCATCATGCAATTAGCCATCTCCTTCAAAGTTTGGTTCTTTCATTCTGTTGAGGAGTATGTGCAACAAAATGTTGGTGAACAATACCACGGACTACCAAAAAATTAGATAACTCTTGACTGAATTACTCTCCCCATTTTGTACCAAGATTATTGATGTAATTCAAAGACTATTTCTTGACCAAAGCTTTAAAGACTTTCAAGTGAGTAAAGACATCACTCTTGCACTTGAGGAAATAAACCCAAGTAGACCTTGATAAATTGTCAATGAAGGTAAGTGCATACTTAGCTCCATTGAAAGAAAGAGTAGGAAAGATCATCAAATCACTGTGCACAAGCTCAAGTGGTGAAGAAGCTCTCATGGACATAACTTTAAGAAACAGATCCTGGTGTTGTCTCCCCAATGCAAAACTAGGGCAGACTCCATCAAGATATGAAACTACAGGAAGGACCTTTGCCATATTGTGAGTGATCAACTCCTTCAAATATCTATAGTTTAGGTGTCCAAATTTCGCATATCAAATCCTAATTTTGTAATCTCCATGAAAAACTAAACACATACCTAGATAAGGAGTATCATCAAAACCTTCAAAATAGTAAAGTCAAGAACTATGATTATTGTGCAGACTAATTACCCAATGAATACCTAATTCTTGAGTCTGATTAACATTAATTATCAATTTAAGGTGCGTACACTTTTCAAGGATGTTATCACTATATATGCATCATTGATTCATAAATTAGCTTGATTTACTAGTTGCAGTATAATGAACTTATGTTTAATTCACTAGATAGTTATACTATGAAACTATTATGATAGAAATACGAAAATACTTCACACTTGTAAATCAAACATGCATCACACTTTATATAATTAGATTAATAATGAAATCTACTTACACACTCTTAACTAAGGAGGGGCATGATCTTCACTACAACTCCTTCCAAGGTGGACCTTATTGGTTCAGAACTTAGTTCTGAGAGATTTGTAAAAGCTTCTTACAGAATCAACTTTCTCATTACTCAAATTTGTAGCAATTAAAAATTGTTATAAAAGATTACAATGCAATGACTTCTATAGTTCTATTGACTATCCAATCTTCAATTTCAACTCACTAGCTCCTAATTTGATATAGGTTCTGTCATCAAATACAAAAGGTAGCTTATTAACTTCTAACCAAAGACACCAAACTAGGAAAAATACAAGTACTTTAGAAACTACCCTAGTCAACCTTCAAGTGCTTAGTAACCGAAGTTACTTATTTTAGGCGTGACTGGGTTAAGGATAAGGTATACTATTTTTTGTTTTATTTCTTTTTGTCTCCTTCCCATTGTCATTGTCTTTCTCATCTTTGGTAGTACATCCAAATTTACTTGCATGTAGGGAGTTCATACAACAGCTATGGTCCTTTCCAATCATCCATTCAGTTCCCAAGACAGTTAAATGTGTATTTACGATCTGATCACAACAATAGCTCAATTTTGTACAGTGGCTCGAGGCAACCTATAGGTGAAGCTTATAGTTACTACAAACACTCTATAGTGGCTATGGATAGCTTTGAGGTAGAGCCTACAGTTACTGTGGGCAACCTGTAGTGGTTATGGGTTGCCTGTAGGTGGAGCCTACAGTTACTGCGGGCATCCTATAAGTGTTATGCCCAAATGAGATTTTGCAGCCTTACGTTATCCTTCAAATGCTTATTAAATAAAGTTACATAAGTATAATCTAATCAAGAAAAAAACATCAATAATTTATAACACACACACACACACATGCACACACAAAATCATAAATTCATTCATTCATTTATACGAGTCATGGATGGTTATGGGGATTTATATAGAAAAAGATATTTACTAAGTATGGATGAGGCTACACAATAGAGCAATTGGTGACCTCATCACACCCCCTACTTAATCTCTTATTCGATCTTGAGCAAGCCTTGGCTGAATTTTGAAAGCATATAATTTTTTAAAATCAAGGGGCTCATTGTAGCCTGACCCTTCAAGGATATAAAAGCCTTTACCATCATCAATGTTCTCCCATCTTTTCTTCTCAGCCTCTTTGTCAGCTAGGACCTTTCCCTCCCAGTCAAGAATTGAGAACCAAAACAAAGGAGGTTGAAACATCAATCCTAACCATTTTATCCTTCTCCTCCTAACAAGCTCAATATACATGTATACTCTATGTATGACCTCCCTAAGGTTTTTAGGGGAGTAAGGTTCCTTTATTTTTAAAGCATTAGAGAGATCTACCCATTTGTGAGAACAAGAAAGAAAAATTTGCTTGCCATCTCCTTCCATAAGACTCAAATAATGATTATGAACTTTTACTTGTTTGCTGATTACCCATGCTTGTGGAGTACTTGAATTCATGAAAGAGATCCATTCTTCTATTACAACATCTAGATTACTTAATTCACCCCTGATCATTAGGGTAACTTATTTTTCTTTTTCTTGATACTGTTCCACTTGTTTCCTTCTTGTTTCATTAAGAACATATGATGAAAATGCATTCAGATAGACATCCCCCAAGTAGATGTTTAGATTCCAATTTGCATTACTAGGTACAACATATTAGTGTATTTAAAACTCACTTAACTAAGCTTGGAGGTCAGGATCAACATATCTATATACTTCAAAGAAACATTTGGGGTCATAAATGATGTAAGATTGATCATTATAGATCCTTTCATATCTAAATTTAAACCATCTCTCTTCTAAGTAGACATCATACACCTTTGAAGGTGATCTGCACTCCATTAACATTTTAGTGGTTTCATGCATTTTATTATTTTTTTCCTTTAGATACTTGATCCTAGTTTCAGCCATTTCTAGTTTTTCTTTTAAGTCATCTTGTTATTCTCTTGTTTCAACATATACCTTAAATATTTGTACTAACTTCTTATAATGAGTTTCATCACCACCAATTTGTTCCTTAAGAAAATGTAGGAGGTCATCAATTTCTACAAGTGTGGCAATTGAAATATCCACATCAATAACTTCTTCTATTGTAGGTGTTTTTATAGTGATCAATAGAGGAGGAAATATTTTGCAGAAGGGTACCAAAGCCAGAGCATAATTTGTTGTAGGTGCTTCTGTAGCAAAGGTAGATGAAGTTACTATAGGTTCCTCTATGAAAGTTGTTGCAGGTTCCTCTATAGAGGCTATTGCAGGGTCCTCTATGGAAGTTGTTGCAGGTTCCTCCAATAACCTTTCTCTATTTATACAAAGTTCTACAAATTCTACTGCCCCTAGAAGTATTTCAGTGTCTCTCTTACCTTTTATTTTTGTTATCTCATTATTCAGCCTATATATTTATTTCATAACTTGTTCCAATGTTTGGAACTCTTGGGCATGAGGAAATATCCCTTACTCTGCTTCTTTTTCCATAGTCTCTTCTTTAATCAATTCCTCTTCTACTACAAGTTGATCTGCCATTCATAATTCTTCTTCTATATACCCAATGTGTTTGAGGAGATTAATATCTTCCTTAGTGAATCTAGATGCCTGGGGTGACTATTCTTCTTATTTCTTGGTAGATTCCTCATCAATAGACCATTCTTAAATTTCAAACCCATCAGGGGTCTTCCAAAACTTGGGCTCTTTCTTTGGATTTTCATCCTTACTGATGTCTATGGGTGAGGAGGCTCTAGTTGTCTTTTATTTATTAATTATTTGAGATCTCCTAAGAGGTCTCCTTCTTCTTGATATAGTGGGTTTATTTTCTTCAGTTTTCATCTTCCTTTAAGGAGGGGTGGCTGATGGAACTTGTTCTTCTTGTGCAATAGTTGATGGAAGAACTTCCTCTTGTCCTAAAGGAACCATGGTAGAAGAATCAATCTATGGTGAGGAGATAGTGGGAAAAGGAATATGCTACTGTGGACTTCCCTCCTTTGTGTCAAAAGGATGTAATACTAGTTTTCTTCTCTTTATTCTACCTGCAGTAATTTCAGATGGACCCTTAGTAGCTATGAGTTGGCTAGTAACATTAGTGCTTGTAGCAACCTTTTGTACAATCTATTGGGCCTGCTCCTTAAGGGATTCATCCTCATTATTACCCTCTTATTGCTGAGGTTCATTATTTTTTAGGGCTAAAAATTGTTTCCAACGTAGACCAGGTTTGACAAAGTTTATTCCATGTTTAGTTATCAACCATATTAGGCAATGATGGGATAGAGTTTTTTCAATACCCTTTTGGTACTCTTTGGACATCCTTTTTAGAATGTTCCATAGGTGATTTGAAACATTAATGGTTTTGTCATGCCTTAAATGATTCAAAAATTTAAACTAAAGAGTATAAATTAGGGAATACCTTCCTTCACAGGTCATATATCTGATGATGTATGAGGCTATCTCCCTCCAGGCTACAGGTAAGTTGAGTCTCTCCACACCACCTTTATTTAATACTAGTATTTCATTTACCTAACAAAAATAATATCTAGCTTCTTGACCATTGGGTTTGTCTTTCCAATTCTCTCCTATACTTGGCAGCCCAGTTGCCTAGCTCACCAGTTCTTCAATGACTAAGAATATAATTCCATGTATAGTAGCTTGGTCTCTAATAAATTATCCTACAAATTACCTAGCAAGGGGTTATAAGAAATGCTACAATTTCTCAAAATAAGTGGTCCAACTAGCTCTATTGAAGACAACCCAACTGGCTTGGTCTCTCTGAAGTTGCCTATGATCTATGGGTTTTCTCCTCATAATGGACCCTCCCATTCTCTTAAGTTTAGATTTTCTATCAATCCTTTCAACCAGTAATTGGAAACACACTCTATTTGGATTATAAAAATATACTTGTAACAAAGTAGGGTTTGTTCATTAATGGTAGTTTATGGTTACAGGTTGTAGGGTTGCAGGTTATGGCATGCTTCAACTTTGCATGAATGATTATATTTGTAAAGGAAAGCAAAGAAATTGATTGTTTTCCCTATAATATATTATGGCTTCATTATGTCATCTAATATCACACGTATGGATCTTATAATACATGGTATTCTCACCTGGAACATCCTCCCCTCATGTGAGTCATCACATGTCCTCAAGTGATGTGGAGTAAATAGGATAAAAGGGATAGAACGAGGTCTTAATTAAGAGTATAAGTGTGGGTTGGGATGTCATCATGTGGGTTTAAGTGTGAGTTGAGGGGTATTAATGAATGACGTGTTTCATGATTTAATATGATTTTTAATATCGTACATGCTATATTAAAATAATGAATACTTTTCAATGATCAAAATATATAGTGTACCTTTTTAATAGTTTACCTAAGGTGACGTTGAGGATTTACATGTGAGTGTTTGCATGTGAGTGAGTGATGAAATGCAATGATTGTGCTTGTACTTGTAACTAGACTGAAGTGGGCCCCTTTGGAGTAATTATGAGATCATAAGATGGTAGGCTTCTATGGTGCCCTCAACACACCTGCATGTGATTCATGATAGCCTATATGGAACTGGAATAGGGGTCTTAGACTTGGAAGAGAGATTATTGCTCTCCTACCACAAGGTGGTTATTACAGACCTGGGTAATCCAAGTCAAGTGCTGCATGAACATGGAAGAGGGTAGTTGAAGGTGTTGTTGCTTTGTGATGTTCTTTTGCATGAGCCTGCATGATTTATCTCTGTGTTATTTTAATGCTTGTGGATTCTACCTAGTGACTTTGCCTTGTTATTTAGGGGTAGGCTTGAGCAAGGTTTGAAATTTTTTGCTCTAATATTCCTTCATTCCTCCTTTGACTGGTCTGGTGTCTTTCTTGTATGCTCAAAATCTTATAGCAAAGGCCATAGCTTAGAGTTTTGGAAGAACTATCCTGCATGTGCTTAGAGATATGTTAGGGTATGCTTGCAGCAACTAGAGATGGTTCCCGTAGTAATTGCAAGGTTGTGCCCACTTATGGGAAAAGTACCCATAATAGCTATAGAAGAGTCTATAACAACTAAAAGAGGTGCTTGTAGTAGCTACAAAAGAGCTCATAGCAACTGAAGTAGGTGCCTACAATATCTACAAAATAGCCCTTGACAACTGGAGGAAGATGAACTTTTTACCCAGAATGATTGTTTATTTTTCATTTTTGTTTTTACTCTTAAATAACTAGCAAGCTAGTTGTCTATTTATGCCCATTTTACAGTTCTGGGCAACCAGTAGGTTAGTTTTTTACCCAAAAACTACCAACAATGCCCAAAAAGGGTTTTCATTGTTGGTTTTTTTATAATCTAACTACTACGTGTAGTAGAATATTTATTTTAGGTCCTTGCCAAGTCAGCAGTGAGGGTGACTGGTCAAGGACTAAGTGAAGGTCTCAGTCTTCATTCTAAAGGAGGGCTATGATGTCCTCCTCTCCTTCATCTATGTGTTGGATGGTTCTCCTTTTGTCTGGTGAGACATCATGTTGATCCAACACATCATTGTATCCATTTTGTAATTGCATGTGTATGTGCTTGAAAAACTCCTCTTGAATGAGTAACTTTCTGTATAACTTTAGTCTATGGCCATTGGCTAGTAGATGGAATCTTACTAGATCAATAGTTTAGAGTTAGACTGCTCCATTGTCATAAACATGCTCAATCTCAAATGGACCAAGCCATCTGGTCTGGAGTTTGCCCTTATAATCATTGTACTTTGAATCAAAAATAAGGTCCCTATCTCCTACATTGAATTGCCTAGTTTTAATGTACCTATCATGCTAGCTAATTTGTTAGCGATGTATAAGTTTTATGGTCTATAATGCCTACTATTTGTATTCATCTAAGGTAATTAGTTATATAAGTCTTTCTTTTTGTGCTTCAGATATATCCATCCTAAGTGTTAGTACTGTCCATAAGGTCTTATGCTCAAATTCTATTGGCAAGATAGATTTCTTTCCATAGACTAACTCATATGGGGTGAAGCTTGTAACAATCTTCCACATGATTTAGTAAGCTCAAATAGTCTTAGAAAATCTAGCCTTCCAATCCTTATGGGACATACTAACAGTCTTAGTCAAAATATTTTCTAACTCCCTGTTAATGAAATCCACCTGTCCATATTGTTGGACCAAAGTAGTATTTAAACTAGCAGTGAATTGAGGTCCTTGATTAGTGACTATTTATCATGGCACACCATATATTGTGAATATTTTTTCATAGAGGAAAGCTACCACCTTCTCATCCTTAGAATTTGTAAGAGCCTTGACTTCCACCTATTTAGTGATGTAGTCAGTACATACAAGGATGTACTCTTTGTTATTGGATTTTGGATCAAAAGGTCCTACAAAGTCTAGGATCCATTTTTAAAATAGTTCAAGCACTATTTGATGCTACAAAAGCATCTCATCTAATGTGTAGGTCTCTCCATACGCTGACATCTATCACAATGAGCAGTATACCTTATTGCATTTTTATGGAGTGAGGACCAATACTATTTTGTATTCAATATTTTTAGTACTATACACTTGGCTGTAAAGTGCCCTCCATAAGATTCATCATGATAGGATTTGAGGATATCTAAAACCTCATCTTCTCTAAGACATCTTTTGATGATAGAGTCATGCCCAATATAAAAAAGAAATCTAGACAACCATGAATACCTACCACTTCTTTGAATCAAAGCTCTTCTTTATTTAGGGAGGAAGTGTTATGGGAGTAACCCTGTGGCAAGATAGTTAGCAATATCAACATACCAATATGTGGTAAGGGTGAGGGAGAACATGTGATCATCTAAAAATGAGTCATCCACTATGGTATCTTCTTCAGTGGATTTTAGGCGTGATAAGAAATCAGTCATGACGTTATCCTTATAGGGCTTATTTACAATGGTGATATCAAATTCTTGTAATAAGAGAAACCATCTTATCACTCTGGCTAGGATAGTTGGTTTATTCATAAGGTATTGAATGGTTTCATGGTCTATATAAACAAAGACTTGATACCCTATGATGTAGTGATAAAACTTGTTGATAGCATAGACTACTACCAAAAACTCTTTTTCAGTAACTGTGTAATTTAATTCTACTACTTGTAGGTTCTTGCTTACAAAATAGATAGCATAATTAAGTGCTCCCTATTTTTGGCCTAGCACATCTCTTAGAGTAGTATCTAAAGTGTCTATGTGAATATAAAAGGGAAGCTTCCAATCAAGACCATGTAGAACAAGGGTGGTGGTCAATAATTCTTTTAATTATTTGAAGGTTGTATCACAGGCATAAGTCTAAATGAATTTAAGATCTTTAGTCAAGAGAGTGAACAATGGTGCTACTACTTTGCTAAAATTGTTGATAAATATCTTGTAGTAACTAGTATATCCAAAAAAATTCTTGACATCTTTCTATTTCTGAGGAGCAGGGAGATTTTTTATGATGTTGATTTTTGTAGGGTCAACATTAATTCCTTCAACAGATACATGGTCCCCTAAGACAATGCCTTCTATCATAAGCATGTAGCATTTATTATGACTTAAAGACAAATGATGCTTCTGACAACATTGTATCACTTTATCCAAGTTGTTTAGGCACTCATCAAATGTTTCTCCATAAATAGTGAAGTCATCCATCCATTTAAATTTCTACACATTTATTTGTCATATTTGCAAAGATACTCAAGACAACCCTTTAGAATGTTGGAGGAGCATTATACAGCCCAAAATTTAATTAAATATAAGCATAATTACCCTAGGGACAAGTGAAGGTGGCCTTCTCCTAGTCTTTAGGAGCAATGCTAATCTAGTTGTAACCACTGAAGCCATCCAAAAAGGTAAAATATTTCTTCCCTGCTAGTGTCCAACACCTGATTAATGAAGGGTAGAGGAAAATGATCCTTTTTATTTATTTATTAAGTTATCTATAATCTATGCATACACATCATTCTCCATTTTTTGGGTAAAACTATCAAAGGTGAAACCCATTCACTGTCTAAGATGGGGTATATAAATCCAATGATTAGTAATTTTTGTAATTTCACTTTGACTATTTCTCTAAGAGATGGATTCATCCTATGTTATGGCTATCTGATTGGTTGGCACTCTTATTTGATATAGATATGATGTGTGCATGAATCTGGGTTGATTCTATGTATGCCCTCATAATCCAATGCAAAAGCACGTTGATTTGCATGCAACATGCTGACTAGGTGCTTTTTCTCATTTGACTCTAACTTGTATTAATAAGCAATGTTTTTTCTGGAGAGATTTCAATTTGTCATGAGAGTGATTTCATCATTTCTATATTGCTAATAGATCTAGTTTGGCTGCAACTATAAGGTAGCCGCTGGTGAAATATTTCCTATATAAATACATCAGATTTATTTGCTTCTCATAAGCTAAAAAATGGGCACTCAACACATTGCAGGTCGCTAAGATCTATAGAATGAGTTTGGAAATTATTCTAAAGAATATTAGAGAGAATTGTATTATCTTCTTGATTAGGTAAGGTGCATGCATAGTCTATGGTGAATACAAGAATCTAGGGAGGCTACTCTGCCTCATCCTTTTTAGCCCATAACGTATGCTATGGTGCCGAGGATGGATGTGCTAAGGGATAGAGGACCAACTTGTTAGTGTGGTTGCCATTGGAGATCAACATGTCACCTGATCTATAGTTGATGAAGGCATCAGTTGTGGCAAGCCAAGGATTTCCTAAGATAAGATGATATCCACTCAAATTAGACTTAGGCTGCAACATAATGAAATCTATAGGATAATCCATAGAATATATAGTAATGACAAGATCTCCAATGATTCCTTTTTGTATGACTATAGACCTATCAACCATTTGTAAATTTGTAGATGTGGGGAAAATATTATTCAACTATAGTTTGTGCATGGTTTTAGTTATCATTATATTTATTTCAGCCCCTAGGTCTATCAATGTAGTAGACAGTTGTTGATCATAGATCTGGACTGTTACTACTGGGTATCCTAATTTTGAATATTTTTTTGGTAGAGTATTTCCTAGCATAAGGTCTACTAGCTAGCCAATCACATACATTGTATTGGGATCCTTCTTCTTCTTTATGAGTTTACATTGACATAAGTCTCTAACAACTTTAGAATATATGGGCACATCCTTGATGCCCTGGAAGAGGACAATTTTAATATAGAGATTTTTGAGCTATCATATGAAATCAAATTTAGGCTCAATTGCATGGCACTAAAGGGTAAGACATTTTAGAAAGGGTGGGGCTATTTCAGCAACAACTTTATTTTCTAGTTCAGAGAGTTCTTGTGGTGATAAAAGTGGGTTAGCATGATCTTCTAGAGTTTCTTGATTTGACTACATTATTATGGATGGCGCTGGAGGTGGTAGAACTTTCTCTGAACATAGGTGAACTTCATTGATATTCACCGCATATGTCAAGTATTGGATAGGTTTAGTACTAGAGGTTGGTTGAACTAGTTTATTTGTAGGGTTCTACATGGGTTGGGTAAGGAGCTGATTAGGCTTAGATGTAGCTTTTATATTGGGCATAAGAGTAGGAGGTTATTATTGCTACTGTGGAGGGAATCATCTTTGATGATTTTCCTAGGGCTGATTGGGTCTCCAAGGCTACTGCCACTGGTTTGTGAAGGGTGGGCCTTGGGTTGGTTACCAAGATTGTGTCCAAGGTGGGGATGCATTTTGTGGAGGTTGTTAGGAGGTGGTGGAGTACCCTGTTTGAGATGGATAGAAGTTAGAATTGGGAGGTGGGGATGCATTTGGTGGAGGTTGCCAAGAGGTGGTGGGGTAGCTTGTCTGAGGTGGCTATCAACTAGAATTAGGAGGTGGGATATTCACCCATGGACTAGTCCAGTTGGGAGTAGTATTTGAAATTATGAGTTAAAGGAGGTAAAATTTGTAAAAGGTAGATTTTGTCTCATACCTGGATAAGATGGTCGTTGAACCCATGGATTTATTTGTGCAACATAGAAAACTTGGTCTCCATCTCCTCCTATAACATGTGGCTCAACTATTTCTGGTTCTTCAGCTATGATGTTAGCTACTTTAGCTCGAATCTCGTGACACCTATAATCTATCTTCTTCCTCTTATAATTTGAATAATAGATGGTCAAAGATTGATCTAAGGATAATTAATTTTGCCTTAAGTCCGGGCTATCCAATTGGGTTGTTAAATGACTAATGATATCTTGTTTCATGTCTTGTAATAGGTTACTAACTTCAAATTTTGATAAGCCACTTATAACTGCCAGTGGAAGCTTGTTGCCCCTAACTTTATTTATGGAAAACCTAGAATAGTTATTTCTCAATTCTTAGATGTCTGCAAATGAGAGATATCTACCCCACTCATTAGGTCCAAGGCTTCTAGACAGTCTTCTTGGACTCTTTTTAGGAAGATGAGTTTTAGAGGTTCTTTTCCTAGTGCAATTTGCTTGAATTTTTGTACACTAAACATAAACCATTCAACATAGTCTTCCAAATATTTGTCCCCTTCTTGAGTCATCTTGAAGATGTCATTTCTTTTGTAACTTCTTCTTCATCCATATTTTTGATACTTAGCCAAAAATTTATTTTTCATATCCTCCTAAGTGAGAATTGAATTACTACCCAATCCCATGAACTAAAGAAGTGCTGAGTCCTTGAGGGTGCCTGGAAAAAGTTTCAATTTTTGTACATCCTACTATAGTCATAGCTTCTATAGAAGATATCAAATTCTAAAAAAAAGGTGTCTAGGTCTTCTGAGAATGTACCTCTAAAATTGGGCAAGGTTGAGGGCAGGATATTTTTCATTTGTGTTACACCTATTGCATATGGAATAAAAAATTCAAAAGTAACTGTGTTTGGAGTGCTGTTGTCATCCACAAAGTCTTCTTTGTTCATGATGGATTTTCTTATGATATGGATACCAAAGGTACTCAGGATCATGTCTTTAAATTTTGTATTAGTCCCTTTGTCAGTAAGATAGTAAATGTTTATCTACTGCTCCACAATCTTTTTTTCTAATTAGAAATCTAAAGATTTTCTTGAGATTTCTTGAATTTATTCAAGAAATATTTGATAGAATGTTTTTCTGATGCTACTTTTTAGAGTGTTTGGTTCATGAAGTTATTCTCCTTCATTTCTCCTTACTAACTCAATTAATGTTTCCTCTACTTTTATTTTCTTTTTCAAAGCCAATAGTACTTCTACAAGTTGCTTCCTTCGATTTGTCATTTTTCCTTCTTCAAGATCCCTCTGGCTTATGGTATATTTTTTAATGAGATTCTTCGTTGATGTAGGTACTTATGATTCTTTTTTGGTAGAAACTTGTTACTTGTTTGGTAGGAATCTCCCTCTAGAATCTCTTTCTCTCTGCATAAACGTTGTGCTACACCTTTCAGCTATCATGTTCCTTCCTGCATAAGATTAATGTCTTTTTGTTTTTTGAGTGTTTTAGGGGGTTATTTAAAAATAAGCAAAAAGTACAATAAAGGAGTGCAGCAATCAAAATAATTGGGATTGAAATTTTACTGCTAGAAAATAGTAAAGTTGTCTACTGAAAGTGAGAAAATTACTCTAGGAAGCAGAAAATGAAAGTAAGAAAATAGGGAATAAAAGCATGAAAATTATTTTAAAAAATAGGAAATGAAAGCAAAAAAATTGAAGGCATACTTTGCAAAAAATAAATCACTCTTATAAGAAATAAATCTAAAAAACATTAACTAAGTAAATTACAAGATTGTAAAGAGGCATTCAAGGCTATGCACCATTTACTTCTAAGAACTTAGACATCTAATATAAGACACCATAGTGCCCTCACTCGACTTGCCCAGTTGGAAAATATATGTTCAAGAACTTAGACATCTGACATAAGATACCGTAGTGTCCTCACTTGACTTGCTCGACTAGGTAGAATAATGCATTAACCAATCTTAAAAAAATAATGATTGATTTTAGAAAATAATAATTGACACCCTCCTCGACAACGGTGCCAAAATGTTGTGTAGACTAATTGCCTAGTGAATACCATATTTTTGAGTTTGATTAACATTAATTATCAACCCAAGGTGCATACACTTTTCAAGGATGTTAGCACTATATATGCATTATTGATTCATAAATAAACTTGCTTTACTAGTTGCAGTATAATGAACTTATGTTGAATTCACTAGATAGTTATACTATGAAATTATTATGATAAAAATACTAACATACTTCACACTTATAAATCACACATGTATCACATTTTATATAATCTGATTAATAATGAAATCTACTTACACACTCTTAACTAAGGAGGGTCAAGATCTTCACTACATCTCCTTCCGAGGGGGCCCTTCCTCATTCAAAACTGAGTTTCAATCTTTCTCTGAGAGATTTACAAAAGATTCTTACAGAATCAACTTTCTCATTACTCAAATCTGTAGCAGTTAAATATTGTTATAGAAGATTACAATGCAAAGACCTTTATAGTTCTATTAACCATCCAATCTTTAATTTCAACTCACTAACTCCTAATTTGATCTAGGTTCTGCCATCAAATACAGAAGGCCGTTTACTAACTTCTAACCAAAGACACCAAACTAGGAAAAATATAAATACTTTAGAAATTACCCCAGTCAAGCTTCAAGTTCTTAATAACTGAAGTTACTTATTTTAGGCTTGACTGGGTTAAGGATAAGGTATACTATTTTGTTGTTTCATTTCTTTTTGTCTCCTTCGCATTGTCCTTATCTTTCTCATCTTTGGTAGCACATCCAAATTCCTTGCATGTAGGGAGTCTGTAAAATATCTATGATCCTTTCCAATTATCCATTCAGTTCCCAAGATATCTGGATACGTCTTTAAGACCTGATCACAATAATAGCTCTATTTTGTATAGTGGTTAGGGGCAACTATAGGTGAAGCTTACAGTTGCTACGAGGACTTTGTAGTGGCTACGAGTAACTTGTAGGTGAAGCCTACAGTTGTTGTAGACAACTTGTAGTGGCTACAAGCAGCCTAGAGGTGGAGCCTACAGTTTTTGCAGGTAACCTTCAGTGGCTATGGGCAGTCTGTAGTTGGAGCCTATAGTTATTGCGAGAAGCTTGTAAATGTTGTGTCCAAATAAGATCCAAAATGAGATCTTGGAGCCTTATGTTATCTTTCAAATGCTTTTTAAATAAAGTTACACAAGTATAATCTAATCAAGGAAAAAGCATCAATAATTCCTAACACACACACACACATATCAATGGACACACAAAATCATAAATTCATTCATTCATTTGTACAAGTCATGGATTGTTATGAGGATTTACCTAGAAAAAGATATATACTAGGTATGGATGTGGCTAAAAAATAGAGTAATTGGTGGCCTCATCAGTGATCAATAACACCTTGTACAATAAGTGTGTGTGGTTCTAAAAAAGTTCAAACTTCAACACCTTATGGTGTGAAAGTCACTATCTTACCCTAACCAGAATGGCAATTCTGATAAACTTAAAGTAAATTAGTAGTGATGTCTATAACATATAATGCATCATTGATGCGACCACCATCTAGTTGTATGTCACCCTTTTCCTTAACAAAAATGAAGGAAAAATCTCTAATATCAATGTTGGAAGTAGAACTCAGACTAAGTGATACAAATGACTCCTTGATAAAAGTCATATGGTGTGAAGCACCAAATTTTAGAGCTGAACTCTTTGAAATAGGTAATTGTGATCTCTCGACAACATTAATTACTTTTCCATAGATCTCCTCCAACGTCAAGGTCAGTCTCTTCCAGACACCACACATTGTAGAATAACATATCAGATCTTAATGCTCTTTTAAAAGATGATGCCATACTTAGGAAAAATATGCCAAATATTATATTTAATGTCTTCCTCTTTCAAACTCCAATGTGGATCTTTAAAAAATGCATCAAGTTTGAAGGAAACAAATTTGAAATGCCAAGGTAGAAAAATTCTAAACGCCACATGTTGATAGATTCTTAAGTTGAAATGCAGTTAAGGAAAGAGAAAACTTGAGAAGCACCAAGGTTTGGTAGAGAATGGAGTAGTTTTTTAAGACACCTTAGATAGATCTTCATCTCCAACACCTCACCAATCATATTTCAATGCCCAACCTCTAATGCCTTACAAGAACAAATCTGAAATAAATAAAAGAAACAACACTTATCACAAAGCATTATCTCTTCCTCTAGCATCAAGGTTAGACTTCTTCCTTGGTAAGAAGAAACATTCCTTGAAAGGATGATACCTTTCTCTCTCAAATATCTTTAAATAGAATGCTCTACATTATCATATCTCCATAGCCTCTCCTCGCCTCAGCTTCTTTCACTGCCTCAAAAGCAATAAAATCTTCAAAAACAACAAAATCTTCAAAAAGTCTGAGAATGGGCACCAAGATCTCCTTCTATGCCTCTCTTCTATGCTTCCTCTCTATGATAAGGGAAGAAGTAGTGACAAGGGAAGTAGAAGAAAATTATCTAAAAATAGCAAGGTAACGGATGGTTACAACTTATTTAGGGCTCTAGTACTATGCTAAGAATGGTAAAGGTATTCCAGCCCAATAATCTAAAGTGTTAACAACAAAACATCACACAAGGGAGCTATAGATATGATATGTAAAAATAAGGCAAATCATATATTATTCAGAATGAAGCATAATAAAACATGCTAGTATAAATGAAAGCACTTGCTTATATAGGCAAGGTGAAATATCGAATTAGCTAAACTGACCAATGTGGGATAAATTCTCATATAAGACGAACTCACTAGATAATCAAATAGCTAGTTTAGACACTAGCAAACATGATAAAATACATGAAATACATACTCTAACATTGAACACTAGTATTTGTTTGGCATTTTGTTTAATTCAAATTATAAGTATAAGATCAGGGATTCATACTTAGCTCTGTTGTTGGTGCAGGGGAACTACAACCTATAAGAAGCTAGGTGATGCTTACCTTATGGATCTGTTAGGGACATGCCTATGCTAGAACCTTTTTTGGAATGAGCTCCATCAAAGTATAAAGTCCACAATTGAGAAGGACCTTTAAATTTTTTTCATGTAATTTTTGTTTGGTGGTGAAAGTGTACACACCTACATGTGTTAACATGAAGTTGGCTTGCTGATTCTTAGTGTTGTACTCATTAATCAAGTTCTTCATTTTGGGCTTTCTATCTACCATGATTTGGTTTAGTATCTTTTCCAAGGAAACCACATGTGTGAGAAATTTATGGCCATGTATCTGTTTAGTATTTTTGACCAGTATCAACTTAATAATACGCTGTATGCCCCTGAAATATTGATGAATATAATGTCAATAGTTTGTTTCACACATGGATTTAATGCTAGCTATAGGCACACATTTATTAATTATATGACACATGGGATTGAGGATTTATATAACTATAATACTATTATATTTGACTTTTTAGGAGTTAAACCTAACTTTTGGAAAACAATCATAGGCATTACATTGGTTGGTGCTCTAGAATCAACCATATAATTGTGTATATTTTTGCCAAACATTTGAACTATAAGTAGGAATGGAATTACCTCAGTTTTATGTTTTTTAAAAGTCTTCCCTATTAGGGAATTGAGTAGTAGTTCCCTCTATTCTATGATTTGACATAGTTCATGCAGATTGATATTGGTTTTAATGTTTTTCATGTCTTCAATAATATTATATCCTCCCTTACCCTGATGATGAAAGCTCTATGACCGATCTTTTTTATTAGGAGGATGATTATCTCTCCTAGGTGGAGGTGGATTATCTCCCCATGGTGATGGTAGATTGTTTTTAACATTTAGATTATGAGTAGTTGAATTATTATTGGGAGGAGTTGAAGAAGTCATAGGTTATTTGCTTCTCAAGTTGTAGTTATTCTTGACTTGTTGGTACTGCTAGAAAGCATGAACCTCATCAGTGTTATCCTCAGGTTCATTATCATCTTTGTTAGGTTGTGGAGCTAAAAGCTTCACTGATGCAGACATTGGAGGAGGTTGTTGAGTGTCACAGCCAACCGACGTCAGTCAGGTGTAGACAGGAAGCTACCGACATCGGTCAGGGATCGGTCGACATCTGTCATCTCCAGACAGATAGGGACTGACGTCGGTCACCTATGCAGTTCTAGAATTGCTAGTTCATGAACAGTTTGTTAACGAACTGGTTGTTTGCATGTTAAATTGCTAATTTTAGTCTTGAGCTGTGGACCTAATTATTATAATTAGATGTCTAATTATTGTTTGTATGGGATCTATATAATAGACTGAAGGGCTATATTTTAAAGTGTGCTAGTTAGAGTTGAGCTTGGTTAGCTCCTTCAGTGTGAAGAGAGCAAGGGTATCTCCTCCTACTTCCATAGGGGTGCCGAGTATGTATGATCAAAGGAGATATACGGGATAGCAAAATCTGGTAGAAGATCCACCGGGGTACTGGTTTGGAGAATCATAAGGACTTGGTGAGGCAAGGACAAGGGTTCTTCAGGTGTAGAAGATCTACATGTGTAAGTAAGATCAGTTGTGTTGCATGTTGTGCAAAGGTGATCTACTTGGAGTGCATTGTGTACTCAGTTGAGTATGTGTGTATACTCATTGGTACTAGAAGTATTGATACTGATTGGTTGAAACAACTTGGTATTGAGTTGATTGTTTGCTTGTAATTGTGCAAGTGAGAGAGAACTCTTGAAGAGATTTACTGTTTATGCCCTAGAGGTGTGGGAGCCCTAAAGGAGTGTGAAGAAGATTGTGGCATCTTCTTTGTTGTATTTCCTTCTAGAAGAGTATTAATACAATTGGGTATTGTCTCTCATATTCTGTGCTATTTTTGAATTTCTAGTTACTTGTGATTCTGGTTCAATTCCGTGTTTAGTTGCTTATACAAAGGTGATCAACTGTGCTCTTCAAGAGCAGGGGGTCCTGACAACTGGTATCAGAGCTAGGTTCAACTAACAGGTGGTCAGAGCTTATTAAGTGTTTGTTGATTATAGGTCACTCTCAGGAGTTTCTAATTGAGTGGGAGTATAGCAATGGCAGAAGAAAGTATGGAGGAATTCAAAAGCAAGAATGATCAATTATGGTGTTATGGAAAGAAAGAGCAGGTAAAGAAAGATTGATGGTTGGTAGAAGATCAGCATGAAGGAGCATGTGTTGCAGGTATTATTGCACTAGTTTTTCTTATATGTTCCTTGGATAAAGTAGAATCTTGGTTTATAGATTATGTTGCCTCTTTCCATGCAGCCCCAAATAGAGTATTTTTCCATGTTAAGGTCCATTGAGACTTTGGAAAGATTTATTTAGGGGTTGGGAGCCTTGTCAAATTGTTGGCAAAGGGGAAGTGCGGCTGAAATTGCAGACGGCCAACACATGGGTGTTAAAGAAGGTCATGCAGGTCCCAGTCTTGAAGATGAGGCTAATTTCTTTAGGAAAGTTGGGTGATGAGAGATGCACAAGAACTCTCACAGTGGATGCACTTGAATTAGCATGTGGTAAGAAAGTAGGTACTCTTTATCTACCTGCTTGTATTACTAATTCTTCTTCTGTTGCGAAGACGTGGCTTTGTAGGCTTGGTCACATGAGCAAGAAGGAGATGCATGTTCTTAAGAGGAAGTCAGATGTGTTTGACAAACTTAAGAACTGGAAAGCTTTGGTGTTTATGGAGGAGATGATGGACAGAGATCAGCAGATGGGACTGAATAACTCTGAGCAGGGCAGTTTGGATAGGGTTTTGATCCAAAGAGAGCTTGCAGGTAAAAAGTCATCACTCACAGCAAAACACAGTTATCGATGTCGATTAGGAGTAATCGATGTCAAATAGATAGATACCAACGTTGGTCATGTGCAAACATGCAAAGTCGGTGGTGTCAGGCATGGTGGCTACTGGCATCGATCAGGGAACTGACATCAGTGACCAGTGGACACCGACGTTGGTCAAGGAACCAGTGTCAGTGATCAGGTGGGTTCGACATCAGTTGGGTACAGACCAGGGTTGACTAGGAAATAGATTTTGGGTGGACAACAAGCTGTCAAGGAGTCTCAAACGCCCATACGAAGGATTGAAAGGGTAAGTAAGCCTCAAATTCATTATTCCCCTTCTTTATACTAGTTGCTCACTATAGAGTAGGAAGGATCTAGGAAACAATGGGAGCACGACATGAATGAGGAATTTGATTCCTAGGATGCAGAACCAAACGAGAGATTTGGTAGGGTTGCCAATCAGAAAGAAAGCACTGAAAGACGAATGGATTCCTTGGTTAAAGAAGAGAGAGGATGGACATGTGAGACAGAAGGCTAGGTCATATGGTCTTGAGGAAGCTGTAGGACAGTGGTACAGGTTTGACAGGTGGATGACAAAGCACGGCTTTAGTCAATGTCATTGTAACCATTGTGGTTTCTTTACCAAGTTGGATAATGGTCGCTACATTATCCTGTTGTTGTATGTGGATGATGTGCTTGTTGCAAGTGAATACATACAGGGAGTTACTGAGCTAAAGGTAAAGTTAGTTCAGTGGTATGTCATGAAGAATTTAGGAGCAGCAAAATTCTTTAGCATGAGTATTCCTAGAGACAGGAAAGATCACAGGTTGATGTTGTCACATGATGATTGTGTGAATAAGGTAGTGGTGAGGTTCAGGATGCAGGATGCAGAACCTATTAGCACACTTATCGATGGATAGTTCACAGAATAGGGTCCCCAATCACATGATGAGGTTGAGTACATGTGTACTCCCTGATATTGCCCCAGTAGTGGGTGTTGTCAGCAACTTCATAGCTAATTCAGGAAGGAAGCACTGGAAAGCGATTCAGTGGGTTCTCAGGTATTTGAGAGGGACAAGTAGCAGGTCGACATGCTATGCAGGGTCAAGTTCTTTTCTACATGGGTTTGTAGATGCAGATGTGGTAGGTTACTTGGATGACATGCGATGCACCATAGGATGTGTGGTGGTTGGTCTTTAGTATTGATCTTGAAGAGGGATACAAGCTAGGAAACAAATTAGACGGTGTACAGGTATAGGTACAGTGCAGCTGTTTATCTCCAAGTGGGAGATTGTTAGGTTGTGGAGCTAAAAGCTTCACTGATGCAGACATTAGATGAGGTTGCTAAGTGTCATGACCAATCGATGTCAGTCAGGTGTAGATAGGAAGTTGTCGACATCGGTCAGGGATCGGCCGACGTCGGTCATCTCTGGGCAGACAGGGACTGACGTCGATCGCCTGTGCAATTTTAGAACTGCCAGTTCATGAATAGTTTGTTAATGAACCAGTTGTTTGCATGTTAAAAGGTTAATTTTAGTCTTGAGCTGTGGATCTAATTATTGTAATTGGATGTCTAATTATTGTTTACATGGGATCTATATAATAGACTCATGGGATGTATTGTAAAGTGTGCTAGTTAGAGTTGAGCTTGGTTAGCTCCTTCAGTGTGAAGAGAGCAAGGGTAGCTCCTCCTAGTTCCACAGGGGTGTCGAGTGTGTATGATCAAAGGAGATCTGTGGGATAGCAAGATCTGGTAGAAGATCCATCAGGGTACTAGTTTGGAGGATCATAAGGACTTGGTGAGGCAAGGACAAGGGTTCTTCAGGTGTAAAAGATCTACATGTGTAAGTAAGATCAGTTGTGTTGCAGGTTGTGCAAAGGTGATCTACTTGGAGTGCCTTGTGTACTCAGTTGAGTATGTGTGTATACTCATTGGTACTGGCAGTATTGATACTGACTGGTTGAAACAACAACTTGGTATTGAGTTGATTGTTTGCTTGTAATTGTGCAAGTGAGAGAGAACTCTTGAAGATATTTACTGTTTAGGCCCTAGAGGTGTGGGAGCCCTAGAGGAGTGTGAAGAATATTGTGGCATCTTCTTTGTTGTATTTCCTTCTGGAAGAGTATTAATACAATTGGGTATTGTCTCTCATATTCTATGTTGTTTCTAAATTTCTAGTTACTTGTGATTCAAGTTCAATTTCGTGTTTAGTTGCTTATACAAAGGTAATCAACTGTGCTCTTCAAGAGCAGGGGGTCCTGACAATCTTTCCTTTGGAAAGAGAAGTCATAATTGTCAAAGACCATAGTTGTTTTAGGGTTTCCTAAAGAATTTGATGACTATGGTTCTTGTTGGCCAACAAAATTTTCTTACCTTTTTGCTTCCTGTGAGAAGATTTTGAAAGTAGTGCAGAAATCGATACAATCTGGTTCCCCATGTTACATAGTTTTATGGAACCAACATTAAATTAGAACTATTACATCCATGATATGATCTCTAGAATCCTGTTATATGGAACATGATGTTCTTGATTTTTCCCATACCTATTGAAAGGCTTGTTGTACCTTTGGAAATGATAATGATTATTTTGATTAGAGTTTTATCCACCTATATTACCCATATGTTTATGTATGTTGATGAAATCATTTCTTAGTTTTTGTACCATCCTCTCAATGTCTTCCATCTATGTCTTAGTTGAGTTAGGAGCATTGTCACGTGTGGAAGTGTTATTAATTGGTACAGAAGGAAGACTCTAGTCTTGATGGTTAGAAGCATAATTATTCAAGAAACTAAGATGTTAATTCTAGGTAACATGGGTAATGGTAATTTATTTTAGACTGGGTTCTGGTTTTGTGCCACAACATTCTATGTGACATTAGGTATCAGGTTAAAATCTAGGTAGATAGGCCCAAGATTGAGTAGAGGTAATGATTAGAACTGAGGATATAACTATTTATTTGCATCGATTGCCTTTATGTAAGCTAAGGGTAAAGTATTAATATTGACATCCCAACACAAAAATACAATAGTCATAGAATCTATGGAATTTTTAGACATTTCTAGGGCTAATGGCTTGTTAGGTTGAGAGGAAGACTCTAATATGCTATACATTTTTTGAAACCAAGTATTGAATGCTTGGATTGACTTGTTGGACTCTCTTCTCATGCTGGCAAAGTGTTGATAGATAACAATTTCACTAGTAAATTGGACAAACTAGGCTAAGAAGGTATCTTGAAATTTTATCCAAGTTGTGATCGACCCTTTCAGAAGATTTAGAAACCAGTCATAGGCTACTTATTATAAAGTGAAAGGGAACAGTCTGTAAGCCACATCTTTGTGAGTTATATTCATGATCCTTAAGGTATATTTAAAAGACTTTATATGTTCTTCCATAGTCCTTTCTATTGATGGAGAGAAAGAAGGGAGATATTTCTTTAGGTTCCTGGGCAAATCATGAACTACTCCTATGACATTGATAGTAGATTCAATTGACCAAGTTAGGGCTTGAGGTGGGGGACTGGGCTGAAGTGGAAGATTAAGAGATGGGTTCTAGATATAGGCCATCTAAAATTTTGGAAGATAAAGCTATCTTCCTAGGGATGATGATCCTGATCTGGGTCTCCTATAAATACCTCTATCATACCTAACCTTTATATATATCTCCAAAGGTGGTTGTAATAGGTTATTGTCTTATGTTGACCTTGTCAGTCGTCTGAGTGCATCCAACACAAATCAAGTGATCTTAATTCTTAGGATAGAGGTGGAGGTTTAGATCCCTCCTTCTAGTGCTAATTTTAAATTTCTATTAATGTGGGTTTTGTACACACCCCTAAATTTTCTTATGAGGTTGCCTCTAACATTTTAAGATTAGTGAACGAGATCAATCCAAGGCACAAGTTGTAGGGTATTTGATTTTATAACAACCTATTAGTGGAATAATGGTTGAGAAACACAAATTATTTACCATGGGTGAACCTAGATCTACTTGGAGTGGGTGGGAGGGTGATGATTCTAACTAATGTGGGCAAAATTTTAGTAGAAACTTAAAAAAGAGGAAAGAGTAAGGCAGACAAGGAATCCTATGGAATATCTAGGGATAAAGCCTTTTAAAACTAGTATTTGAACTCAAGTAAGAAAAAGATATGGACTAATACCTGTTGAAATCTACTATAGCACACAAAAAATCAAATATAGTGAAGATTTAAAGGAAAAAAAAACACAACACTTAAACATGAAGAAATCAAAGGTTGCCTAATTGTCAGATTGTTGTTGCACATCTACAAGAGGATTATGATAAACATGTAAAAGATGTACAAATTAGTTATAGATACAAATAATATATTGTATGTAAAATAGATACCTCATACACAATTTAAGCACAAATATATCGTAATGATGAAAAATCCCTAGCAATCCACATAATTGGAGAAGAATAAATATTTGTACATAAAGATCAAGTCAAGCAGAACTTCTATGAATTTATTATTAATCTGAATAGCCAAAATTCTCCTCCCTTTATGACTGGGAGGTTACTTTTATTTACTTGGGATGGGTAAGGTCTCATCTCTTCAAGCTTCATCTAATATTACAAGTCCAAAAATAAAACATCTAGTTCAAAAATAATGCAAGGATGCATGTTACAATGATAAAACTCAACTAGATTTGGTAGCTAAAAATAAATTATGCATGTACAATAATAGATTGGGAACTAAAGTACCAATTTGATGATAACCATGCATATACATAATCATTATAAAATTGGAATACTGATGTAATGTTGTTACTTGGATTAGGCAATTAAGATACTACAATTGTAACTATGGCATGGACTAAGAGCTTTGTGAAGCTATGGCCACTAATTGCCAGTTATATGTGTGTTGTAGACCCATAAACTACCTATTTATCCTTTAGCACTTCACCCGGTGCATATGTTGTATCAAATTATTTATTTATGTCCTCAAAATTTAGTAATGAAGGCTTAAAATTTTGACTACATCAGTCATTAAACTTTCTTGCTCTACCTCTGAGCTCTTGAACTCAACTATTAAAGATTCATCCCTTTCACTCTATCTTTGGTACAACCTACCAACTATAGTAGTTATTAGTTGGTTTTATATACAATAGCTTTCACTTTTTGTTTAAAATCATCAGCAACTGAGTGGAGAAGGTTCTCAAAAATGGTTCAATTCACTAGCTCTCCTATTTGGGTGATCACAATGGTTACATGCATGTCTCCCAA
Source organism: Torreya grandis (assembly GCA_037957365.1). Taxonomy (NCBI): domain Eukaryota; kingdom Viridiplantae; phylum Streptophyta; class Pinopsida; order Cupressales; family Taxaceae; genus Torreya; species Torreya grandis. The sequence continues at coordinate 4,444,198 of JARHVA010000119.1, read as the reverse complement.
AATTTGTAGTGTTTCACTCTCATGATTAAAAAAAGGACTCAATAGCTTCTTCATTGATCTATGCAAATTTAGGGAGGCATCTCTTTTGTCAATCACATAATTTAAGCATCAAGAATTATCTGTGTTGGTCATCAAATTAAGCTGATCAAAAGCACTAATTTTTTAACACTGAACTAAGAAATTCAATCTTTTCTCTTTGTCCTTAATCCTGTTCCACAGTGTGACATTTTTTGTTCTATGGGCCTAACTAGCTACCCTGGATACTCTAATATTGAATAGAATATTATACAATTTTAGATTCACTTTGTACCTGAATAATCACCTCCTTAGGAATCTGTATAATTTGCATCTATTTCCACATTTTTAAGGCTTCCTTGATGCTCTGGTGTATCTCCTTCAATGTTGACCCAATAAAATAAAAAAAATCATTGAAATTCTCAATGTATTCGGTAGGATCATTGAGATTTATCTTCGATCTTTTTGTCAATGAGTATAACTTTTCTCTTTGCTCAAATTATATCTCTCCCTTTGTTCTTGTATTTGTCATCTTCCTCTTACTCACTCTCTATATAGTCCCACTTCCTTGGTCAAACCTTATGGAGACTATGGGTAGCTCTATCATAATTAGATTTTTCCTTTCATCTTAGACATTATACATCTCCCTTACTCATTGAGGAACTATTATTTCACTTATTTCTTCTCATTGAGCAAGTTTTATAGATGTAGAAGGTTGAGAGGTCATTGGAAGGGTTGTGGTCACAATGGTTGGCAATGAAGCACTTAATTGAATGGGGATTTGGGGGCATTTTTGGCCAACCACTTATCATGGTGAGGTTTATTTCATAGGTGTTACCCCAACCAAGAATTTGGTTAAACCCGGGGTTATCTCCATAATCATGGTTATTTTTGGCAGGGCCAATGGCTAGAGTGTGGGAAGATCTAGTTGGGTTAACTTATTTCTTAGAGTTGGTGGATTATTAAAAATGGAAATTATAACCAAATTATCAAAATGGAATTTTATAGGAGTCCTTATTAATTTTGGTGAGGAAAAAATACCAGAATCTATGCTAGTAATAATAGAAGTGGAAGATATAATGGTAGGCATTATTGTAGGTAAACTTACAGTTGAAACTTCTATACTAGGCACTGAAGAAATGATATAAAATACTACCTCAAATATCTTTTGACTTTGTTCTGGTGTGAGACCACCTAAGGTGCCTCCTCCTTCTTGTTCATCTAGACTCAAATCTTTTGCTTTCTTTAATTCAACTTCTTCATCATCTGGTTGTGCAATTCCTATCTCTTGGTCTTCTTCTGATGGATAATCAACTAAATATATCAATTACTTTAGTTCTTCTTCTTATTCTAGATCCAAAATAGCCTATGTATCTTTATCTTCCTCTTTAGTAGATTCTTTAATGATAGGGAGACCAAGTGATGGTATTTATTCTATATTTATATCTTAGGAAAGAGTAGGGGAATCCTTGTGTTTCCTTTGGTATGTGAATATGGATGGAGTGGAGGGTGGATGAGATAGTAGAAAGGTGTATGAAATATTGTGGTAGGAGGTGGGGATGAATATGATGAAGTGAAAGGTGTGGAAGGAACAAGGATTTCATAAGGGGACTTAGGAGATTTAAGAGGGCTAAGGGGAGTTGGAAGTGAAGAGAAAGTAGATTGCAAGAATTCTGGGAGACTCACTTGGGTGACTGAAGTGAGATGAGGTAAAGGAGTCATCATAAAACTAATCTTCCTTTATCTACCTAAGGTAATGGCTGGACTCACCATTATTTTTATTTTATCCAAGACTTGTTCATATGATGTTGTGGAAGTGGAAGGAACTTGAGGACCAGGAAGCCCTCTCAAAATCTCCTTCCTAAACTGAGGATTTGACTCCCTTTGGCTCCCAGATTGATCTTGTTGTTTTTATGTGGCTTTTGTTGAAGGAGAAAGGGGTTGATTTGGGGGATGATAACCCTATGGTAGAGATGGAGGCCATTAACAACTCCATGCATTCTGAGATTCTTCCTTTATGGCCTCAGATTATATTGCAGGGCTTGTACAATTATCATAAACATCTTTTTGTCCTTCATTTTTATGCAAACTTTAGAGTCATCTGAGGCATTCAAGAAAACCTGATCATGGTCATAAACCTAGTGACTATAAGAAACATGCACTTTATTCTTCTCTAAGATGGTTTTAAGGTACCTCCATATTCTTTTTCTAGGGTCCATTTATCTGAATGGTGCAAGCTACAAGTTATATTGTGTCCTACCTTTATGATCTGAAAGGAAATGTGACCTAGTCACATACTGGTATTACCCAATGCTGAAAGACATTTTAAATTAATAGGCCAACTATATCTAACATAATTATTCATTGATGATATTAAAAACTTGATAATATATCTCTTGTTTAGATATGTGATCAGGAACATGGTGAGGTAATAATAAAGGGGCAGTCTTGGTACCCACCACTCAGATGATAGTTACATCCAGATACAGCCAATAATCACTCATTTTAGTGAGTGTCCTCATTATTTTTTAGATAGTCTGTGCATTGGGTTCCCTACATAGCTTGGTATATATGAGTATATGCTTTATTGCTTATCCTCTTGGTATCATTTGTGTACCTATGAATAAACATAAAGTAGAAATCTTCTCTGACCCTATTTCTTAAATATTCAAAGGATCGTTACCATTCTCGGTCATAAAGATTGTACACATTGGCCATCATCGCATCTAATAAATAGGACATCATGTAGAAATTTTTGTCCTTAGGTCTCTAGTCATGGAAGAGTATTTGTGCCTTTAATCATCTACTTATGATCTCTCTTAGAGATATGAATTTGTTAGTTGTTAACAATATGTTTAATAATGGCATCCATTTGACTTGAACATAGGTGATACTTGGGAACCCAATACAACCTATTTAATAGTGCCTTTGGAATGGTAAATATAGGCCTGAATTTAATAATGAAATTAGTGGAGATTACTCACTTTAGATTTAGCTTCTAGTCCTTTTTAAGCCATTGCTTTAGCATCCTATCTACCGTGTTATGCTCAAGCCATACATTAGTTGAGACTTGATTGTAGGCAGTTTCATGGCAGGGAAGCCTAAAATACCTTTTAAATGCCCTTCCCAAACCATAAGCAGAGGTAGTCTAGTCTTTACTTACATGCACTATGTCTCCTAAAGTGGTTCTATTAATGAATAAAGTCATTAAGAAGCTAGTGCATGACATTACCTCATGTTTGGTCACAGCCTGGTGGAGACTTTATTTCTTAATTGGTAACAAATTCTCTATATACTATCTGGCCTCTAGGGAGAGTTCATCCTCTATAGAATAGGATTGAATTGATTCGACCTCTTCCTAGAGTGTTGAATAGTGATGGAATTTAAAATTAAAATTACTCTTCTCAAATATTGTGTTTTTATATTTAGTTGATCCCACAAATGAGAATGGGGAAGGGATTGAGGGATTACCTTGTTTTGATGAAGAGGCCATTTCTATCTTTTAGTCATTGTAACTCTTGGGAGGTTCTAGACTGGTTCGTTCCACATTTACTGACTAAAAAAAACTAAGGCTTATTTGAGGCTTAATAAGCTTGAGAGCACACTCAATAAATAGAGCAATAAAAAAGTGAATTCCAATTTTCATAGATTTTGTTTATATTACTCACATGATTACGTATTGAATATATTTATGATCCTTCAATGTTGATAATGAACTTTCACTGGTAGCACAGAAGCCTAAGGTATTAGATTGGCATTCTTTTCAATGAAGAACCTTTCATGGTCTTAGGTTAGCATGATCAAACCATGTGGAGTGATCTCAGAAGTCCAAAGACTCAAAATTTCAAACTATTAGATTGGCAACCATAAGATTGATTAACCTTCTAATGATGGGGATTACCATAAATGTGTCAAGTGTCGATCAGTCAAAAACCTGGAAGCCCAAAAGCTCAAGGCATTAGGTTATAGACCAAATTAACCACTTAACCTTCCTGTAGATACAAATTACCATGATTGAAACATGTGTACTGATCTCAAAGTCCCATAGACTTGAGAGCTATGGAAGCATGGAAGCTCAAAACTATTAAATTTATTGATAAACAAGTGAAGTTAATGTGTCTATTTTAGTGTGAATATGCCACATGGCATGTTTGTGGAGCTCGAGAGACTAAGGGGCTTGAAAGACATAACCTTTTGTAGTTGTCTAAAGGCTTGAATGATGTGAGACTGATATGTGTCTCAACCATGTGAAATATTTACTATGGGCCTGATTGGAGGAGATCAATGGTCTTCAGCTATTAATCCTGTGATCAAAATATATGTACTATGACATAAAAAGATTAGAACCATTAATTTGAAAATTATATCAAAGTAAAAATTATGAAAATCCAAGGTTTGAAATGACTTAAGATACTAGTTTAAGCTTAAAATTTTATGATTTTTTGGAAATAATCCATAATGATAAATGCATGATATCCTAGTCATAGATATTTAGGCTTAGAGATCCCTAGGTAGAGGTTTTTCAATAATGGTTCCTTGTTTTTTTAACTTTGAAAATTGGGTGTACGTGTTAGGGCATAACATTAATATTGTAGTCGTATATGTAATTCCTTGGGATAATTTTAAGGGATATACGTAGATATTATCCTCATCTCTAGGAAATGAATAAGTTGCATTATGTTCATATGTGTTTATATATATATGTATATATATATATATATGTATATATATATATGTATATGTATATATATATATATGTATATATATATATGTATATATGTATATATATGTATATATGTATATATATATGTACACATATGTATATATATATGTGTGTATATATATATATATGTATATATATATATATGTATATATATATATATATATATGTATATATATATATGTATATATATATATGTATATATATATATGTATATATATATATACATATATATATATATACATATATATATATACATATATATATATACATATATATATATACATATATATATATATATATATATACATATATATATATATATGTATATATATATATGTATATATATATATGTATATATATATATATGTATATATATATATACATATATATATATATATATATATATATGTATATACACACACACACACACACACACACAACTGGTTAGCCTGTTATTGATTTATTATTACAACTGGTTATGTTCTTTAATTGATTATACAAGGGTATTCATAATTTAATCTCCATGCATTGTCTCTTTTCTATATGCTAACATGAGTTGTTGCAATTGTGTCGGATCTTCTATCCAAATCATGGGAGTTGTAAACTAGTAGAATATCATTTACTTATGTAATGAAGAAGAGAACTTGTGTAGTGGTTGGAAAGAAAGTCTATCATTGTTCTTTGGGCTTATTATTCTATTTCAGGTGGTTATGATTGAAAGGTACTACATTAATTAAATTTTAAAAATGAATTATTTATGCTATGTTATTTGCTTCATGATTCCATTAGAAGCATGACAAAAATTTCATAGATCATCCAGGATGTGACAATTGGCCATATTCTAATTATGGGCCCATAATTGATCATGTTTGTGATGATGAAGTGAATGGTAAAATGTATAAATTAATTTACTGGATGTGATCACTTTCAGATTATGGTTAAGTCTATTTATTTTCATTTTTATGCCAGGAACATGAACAAAAATGTGGTTCAAGGATCCTAAAATTGAGGATGGTTATGAATCCCCAATAGATAGCACTATTGTGGTTTCCTGCAAAGCATTTAATGTTCATTCATAACTAGTTTTTAGATTTGGAATGTAGACAATTAAACCGTAGGTGATGGTTGGTTATGAATGAGTTATTTTCATCTCTTTATCTCATTCTTAAATAACAATGGTGGAAATCATCATAATTAACTAATTAACGTGTTTAATTTCCTATTTATTGATCAAGTTAAGGATTGAATACAAAAAAATAATGGAAATGATAACTAGGTGCTAGGACCCAAAAGTTAGATATTAAGGTGTTTAATCTTGACAGGTAGCACTGGTTACATTGTTATAACATCCCTAAGTTGAAATTTAATTTAGAACTACTTCTCATAATTGGCATCTAATCCATGAATGCTAGATTGTCATAGATTATATATGATGATTATTATGTGGTGTTTTTCATACTTGGTGCTACCATGTATATAATTAATAAGTGGGAGTGAATATAAAGGTGTTCATGCCCTTATATGGATAATGAACTATCATCCTTCTCTTGGTAAATATTTCCATTGTTTAATAATGCATTTTTTATTGGAATTACTTGTGAATTAACCCATTTGATGGCATTATCATCTGGTTAATTGTTGCAATAAATTATGAAATCAAAGTACTCTTCATATGATTGATTGAATACATTTCTAACCCATGGTTGCAATTTTACTCTTAGGAACTTGTCTAGTGTGCTTGATTGAGAACCAACAAGTTATCTTTGATGAATCTTGCCATAGGCTATATTATATCAGTCTTGGCACTTGAGTAAGGCTTAAGGTTTTTAAATGGTCATATTAGGAAGACCAAAAAGAGGTATATTTAGATTATATTTTATGAGTGTACGTGGAGTACATTGATACACTACAATCTTCATATCCAATATGAATAATCAGATTCCTAATAAAATCCTTTAAGATTCATTAACCTCAGTTAAGTACTTGGGTTGACGTGACATAGTTACAGTATTCATCAAGTTATTGAAAGATTGTTTCTCTCGAGTGCCGTGGGAGTTTTATTGTAGAAATAAGTGGATCTTAATATTTAATAAGAAAATAATAATAAAATTTGGGGTTATTTAATTTGGTATCAAAGTATGTGCTCTAGATATTTTTAGGGGAAAATATTAATCTTTCACTCTTGTAAAGTAATATAAGCATTGGTTTGCTTTGAAAATGAACCATGTTGTACTTACTATTGGCTTTTTCCGAATTGCATCTCTAAGAATCTTTGTGATAAGATTTTTTTTGAACATGGAACTGATGAATTGTTTCATTTGAACAAGGATATGATATGATTTTATAAAGGCACTTAGCCTCTTGATTTGAATAAGACAATATTTTGTTCTATAATATTAAGGTGCTAGAAATTCCTAAATTTTTTGGAATTAATGTATGTGTGGAAATCAATAATTTTATACAATAACACTATGATACCTACCCATAGACTTGGTTGGGTCAACTCTTCTTGAAATTGAGTTATGTCAGGGCAAGCATCACTTGTTGACTATTAACTTGTATGGGCAAGTCAATAGGAGGATAGTGAAACCACTTTGCTCTTAAAAGTAAGGAAGTAATGTTTGGTATCTATTATTGAATTGTATGGGCAAGTCATCATTAGATGCTTAGGATATTATAAACTTGGGAAGACTGAGGGCTTGGCCTAAATTTGGAGGGCTGAATAGGGTGAGAGTATCTAATTTACTTGGGTAAATCAACAAAGCTTATGATCTCCACTTGTGAAGGAGCATCTTGTGTTGAATCAAAGCTTGATATTATTATAAGTATTTAGAGTCTTTTGAGTTGAGTTGAGTAGTATGTTATTTCGTGACTTTAAAAGGCTGAAATCTAATAAGTATGTGAATCATTTTTATTATATTCACCTTGAGCTTTGCCTAAGTCCACACTTTCCCAAAGCTATGTTGCATTAAAACAAGCATCAATAGTCAACCATTGACTTGTTGGAACAAGTCAACTGGAAGAATAGTGATATAATATTGCTATTGGAAACAAGAAAGAATGCCTTGGTGACCATTCATGTATTGCATGGGTGAGCTATCTTATGATCCTAAGCTATGATATATTTGGGAGGTCCAATGGTGTGACTCAATTCTGGAGGGCCTAATAGGGTGAATATGAATGAATTATTTGGGCAAGTCAAAATGTGGGGATATATTTTTATAAATAACCATCATAAGCCATCCAATCCATGAGACATAAACAATTGTCCATAACCTTCTTGGATGTGTAATCATACTTCTCGTGACCCAACTCCTCCCTATGATTACATATCTGCTCATCGTGTATCCTACCAGTCACTGTGAGTCCTATTTGATCCTACTCAATAATTTTGATTTTTACCCTACTTTTGAGCACCTTTTTAGGCCTTCTCACCCTTTGTCAGACCCTGTGACACTCATTTAGGCCTTCCTAGGCCTTTTCAAGCTCTATGGGGCCCATTCTTGAGCTATTTTGGACCTTTTTTGGCACAATTTATCCCAAGCCATGGGTTTTGGGTCACTAAGCCATGGCCTAACAACCTAGGTTATAGATTTTATACCCCAAAACTATGGCCTAGAATGTGGCTTGTCTAGAATTACCCATTTTTTCATTTAGACATTGCACAACGACCAAAAACAACTAGTTTTGGAAGGTTCTTCCTTTTGGTTACCCTCTATGAGATCCAAACATGCTTCATTCTCTTCTTTTTGGTCATTATATAATCTCTCTCTTCATATTTTATTGCCTCTTGATCCCTTGGAATCCTCTTAGATCTTATTGGATCTTCTTAGCTCTCATTTGGACATCTTGACAGCCCTTCACCTATTTTGGTCCATTCTTGATTCCTAAGAGTTCTTCACCTCTCTTGACTCCTCTACTACATGCTACATGGTTCCTCAAATCTCTTGAACTCTCCCCCTTATAGATTCACAAACTTAATATTTATTTCAACCTAGATTGGTTCACCTACTACTTAGTTGTTCTTGCCTGCATTATTGCTTGCTCTTGGCTACTTCAATTGGTATTGCACTTGATTTATATACTTAGATTAGCCTATACATCCCTTGATTATTGTTACTTCACCTTTTCTATATTTTTGATAGTGGATTGGATAGAGCTCTATATTATATCTCAGTCTTCCTCCACATTGGATCAAACTTGGACTCACAGTTGGTAGAATTCTTGCATTGTGTTTGAGCATGATCTGAGGGCACATTGCTCTACAAGGTGAAACTATTTTGATAGATTAGTGTAGTATATTTATAGGGTTATATATTACATGATAGGCTTATCTTCATTTTTAAACAAGAATTTAGATTAGATTTTTGAATTGTATATGCATTTTCCCTTTGAAAACATCTTTCATTTAAAATCGTCTTTCATTTCCATAGGGTTACATGCTTCTAAATCATTTTCTTTGCTTGTTAGTGTTCCATTGTTTAGATAGTTTGCTTTACCATTCATTATGCATTGAATGTCACTCCCTTATTGATTGATTTACTATGTTTAGATCTGTTAGAGATACCTACATCCTTTATGTGCTTGATCACACTAGCCCTAACCTAGTTTAGGAATCTATCTATAGCTTGGTGTAAGCCAACAAACCGGATAGACTCTATAGATCACAAGTATCCCATAGCATTTCTGAGCCTATTAACCTTATAGGTGTTTACTTTAGTACCCTTCCTACCAAACCCTAGTTTCTCTATTCATATTCTTAGAGCTACAGTCTAGGACACTTGGTGGGACCCCACATATGGTTTTATGTTAATTATATCCCATTTATAACTCTCTTAGCTAATTCCCCTCTGTTAGTGTTAGGACTGCTTTTAGTTGTGTTTTATCTCTCACCTTAGTTGTCTTATCCTGCTTTGGTTTTGTGTTCTTTTCCCTACTTGTTCACTATTTGTTTGCCTTTTTAGTTTTCTCCCTTGTTGCTCTCACTCCAATGCATCCATGGCCAACCTCCCACCCTTGGGATGCCAATTCCATTAGATTCTTGGCCTTATCCCTAAGCTCACTCATGATTTAGGCTATGACTGTAATGGAATGCCATAGACACTGTAGGACCCAGGAGGTGCCCTTGACCTAGCATAATGACCTAGACCCTCTCATGTTCTGTAGGGAACAAGATTAGTAGATCTATAACTAAAGGACTCAGTGTCCTTTTCACCAGTCTGAGCTTCATTCATTTGAGGATCTTTCCCCTTAGTCTCATACCATGATTCATTCACCCATTCAAGGTGATAAAGACCTCCTTTCATGATTAAGACCTAATGAGCTATGTGCGATCATTGATGATTGCCATAGATTCCTTCAAGTGAATGAAGTGCACCTCCTCCCCTAGGAATAGGTGGCATGCATCCTCTGGAGATAGAGACCACCCCCACTCTGTTTTGAGTGCTTTGACTAGTTTTCATGTGAGTTCCCCATTTTTTTATCGACAAGAGACTCTAAAATAAGAACCCTTCATGTCCATGTTATAGGACACAGACACTCTAACTCGATGAGGCATCCACATCATGTGGAGTCCTCCCATCCTCCTAGTCCATCTTTTAGAGTCTAAACTAAGAATGTTAATTTTGATTTCCACTTGTGGACTAGAGATATGTGGGATGCTTATCTTGAGTATTAACACCCTCATGTTGACCCTCATCTAATGACATGTGGTCAACATCATGGAGACCTAAGTCACCAAGACCATTTCCATGAGTATGCCACATCATCTCATCATCCCCATAGGGAATGATACCTTGTTCATGGTCATTCCCCACCCCATTATAGGGATGATTTTTATCATGAGTGTCTCCCATACCAAGAGCTACCTCAACATCATCCCTTTCATGACCAGGGTTATGATGTGGCCTATTAGCATAGGCAACATCATAACCTCCACGAGCCTCTTCTTGAAGCTTGTCACCAACCCACTATCAACTTTGCCTATGAGGATCTGTATAGGAATCCTCTATCCCCTTGAGTACATGTTATTCCCCTTCCTACTTCTATCCAAGAACTGCCTAAGTTTAATGGGACTCGAGATGCCAATCCCACGAAGCATATTATGACATTTATGATGGCATGTATGGATTGTGAATAGGATGAAGGCATGATATTAAAGCTCTTCACTCATCAAAGATCTTGTTTGGTTTCAAAATCTAGCTCTTGATTCTCTCTCTAGTTTTTATCTCCTTCTAGATGACTTCCTCTAGTACTTTGATATCTCTAGACTGTTTAACCTCAGCATCCAATCACTTACCTCTATGACACAAGCCAAAGGTGATTCAAACTATATGGCACTCAATTATGTTTACATTCAGAATAAAGTTCTCAAATGATCAGCATTGTGACATGTTCATGCAAGCATTATGATAGGAGGTTCACCTTGATATCCTTAAACATGAGCCCACCTCATATGATTAAGTTATTAACGAGTGTCTAAAGATTGAAATCTTTAAGGTGCCTATAGGCATGCACCCTACACCAACTCAAAATTCATCATCTTCATGTGATCATAATAGTAATGTGACCGATAATGGTGGTACTGATTCTTCTCCCAAGTAGAAGGACATGAAGGATAGTCATGAGGTAAATGCTCTGAGTAAGAAGCCAACTAAAAACAAGGCCTACAAATCAAGCGTAGCAAAACCATAGATGGTGTTTCCTTATAACCCCACCAAGTTTTGAAATTTTATTTAGGTGAAGGGCCATTATGATGCCAATTATGTTGCCCAAAAATCTAGTGTGTAAGCCTCACCTCTATCTTATAGTTCTCCACTTACCAAACCCAACTATAAATTAAATGTGTTTAAGGAGCCTCTGCCTGACCATGACAAAGAGAAGAAGAAGAAGAAATCCAATGCTAAGGCCCATCATTCCCCTTCTTACTATTATACCTATTTTGACTCCTCTTCCTAGGCTAACCCGAAAGGGAAAGCTAAGCATGAGAGTAACAAGGTCATTATTGTTATTGACATAGCCTCTATTGGGTATAAGTGCTTTGTCAATATGCACTTGATTTGGGTCACCAACCCTGTTGGAAAGACTAGTGGAGTTGGGACTCTTGTCCAACCCATGGGGATAGAGAACCCTAAAGGTAGATTTGACTTTCAATGTAATTTCCCTCCTTAGGCTAGACAACATCCTTACTCCATCATAGAGGAGTTATAGGGCCTCTCAGATAGGATCTCCATTTGGGACCTTCTACATCTTTGCCTTGAGCAAAGCAGTCTTATCTTTAATGAGCTTGGTCTTTCTCATGAGGGCCTGTTATAGGATGATGTTGAATTTTTATTTAACTCTGACATTTTTGATTATCCTCATCCTCCCATGTTATCTTTTAACCTTGCATCTTTGCCAAATGCTTTAGTTCTTGAAAAGAGGGCTGGATTCCCTTTTTACATTGAGACCTCCATCAATGATTGTCATGTCAAGATATGCATCATTGACAAAGGATCTATATTGAACATCATGCCCCTACTTGTTTTCAATGAACTTGGGATCAGTTGAAATAAGCTCTCCAATTCTCACCATAACTGTGTTGGTTTCAATAATAACATGATTACACTGATGGGAAACATGAATCTCTAGGTCAAGTTTAGCCCCAAGATAATCAAGATTGAGGTTTATGTGTTAGAATTAGATATCTCATACAATATGATTCTCACTATTACCATGCAAACCATTGCATTAGCCACATTTCATATGGTCGAATTTATGTATGAAGGTGAGGTTCATACCATGGAGGCAGACCCAAATCCTTGAGAATTTATCTATGCTAAGATAAATCCCTCTGATGAGGCTTTGAATATCTCCTCGTGGGGCCCTGTGGGTTCACCCAAGGCTTCCACCTCTAAATCTTATTTTCTCAAGGATGAGCATTTTGATTTGACAGAGTACTAATCAAACATTCACTCCTTCATAGTCTGGCATGTATTTTCCAACTCCCTTTCCTACCCTGCATTTCTAGGGTGGATCTTCCCTTATCAAAGACCTATTTAGAGATGTCTCCCCAAATTTTGATCTTCCCTTCTCTTCATGATTTTCCCATCAAAGTATCAACTCTCTCATTACATCTCCTATATAAATCGCTAGAGTCATTGAGTCTGATCTTGAGTGCTATGACATCCATGGTATATCATGTAACTCAATCAATGAGAGGGGATATTATAAGAAGATCATCCCTACACATTAGACACACCTCCATCCTATTACTTGTTTGGGTTCAAAGGTCTTACACACCAAAAATGACCCCACCTTCAACACTCTTATGTTTTGTGTCATGACTACTGAACCTAAGGATATGGATGCTCATCTCCTTCCTCCTACCTATTCTCTATATTCAGCCTCTTCGTAGGCTATACAATTTCCTACCTTAGGGGTAGGTCTCTGGTTAGGGTGAAGTGGTGGCCTACCCTTTAGGGAAGGTTCTTGGGCCTATGGTTCTTTGGTGAGCCTCAAAGTTTACTAGAACACCCTCCCTAGTCCCTTGTTTGATGGATTGCCCCTTTTTTGGCATCCATCATCAGACCTTGTGGGTCTCTATAGCCATTTGGCTTATACACTCCTCCTTTGATGCACCTTAGGAAAGAGGTAGAGTCTTTTGATTCTTTTAGTTGGTTGAGGTATTGCTTGTTAGTAGTTAGCCCTCTATTGACTCCTTATCTCATTTTATATAATGATTGTAGGTGGTATGGGTTAGTAGCTATGGTTGATTGTGACTTGATCTAGCCTTCCTAGCTAGTTTTCATCTATCATGGGCCTCCTACCACCCCTATTTGTATCTAATTATAGTTGGCATTGAGACACTCTCTCATAATTGGCCATCACACAATGATGATGGCTCTACCAATTGAGGTGAATTTTCTACCTCTAGCACTCTGACTCCTCCTCGTGTCTGCACAATAGAGCAACGTGACCTTGGATCAGTTGTGTTCATTTTGGAATGATATAAACATGTTCAACTAACATGGTTTTTATTTTCCCCCCCCTCTCACTCCTTTTTGGGAAAGTTTTGGTTCTTGTCAGGATCCCCAGGCTTATTTTTGGCCCATTCTAGCCCAAATCATGGGTTTATGGGATAAGCTATAGCCTGGTAGTGGTCCAAGCCATGGCCTGGGAAAAAATCCTTTTTTTCCCTCTCCTAACCTCCATTTCATCCCTTTATTGCTCTTAGAACCACCAAACCTTCATTTTAGGGGGTTTGGCCCATTCTGGACATATTGATGGAGTCTGTTTCTCTCTTTGAGGCCTTCTTGGGTCTGTTTTAGGACCTTTCCAATATCTTATACCCCCAAGTCCTCTGGCCTATCAGGCCCATGTAATCCTTGCCAAATACACCTTGGGATAGAAGTTGATCTCTCTTCTTCTTTTAGTTAGTAGTTTATCATATCATTCGTAATTGATCCCTACTAACTCCCTATCTCTCTTTCACTATGGTTCTTATAGGTGTGGGTTCATGGTTGTGGTTTCTCTAGGACTTGATCTATTCTTCACCGACTAGTCTTCATCTATTCATGGACATCCTACCACCCTTTATCACCTTATCCTATAGTCAGTGTTGGTCTTTGCCCCTTGATTATGACTTGACTGTGTTCTTTGTCTTCCTTATGTAATTTGCTTGTCTTGCTCTATATCGAGATGATACTTCCACAACATCCTCAACCCCATTTATGGTGTACCTTTTAGTGGTGATTCATAATAATGGTGGTAGTTGAGGCAACCTAGGATCCACCATTTTCACTTGGATTATTGATGACACATGGAACTACAAGCTTGTTACAACTAGTTACCTCCTTACTAGTCAAATGAATAATGCAATTGAGTATCACACAATCATCAATGATTTGATCGATGCTTGCATGTTAGCCACACACTATGTGTAGTTTTTATTTGACTCACTCTTAGTCGCATCTCATCTCACCAGTGCTTGGTCTGTTCTTAGCTCTGAGTTGTTCTCCTTATTCGAGGTGGAATGTAATTTGTTCTCCTTCTTTAAGGACATCTAGGTCACCCATATCCCTCACAGGGAGAACACTAAGGATGAAATCTTAGTGAATGTCATGATATATTATATAATTTGATTTGATATCACTTATGTCCCTTCTTTGCAGGAGCTCGAGTTGGATTCGGATTATGTAGCATTTGCACTCTCACTCATGGATCATGATATCGACTTATTTCACCTCCATAATTATATAATAAGTACAAGTAATTTTCTCTATTATCTTTATAGTTATTCCTTTACTTCACTTTTGTTTGGCTTTTATTTATTGTAAAGCACTCCTTGTTCATTTGAACATTGACTGCTTGTACATCAAGGGTATATGTAATCATACTTCTTGTGACCCTACTCCTCCCTATGATTACATATTTGCTTGTCATGCATTCTAATGGTCAGAGTGAGTCCTATTTGATCCTACTCAATCATTTGGAGTTTTAACCTAATTTTGAGCACCTTTATAGGCCTTCTTACCCTTTGTCAGACCCCTTAACACTCATCTAGGCCTTCCTGAGCCTTTTCGGGCTTTGTGAAGCCCATTTCAGAGCTATTTTGGACCTATTTTGGCACAATTTATCCTAAGACATAGGTTTTAGGCCCTTATGACATGGCCTATCAGCATAGGATATGGGTTTTATACTCTGGCTTATCCAAAATTGCCCATTTTTACATTTAGATGTTGCACAACAACAAAAAATGACTAGTTTTAGAAGGTTATTCCTCTTGGTTGCCCTATATGAGGTCAAAACATGCCTCATTCTCTTATTATTGGTAATTATATCATATATATCTTCTTTTTTGATTGCTTCTTGATCCCCTAGACTCCTCTTGGATCATCTTGGCTCTCATCTGGACATCTTGACAACCCTTCACCTCTCTTGGTCTGTTCTTGATTCTTGAGAGTTGTTCACCTCTCTTGAGTTCCTCTAATACATTATACATGGTTCCTGAACTCTCTTGGACCCTCCCCCTTGGATATTCATAAACCTACAATTTATTTCACTAAATTGGTTCAACTATTTCTCAATTGTTCTTGCATGCATTATTACTTACTCTTGGCTCCTTCGATTGACATTGCACCTGATTGTGTTATTGAATTGGCCTCTACATCCATTGATTTATTTTACTTCACTTATCCTATTATTTTGATAGTGGATTGGATATAGATATACATTGTAACTCAATCTTCCTCTACGTTGGATCAAACTGGGATTCATGGTTGGTAGAATTCTTGCATAGTATTTGAGCATGATCTAGGGCACCTTACTCTGCAAAGGTCAAACTATTTTGATAAATTACTGTAGTATATTTTTAGGGTTTTATACTACATGATAGGGTTATATTAATTTATAAACAACAATTTAGCTTATATTTCTGAATCTTATATGCATTTTTCATTTGAAAACATCTTTCATTCAAAATTGTCTTTCATTTCCATAGGGCTGCATGCTTCTCAATCATTTTATTTTCTTGTTAGTGTTCCCTTGTTTAGATAGTTTTATTTCCCATTATTTATGCATTGAATTTCACTCCCTTATTTCTTTATTTACTATGGTTATATCTGTTATAGATACCTACATCCTTTGTGCACTTGATCACACTAGCATTAACCTAGTTTACAAGTCTATCTATAGCTTGGTACAATATGACAAACTAGATAGCCTATATATATCACAATGTATCCCATATCATCCCTAAGCCTATTAGCCTTATAGGTGTTTTATTAAGTACCTTTTGTACCCCCTGCCAAACCCTAGTGGCTCTATTTAGATTCTTGGAGCTAAAGGATGCATGGATATAGAATAATGGTTTTTTTTAGAACACACCATCTATTTGGAAAATGCGATACACAATATCTATAGAGCTGAGTATGTAGTATCAAATGATGGTTTCGGTTAGCCATTATAAGATTCAAAAAAATGTTGGAGTTTGTTAAGTCTAACATTCTCATTGCCTAGTTTAGGTAGAATTTTGGTGATACCTAAGCAAATTATTTTAAGGTCTACCTTGTGTTTTTATTATTTTATGACCTTCTTAAGGGACATGTTAAAAAATTAACGGGTTTGTCAATACCTTTCAATATGGTATTTTCACACCTATTGTGCTTAATAACTAATTTCAAGAGTTATGTTGGAATGTGCGTAATTGTTTTTATTACTAACAACCATGTTTTAATCATAAAACTTGTGATGGCATGTTTTTTGCCATGATTTGAATGAGGAGGAAGTTGTCACAGTTGATGTTTTCAAACTTGTTTAATTAGAACACCATTATGGTGATGATTGATTTTTCTTGAAAATTGATAAAAAGTGTGCTAAATGCAGCACTAAAATGACATCTAGTTATTGAAAATTGAATATTATGATCTGTTGTATAATTGGCTTTGGATAAAAAGTTTAAATGCGTAAATTTTGAGTTGATATGACACTCTCATGATGAGTGGTATTAAGATAAGTAAAGTTTATCATCAAGAATATGTTGTTCATTTATTGGGCAAGATTGTTTTCAAGGCTAATTCACCCTTAAATGGCATAAAGGTAAGCTCTTGTGAAGTAAAATTTAGTTAGTATATGTATAGAGTTGTTTATGCTTGTTGGCTGCATATGATAGTTTGGTTGACTAATTTATAGCCATGATTCTATCTAAATTTGAAATTAGTACTTACTAAGCACTACTTGGTCCTATGAGTTGAACATTTGTGCAAAATAAATAAGGATATACTTGCTAAAACACATGCATGTTTGGCCTGTAAGTGCAAACATGCTATGGATAAAGTATTATTTTTTGTGGATACCAAAAAGGGATATTCTAGAATGAATATTTTTGATTTATTTAAAAGCATGACTAGAATGTATGTTGATTTTATGCTCAGAAAAAGTAACTTGAAGTCCTGATCAGGTGGTGATAAAAATTCCTAAGTACCCATTTAACTATTTGAAAGAGTGATAAAATTTGGGTGAATGTCCTCAAATGGTTGATTATCAGAGGGTGGGATTGGTATCCCTAGATCATTTTGAGCTCATAAGAAATGGAGAACATGCTAGAAACCTTGGGGTTACATGTGAATGCCTTGAATGGCTTCTCTGATGTTCAGTGTGATTGGTATGGGACATTGTACTAACCCATGAATAATTAATGATTGAAAAAGAAGTAACCATAATGGCATGGTTTAATTTATTTTGATGATATTATGTGATGAATGTTGATATGATTAAGCACAAGGTATAATGTGTATTGTGGAAGAATTCCACTTCAGATCTAGGATTTAAAAAAAAACAACTTATTATTGCAACTATTATTCTAAAGTTGCAAGGTTGTGTGTAGTACCACCTCCTTGAAATATGATAAAACTAATAGATTCCAAAAAAATTTGTGCTCAAACTTCTAATTTTGAATTTAATAACTCAATTAAAAATTTATGAAAGTTTTTATCTTTGCCAGATCCAATGGTTGTAATCCATGATTGGAAGTGTTGATAACACTCTAGTCAACAAGTATGTCAAGGTAAAGTTTTAATCATTTTAGTTTAAAACACTTATGTTCCCAATTTTTTTTAATTAAATACCCACACAGATGGATGGAAATAGTTAATTTTAGAAGTGTCATGTTAAAAATAAATAGTTTCCAATAATTTATGTTATGGTAAGAGCATGTTTGGATGGTAAACACAAATGGAATTAAGTTTAACAACTTTATGATATATAACTGTTGGCCTTTTAAGATTAAAAAACACAAACTATGTAACCAAGTTTAGAAACTTGTTGAAACTTATGCTAAAAAATGTGTATGCCACACCTCATCCTATTCATTTTAGTGTCACAAGGATGACACATAAGTTGAAAAGGCATTATTTTGGCTTGGATTAAAGAAAGAAGTGGTTGTATTAAATGGAGGTAATTGAAATGCTAACAAGGTAAGGCTGAACATTGTCACCATGGACAATTGAAAATGTTGTGAATGAATGCTACTTTATAAATTGAGCAACTTTCATGTAATATTGTTCCTTGGCTATTTGATCAGTCACTTACATGGCTCCTATTGAAAAGGGGGAGGATGTCATACCCTGACCTTATGACATGTTTCAAATGTCTGTAGTTAGAGCCTTATAACATGTTCTACCCTATTATGATTAACATTGGACTATGTGATGTAGATGAGATTTTGGTTTAGGTGTTTTATTGATAAAATTATTAATTGGTATGATTCTAGTTTATTATTCTTGTAGTAGATGATTATACTTGATTATTTGAATCAATGTTAATTTTAAATTAAATGGTGAAAATTAATTTCAAATCAATTTAAATTAAAAATCCCTAACCATGTCATTTTATTAAACCAAGGGATTGACTTGGGGCAAACCAAGGTGAAGGTGTAGTTGGATCTTAGAGTGAGGATTTATTGAAAAAAATAGGAAACATAATTATTTTATTACCCCAAGGAGAAGGATGCAGAGACAATAAAACATTCCCATGTGTTTTGGGATAAAACCATGTGCAAGTGGGAGCCATTTGTTTTCTTGTTTGGCATTCCAAGTGGAAATATGGCACCATATTTTTTTGAGGGAGACTTTCAGTATTTTTTAGACAAGTGGCAAGAGAAAATGAAAGGAAACGTGCATGTGAAGGAGGGGAGGAAGAGTTTTGGCCAAAAGCAAAAGAAGAAAGGAAGACACAATTTTTTTAGAGAGAGGAGAAGTTTTAGACAACAAGGGAAGCATGGAGGGAGAGAAGGATGCCATTTTTGGCTTTGGGAGAGGTTGATAACAAAGGAGAATCAAGACTTAGCTATTTTATTGGGAATGGAGTGAAGGCACACAAGGGGGTTTACACTTAGAAATTTAACTCCATGGAATGATGGGAAATGCATGGAGAAATGAAGGAAAATATTGCAACTAAGGTAAACATAATAAACTATTCTAGTAAGAGAAATCATTCTTGGATGAAAATGCTTCTATGGCTTTTATTTATTTTATTGTGCATTATGGAAAACCTTTGCTTATACCTTGATGGCTGGTTATAATCATTTACATGGTTGGTTACTTGCCTTGTGTGGATGAACATATACAAAAATAATGGGTTGTTTTATTACGTAAAATCTTCATGACTGAACCTACATTAAAAAAAAGAGAGATGAGTATACATTTCATGATAAATATTTGACAAAATGTCTTTATACCAAGCTATGACTGGAAATACACATTTCAGGGTCATTTTCTCATAATAAAACTTTGTTTATACCTTAGATGGTTGTCCATACCTTTAGTGTTGGATAAAATGTTATATGGCTGCCCTCTCATACCAAAACCATGGTTAAATTTATAAACTTGAAGGATTTCATTAGTTCCTTTGCATACTTATGAAGGTTACATGCCAACTATTTGACAAAATGTCCACATACAAATTTATGGCTGGAAATATATATTTGTATGACTAATTTTTAAAACATTGTGATGGCTACATGACAACTGTTTGACAAAATATCTTCATACCAAACTATGGTTGGAAATATACATTTGTTTGACTGATTTTTCAACCTTGTGAAGGTTACATGCCAGTTATTTGATCAAATGTATTCATACCAAACTATGGCTGGAAATATACATTTGTATGACTAATTTTTAAAACCTTGTGAAGGTTGCATGATAACTGTTTGACAAAATATATATATGCATAAAGTGAAGGGTTTCATTTGTTCTTTTACATAATTTTCAAGGTTGCATGACAACTATTTAACAAAATGTCTACATGCATCACCATGGTTGGAAATGTACATCTTGTTGGCTGATTTAATGGTTGGTTATAATCTCCTTGCATAGATGAAAACATATTTTTAATGATGGGTTTTATGAATTGAATGGGATGAGTTACTACACCTTTTATGGTAGATTATATACTCTTATCTGGGCTAAATTTAATACCCTTGTAAAACTGATTTTTACCTATTAGAACCATGGTTAAATATTTATATGATTTATGCATCCATAAGTACGACAGAGTATATATAAGTGCATGACTGATTTTGCATTTGTATGAGCCAAGAATATACATGTGTATGACTGATTTTACATGTACAAGGGTTGATTTTAATGCTTCACATAGTTATGCATTCATTATAAGAGCTGAGCATACTTTTTGTATGATTGTGCATACATTTATGAGGGTTAAGATTGTGGCCTAGTATGACTATACATACTTTTCCAAAGGCTAATTTTTTATGTTGATATGACTGCATACATTTTAAAGTTGATTTTAATTAGTTTGTCTATTTTATTATGGAGTGATTAATCCATTTGAAGTGATATTATGTTGTTGAACTTCCTTTGGTTTTTTTATTGTGGTTGCAAGTTGGACCATGGATTATAATAATTTATTGCATGATCATAGTCCCTTATAAAATCCATATGCCTAACTTCACCATCTAGCTGATGGATGGGGTGGTTAGGGCCATTGTATGGATGGGTGCATAGGACTGGGCATACAGATTGGTTTGATTGCAAATTTATCTCCCTGTTTAGATCTCAGTTAGTGGTTTATGGTTGTATAGTGATTCAAATATTATTGACAATGATGTTTCTCCTTATAATTCATTCTATTAGTATTACATTTATTAAAATCAATTACTGTATGCTTATACATCTTGTTATATCTCATTTGAAGCAGGAAGGCTAGAATCTGATTTGAAATACTCTCGGTAGTTTTTTTGATGTTGTAAATGCATAATGGGCTATAGTGAATAACACGATTATGTTATGGTGAGATTTAATTTATTTGAGGATTTATAAGTTGTTTATGAATATCTTTGTTTCAGCTCTGCATGCCTTTGATTAGATATCTTTACTATTGATGTTCAAGCCACTCTTTTAGTTGGCATGCTAATAGTTAGACATTACTATTATATATTGTCTTGGGTTGGTTGAATGGAAAATTTATTCATTAAGTGATAAATGTAGATAATTTAATTGTGATATTCATGAAGTAGGTTATTTTACATTCATGTGTATAGATACATGTGGACAACATGTTAAGGAATTAGTATTGTAATTATATATATAATTCCTTGGGCTAGTTTTAAGGGCTATACATGGATGTTATCCTCCTCTCTAGGAAGTGAACAAGTTGCATTATATATATAAGCTTGTTATTGATTTATTATTACAACTGGTTATGTTATTTGATTGATTATACAAGGGCTGTTCATAATTTAATCTCAATGCATTGTCTATTTTCTATATGCTAATATGAGTTATTGCAATTATGTTAGATCTATTATCCGAATCATGGGAGTTTAATACTAATATAATATCATTTACTTGTGTAATAAAGAAGAAAACCTGTAGAGTGGTTAGAAAAAAAGTTTATGGTTGTTCTTTGGACTTATTATTCCATTTTAGGTGGTTATGATTAAAAGGTACTGAAGTAATTAAGTTCTAAAAATGAATTCTTTGTGATGTGTTATTTGCTTCATGAGTCCATTAGAAGCATGATGTAATTCTCATAGATCATCCAGGATGTGACAATTGGCTGCAATCTAATGATGGGCCCATAATTGATCATGCTCATGATGATGAAGTAAATGGTAAAATGTATAAATTAAATTACTAGATGTGATCAGTTTTAGATTACGGTTAAGCCTATTTATTTTCATTATTATGCCAAAAACATGAAGGATAATGTGGTGCAAGGATCCTAAAGTTGAGGATGGTTATGAATCCCCGACAGGTAGCACTATCTTGGTTGCCTACAAAGCATTGAATATTCATCCATAACTAGTGTTTAGATTTGGTGTGTAGACAATTAAACCATAGGCGATGGTTGGTCATGAATGAATTATTTTGATCCCTTTATCTCATTCTTGAATAATAGTGGTCGAAATAATCATAATTAATTAATGAATGTGTTTAATTTACTATTTATTTTTGAAGTTAAGGATTGAATCCAAGCAATGGAAAGGAAAGCTAGGTGCAAGGACCTGAAAGTCAGAGATTAAGGTATTTAATCCCAACATGTAGCATGGGTTACATTGTTATAACATCCCTAAGTTTAAATTTAATTCAGAATTGCTTCTCATGATTGGCATCTCATCCATGAATACTAGATTGTCATAGGTCATATACGATGATTTTTATGTGGTGATTTTCATACCCGGTACTACCATGCATATGATTGATAAATGGGAGTGAATATAATGGTGCTCATGACCTCATATGGATAACTAACCATCATCCTTATCTTGGTAAATTTTTCCATTATTTAATAATGTATTATTGATTGTAATTACTTGTGAATTAACCCACTTGATGACATTGTCATATTATTAATTGTTGTAATCCAGTATGAAGTCAAAGTACTCTTCGTATGATTGATTGAATACAATTCTAACCCATGGTTTTAGTTGTACTCTTAGGAGCTTGTCTAGTGTTCCTAATTAGGAATTAACAAGTTTTCCTTGGTGAATCTTGCCATAGGTTATAATATGTCAATCTTAACACATGAGTAAGGATTTAGGTTTTTAAATGGTCTTATTAGGAAGACCAGAAAGAGGAATATTTAGATTGGAGTTTATGAGTGTATATAGAGTACATTAATACACCCCAATCTTCATATCAAATATGAATAATCAAATTCCTAATGGAATCCTTTAAGATTCATTAACCTCAATTAAGTACCTGGGTTGACCTAACATAGTTATAGTATTCATCAAGCTATTGAGAGATTGTTTCTCGTGAGTGACATGGGAATTTTACCATAGACACAAGTGGATCTCAGTATTTAATAAAAACAATTGGGGGATTATTTCAATATTTTTACCAATACAAAGTCCACACAACCTTAGTATCCCCAAGCTAAGTCTGTATACACCTCCAAAGTCACAAGTCATCATTGAATAACTTAATCACACTAGGATTGCACTAGAAATTAACATTTTGCACCAATATTTCACACACACCAACAGAGCATGGGAGAAATACATGGAGTTTTATTCCTCTTTAGAGTATTGGTATGAGGCAACATTAAACATAGAGAGTGTTGAGGTATAACACATCTTTAACAACTAACCCTTTTTTCTATTTTATCCATTTATCATTCATGGTTAATTCAACTAAGTTTAAAGTGAAGAAGAAGGCACACAATGATTTTTGCAACATATTAAAATTTCCCACACAATAAAATAGAACATATAGGCAAAGTAATCACAAAGAGAAAGCCCTGAACAGACATGGGTGCATCCTAAGGACACTAGTGTATGCTGCCCTTATCCAATTATAACTACCTTGTCTCAAATCTGAGCAAAACACTATTCATTATTAATAATGTCATTACATAGCCACACATGTGATTTGCATTCCTATTTTATAGCTAAGCTATTTCCTTCTAACATTTTCCATTTTTAGCATCTTTCCAAATTTATCATGTTCGAAATCATTTTGTCTCATTTACTACATATTATGTATCATTATGATTTTACACAACAATTTATCTAATTAAGATTTAATACCTTCTTAATTCCCAGATATGATAAAACATAATGATGAACTTGTCTATTGATTGAATGTTGTAAAACCCTAACCATAGATGTTGCTAGGGTTTTTATCCTTCTTTTAATTATTTCCAATTTATCTCCTAGGGTTCATATTTGATATATTATTTATTAGCAACAATAATCCAAGTTTTTATTTCTTATTTTATGCAATCTAATAAAATTATTTCTACCTCTCTTAGAATAAGTGCTAGATTAAGTGGTACTCTAGTTGAGCATACTCGATTTTTTTTTTGATAAAGCACATAACATGGATAATAACAAGGGTATTTCAAAACCTTCAAATGGTAATGAGTAAGATTAATATGTAGAGGTGCCTAAAAATACTTTAGAGCTTGAGCAGTATGATCTAGATAACCTTGGTCCTCAAGATGAGCATCGAGATGTTATTCCACCTTTAGATGATGGAAAATAACCAATTAATAAAGTTCAAATTACCAAGAAATTTTTAAAATCACTTCGTAATCAATCTCATGATCATTATACTATTTTGTAAACACTTTTGGACATAAAAAGTGCAAGTATGGCACAATCATTGAAGACTTTTAATCCTTTGCATTCAATGGATATATTTTTTTACCACCATTTACTATGGGTGAAACCCAAGGATATCAATAAATTAATATTCCAATTCCTACTCAATCATTGGGAACACCAACTTTGGTTAACACACATTATTGTTATTTTGATGTATAATCCCTTATGCATGGCATTCAAACTTTGAACACTAAGGTGTTGCATTTGGAGCAAGGTGATTCAAAATATAATCAAGTGCTTGATTATCACAATTTATTTCACACTCAATTATCACAACAAATAACAATGTATCCTCTACCAACTAGTTTTGTGGCACCCAAGCTTTCACTATATGATGGAAAGTGTGACCCCAAACAACATTTTGAGGGCCTTCCATGTAACATGTTTGGATTATGCATCCAATGATAGGTTATTAACAAAGTTATTTCTAAGAAGTATAATATAATATGATTTACACTGGTTCATGAAATACCACACAAATCAGTCCATGCATTCAATCCCTTAGCCAATATGTTTTTGGCATGTTTTGTAATCAATATCAATGAGAATATTTCATATGCTTAGATTGCTCAACTCAAATAAAAATATAAATAACCTTTCACATAATATGTATTAAGGTATAATATGATGCTATTTAAGATGACAAATCCCATGGCATACAAGGAATTGTAATATATCTTCAAGCAGAGCTTGCTTCCACCTCTACATGAGTCTATCATGATTAAGAAGTTTCTCTCTTTCATGGATTTGTGTCATACAATTAAAGAATGGGAAATAAAATTATTGGCAATGGATAAGATTAATCATGTAACCAATCCTAATTCTAATAAAAATAATTCAATCTATCCACCATATAAGGTGAGTCCAAATAATAATAAGAATGATACAAAGGTAATAGTTCATGTAGTTTTAGAGCTGACTATGTGCATTGTATTATCATCTCCTCTAAGGATACAATATACTAATTTACCAGAAGCTCCATACAATGTCCTAGAAACACTATTGGAATGCAATCTCATATCTCCCTCACATTAAAGAGGTTGATGTGAGTGAGTCTCTTCTAAAGGGATTTGACCATAATGTATTTTATGATTTTCATAGAGAACCAGAATACACTACTAAGATGTGCATTAGTTTAAGGCATAATATTCAAGGCTTGAAAGATGTAAACATCATTTATATGGGCACTCCTATAGATATTTCAAAGGCATAACTGAGTGAAATAAAATCAAAGACAACTTTTAGTGATTCTTTCCCTACAAATACAACTAATGAGACAACATATCGATTGGGAGTGCATTACACATACTATGCACACCCTCCACTAGTTTTGTATTATTTTCATAGAGAATCATAATATCCATTGAATGACATCATTAGAACTTACCACACTTTAGTTTCGTATAGGCCACTCTTCACATTCATAGAGCATGAAATTATATATGATGACTCAGATTTGCACTCTTTGTTCATTTGAACTTACACTGATCACTATCCTATTCATAGTGTCAAGGTCAATAATGGCTCAAGTGTGAATATGTGCACAATCACACTTCTCTGTCATCTTGTATACAAAAATGAGGATTTGATTCCCATGATAATAGTTATAAAAGGATTCAATGGTCACATTCAGATCTCAACTTGTCTTAGAGACCGAGCTACAACAATATAAAGAATAGTTAGAAATCTATAGGCTTTATATAGTTAATCATGATTCATACTGAGAAATCACCTAGAAAGTAGTTTTGGATAATAACAGACAATTTGGACAAAGGTACATGTTGGCTATGTCCAAAGAATTGCATTGTTGTCCCAATAGGTATAAAATATTAATTTTTCAAAATTTTAGTTAGTTTCAAAATAATTTTCAAGATGTATATAAAATAATTTTATAAAGATACTTAGGTTTGTATTAGATTTTACTCACTATGGGGGCATCATGAACAATATGTATTTCAGGTTATCACATAATTTTTCACTCAAGAAGTACTTGATATCACTCAATTATAGAATGTATATACACCCAAATGTCAGATTGGGGGCATGTGCACAACACACAACCGATTTCTTACTCATTTTTTGCACCAATTTCGTAGATGGAATAGAAATAGTTGTCATTATCTATGTTATATAAACTAGAATCATATCATACTATCTTTTGCACCAATTTTGTACCAATTTTTCACATGAAAAGAACCTTATTCCATCTGTAATGGTTGGTTCACCTTTTTGCACTAGAATAATCTATTGGAATTCATAAAGGGATTCCTAGTTACTCTACCTACCTTGAGTTGTAAAATGATGAATCCAAGATCAAATTAAATTTATAAGAACACTCTCTTTTTTAGAAGATTGGGGCATGCATAGTCCAATCCAAGTGCTTCAATAAATATGAAATCTTCAAGGGTCCTACCCTCTCTAATCACTAGTTTTACACTAGAAAACACAACAGTTCGCATAACCAATCAGGTGTATCCATTCCTTATTCTTATATCTATAAGTTTTCTCATATTTACATCTTAATTTTTATCTTAATTAAGAATTTATTTTATACATGTTTCATTTTAGGTTATACAAGAAACATAATTTAACATTATGGCCTACATTCAAGATTGTTGTTCATAAGTAAGTTTAGTTATTCAATTTTCCTTTTACTCAAGTAATTTCAATTTTTTTGAATTAATAAAATATAGGGAGGGAAATGTAGACACATAAATTAACATTTATTGTTAAAAATATGTATTTGTGACCACTCATTAGACATACTTATCTCATGCCTCATCCCATGGTCCTTGACCACCATTCCTTCATTTTTATGCAAACTACCCTTTTTTTGAAGCAACTAATGATCTAAAATATTATTATTCACATTACAAATAACCTAAAACCATTTTCAGACTGATCAACACCTTTAGTTTGGCTATCTCTACTCTCTGGACAAGGCTGATCCATTTGGGCTATCCCACTTCTCAGTTCTATCAAATTCTAATAGTTGTAACTTCCTGCAAAATAATGACTCTTTGCTCAAATTAAAATTCATGTAATGGGTTTCACCATAAGTTTATCAAGCCTCATACAAAGGAATTCTTAATTAATCACCATAAAGCCAAATTTTCAAGCCATTTTTCACCAAGAGAGGCTTATATGATTAAAAATCACTAGAACATCTAACTGCACATTGGGAGAAAAAAATCTATTTTTCCAATACATAGTCCACAAAGCCCTAGTATCCATAAGCTAAGTTCTAATACACCTTAAAATTCATAATTGATTTTTGAAGCACTTAATCACACCATGATTGTACCAACATTTATAAATTTGCACCATTCTTTCACCCACACCACCGTAGCATGGGAGAACTACATGGAGTTTGATCCCTCTTCTGAATATTAGTATGTAGGTAGCACTCAATAGAGGGGATGTTGAGGTCTAGCACAACTTTAACTAATAACATTTTTTTCTATTTTAACTACTTATCATTCATATTTGATTGAGCTAGGATTAAAAGTGAAGAAGGCACACAATAATATTCACAATATATTGAGAGATATCGTATGGTCAAATAGAACATACATCTAAATTTAAATTTTTATATAAGTCACATAAATTAAATGATCACAGGATGTAAATACGCCCTAAAGAAAGCAACACCGTCTGACCCTACCTATTTATAAAAACTTTATCACATATCTAAGTAAAACACTATTCTTAATTCATAGCATCATTTCACAATCACATAAGCCATTTCATAGTTGTATTTATAGTCCTACATTCCTATTTTCTATCTAAGTTGTTTCCTTATATCATTTTCCATTTTTAGATATTTCAAAATTTAATAATTTCCAAATTAGTTTGTGTCATTTATTGCATATCTATATCATTCTGATTTTACACAACTTGTCTAATTAGGATTTAATACCTTATTAATTCCCAAATTTGATTAAATAATCCTCAACCATGATGTGAAACATCTATATAATTACATTATTACACCATTATGCTATGGTGTATAAGGAGCAGTGAATTACTAATGTTCTCCATGCTCTATGAGGTATGCTGTAAAATATTTACTAGTGTATTCCCCCCCATGATTTGAGTGCTGAGTCTCAATTTTGAAAATAGTTTCATTTTAAATAGTGTCCTTGTATTCTTTGAAGGTTTGAAATGCTTGATATTTATTTTCAAAAGGTATACCTAAATTTTGTGTGAATAGTCATTAAAAAAGAGTTAATTTTTTTCTATCATTTAAGGTTGGGATTCATGTGCTTACATAGATTAGTGTGCATCTGATCCAATGGATTAAGAGACTGATACTCATTTGTGCCAAAAGGATCTCTCTTTTTTTTTACAACTAAGTAACTAGAATAAATACCAGTTTGTGATTGAGTGTGGGAAGGCCTCTAACCATTTATTGTTTGCTCAATTCTAGTAGACACCCATAACTTAACTAACTATATCTATGATGCCAAATATTTTCCAAGTCTATAGTTTTTGAAATAAGGGATTGATGGTATATGTGTACCACATCATTTCTTAACACTTTCCCAATTATATAAGCTCAAGCCACAATTTTGGAGCCTCTAGACTTATTTTTAATCAGACAATTTTTTTAACCATCTACCTGATCAAAGTCAACCTTGAGGTTGTGATTGAGCAATTAATTTACATACAAAAAATTATTAATGATTCTTAGAACATATAAAATATTTTTGATTCTACAAGTACTATTTCTAAGATTTATAAAGATATCACCCTAGCCTTGAACAATGTACGATGTATCATCACTGAGAGAGACATTTTCCTGTAACACTAAAATCCATGTACCAATCTTTCCTTCAGTCATGTGCCTTGTGACACTAGAATCTATGTATCATTATAAATTTTGAGGAGAGGTTTACTCATATGTTTGAGTGGTAAATAAATAATATTCATTTTATTTAGCAACATTCCCATGCTATTTTTGTTTGGAAGGTTTATTTTTTGATTAGTATGTTGACAGTTGATTTTTCCTTTCTATATATGATGAATTCAATGAATTAGGATTATTTTTGGATGAGCCCTGAGTATATGAATTGTACCAAAAATATTTTAATTCATGTCATTTTTTTACCACAAATTTGACAAACTTTATATGGATGAGGTTTGTTCTCATGTTGATGTTGATGATAGTGATACTTAGGAAATTGATTTTAACTCTCATGAGCTTCTTCCCTTTTTGATGTGACATAAGCACATGTTCCTCATCTATTTATTTTTCATTTTGCATGAATTTTTATTGTTTCAACATGTTAATCAATGTCTCAAATGTTGGTTTTTGGTTTGTGACATTTAGAGTGGTCACAAAAAAATTATATGTAGGGGGAAACACTATAAAGATAATATGAACCAAAGATGCATTTTCCACTATCTCACTTAATGCTAGTAGTGAGGCTCATAAATTTGAAACACAACATATGAAAGATTCCAATTTTTCCTCTACTTTCAATTTGAGAAAATATAATTGGCTCTATAGATGCAAGATCTTATCTTGATTCTTTTCTTCATAGATAGTTTGTAGCTTATCTTAGGCATCTTTGGCTGTAGTGGCATTAAATATATGAGGTTATACCTCATTTGAGACTCTGAACATGATTATTAAATTTTAATTTTAATAATCTTTGTCAATTTACACTACTTATCAATGTCAATGGCATGTCAAGGCAATGTGCCATCAACAATGGGCCATAAGTCTTCAAATCCAAGATGTGTTTTAACTTTAGTTTCTCATGATGCATAGTCATCACCATAAAGAAGCTGAGTGTCTAATAGAATAAATATCCATACATTATATCCATTGTGAATAATATAATAAAAGGATATGGGTAGGTTCCTTATCACTAAAAATAGGTCCCCTTTTATATATGCCATCAGTTTGGTATACCACACATCTCGATATACACTCTTCCTATATACCCTTTGATATGTGGTAGAAGTTGATACTTTTGATATAACTGATTTTACATTAAAAATACATTTACACATGTGAGATAATATTGATGTGTGGTATAAATAGAATACATGAAAAGATTTATCTGATTAATGACATTTGCTTAGTATAAATCCTTTTACATTGGTGTAACTTCCCTACATAGATACTACAATTGTTAGGATTTATACTGAACAATCATGGTGAATGGGTAACATAGGGATGGTTTAATTATTTTTTATATAACTTTATTACTCCCCAAATATTTATAAGAATGGGGCTCAAATGCCATTTTTGTAGCTATATTAGGGTGTGGATGTAGTAGATTAAACACAATGACATAAACCATAAATGATGGCTAATATAAAATTCTGAATTTAAATTTAATAATCTCATTTTATTTATTTATTTATTGTTTTAATTATATTGAATTTCCAAAAAAAATAGAATAATTATAATGCACTTTTTGTAATTTGTAATTTACAATTAACAATTTGTGAAAATCTAATTTTGTGAGGAGAAAATATTCTTTGCCCCCCTTTCATTTTAAAAAAAGAAATGAACCCCTTTTTGTTGAGGTGTTTTAAATGATGTACCTAATGTGGCTAAGAGTGTCCATGATTTTATTTGTATACATGGTTCTTAATGACAAAGTGTGCCTTAGTGATCATGTATGGACCTTGCAGTGTTTGCTTGGTTAGGCAAGTTGATGGATGTTGGTGATGAATTGACCATGTTTGAGGGGTAATATGAGGGGTAAAGAGTGCTTGGTGTACTTATTAAAGTAAAATTAATTCATTGGAATAGCCTTGTGAAGGTCTAGGTTCTCCTAGTCATCTTAGTAGAACTTCTTGAGTAAGCAAATTGATGACGTCAACATTTGTACATGTGAAGGTGTCAGAAGAAAGTGGTCACATGGGTTTATTCATATTTGTGCATGGATCATGTATTTAAAATTTAAAGTCTTGACATGATGTTTATCAAAATTTAAAGTCTTGACATGATGTTTATCAAAATTTATGATAGTGAAAAGTTGGTCTCTCAGGCAGATTTCACTAGTTTCCATAGTCAAATTTGCATTAAAAAGTGACAATTGGAATTCAAATATTCGAATTGACAAAGGAAAACCATTTTGCATTATTTTGCTAATAAATTTTTATGATGAATGAATTTGATGGTGGTGTAAAAATAAAATTGGTAGATAAATTCAAGGGAAATCTAGGAAAAATGATTTAGAGGTTTGACTAGTCATACACTTGCATTTATTGCATTTCAAAGTTGATTGAGGGTTTGATTATCTTTTGCAAGTGACCTGAGAAGGATGTTTGAGTTTTTATTGATGGTATTTGGATGTTTCAAGGTGAATTATCTATTTGAGAGTGTTTTATACTCCCTGAGAATCATTTATATGGATTTTGGAGGTTTGACCAATCTATATTCAGTATGATCTATTGCTTACAAGTTAACTTTTGGTTCGTTCATGGTGTTTTCATGTACAAGGGAAATGATTGATAGGTTTTGCATATAAATAGGTGTGTAGTGATGAATGTAATCATTTTAGGGTGTATCAGGGGTCATATGGTAAGGAATTATGTGCTCTGAAGTGGTCTTGTGTTCCTAGTTTTTCTTGATGAAGTGCTAAAAGGATGAATAGGTCTCCATGGACCTATAAGGGCTTCTTAAAGCCTAATTAAAAGGTGATGTTGCTTAAGGGTGATCTATCAAAGATATGGAAGAAATATGTAGGTTAAATTAATCTTATTCTAAGTATTATATAAGCCTTAAGGGTTAAGGTATGTGTTATGGCCGACCAAGTAGATAGTGATCATGAAGGCTCTATAAAGAGCATAAACAAAGATGAAGGTTTCTAGAGTTGATAAGCGAAGAATAGATAAGGGTAAGCATGATTGGTGGATATATTGAAGAGTAGAGAAGTGTGAGGGATACGTGTGTGACCTAGAGGTTATATTTATGATGTTGTAATAGTGTTCTTGTAGGTTTGAAGATTCAGGATGAGCAAAGAGGTGTAAAGTGATCCAAAAGGTTATTTTGGATACATTGCTTGTGTGTCTAGGCTTGAGAGAGTGTGAAGGTTTGAAGAGAGTTGATATTAACTATTTCTCCATCAGATTGAATGGCAATTAGATCTTTGGAGGTGCTAATATTAGAAGGTGTTGTGTGGGTGCTTAACATCTAGGATAAGTGGGTGTTTGTTCATGCTTAGGGGTTGGTGCTCCTTGTGAAGTGGGTGCTTCACTAAAATCTCATTTGTAAATATCGTATAATATTGTATTCCACTTATTTTTATACTTGAGATTGGGTTTATCATGCATGAGGGTTTCCCACATAATCCATGTGTTATGGGCGTTGATCTTGCATAGTTTACTTTGTTCTTTGCAATAATTGGTTTATATGCTTCATGAATGCTTTTGTTGATTGGTTAAGAGTTTGAAGTTTTGGAATTGAAATTGAATTTATTGAATCACCGATTCACCCCCCTAGTGAGTGTACCTCTAACAATTTTTATCTAATAAAACACCCACCTTTTTGTTTGATTTGATAATAAAGTTTATTCTCTAAGAAAAATGAAATGTGCCATTTTATAATGGTGGGGCTTGACCCCTTGACCACCTTGGTAGGTATGTTTTTACCAATTTGAATATCCAATTATAATATGAAGCCATCTGAACATATATATATATATATATATATATATATATATATATATATATATATATATATATATATATGAGAAAATTTCTATTAGAATTTAAAAATTTGCTATTTTTGGTTTAAAAAAAACACTTACCTTGTTTTAGAAAACCATAAGTTGTGTGGGTGGTTTGGAGGCATGTGGCTTTTGGGATGTTTGCTAGTGTTGAAACATATGCATTAAACTACCAAATATATTTCCCAATCTACTCATTTCAACATAGTTGGTTACATATTTCTAATTTTTCATATCTGAATGTCATTGGTTGGTTACATACTAAGAAAATATGTCATGGGCTATGTTAAACCAAAATTTTAATGCAATTTATCACTAGAATGTAATCCCAAATCTAGGAAGAATAGAAGAATATGTGGATTGTGTGAGTAGAATAATTCTATAGTTGAGCCAATAGGCCACCAACAACTACAATTTAACTATTCTTCAGTAGATTGACCACTATGTTGAGGAAATTATAACCATGATATCTCATGTCAATCTCTATGGATTCACCAATATACGACTGGGATATAACAAAAAGTCAAGTCAATTTAGCTTGTAAGGCACCACGAACATTACACAATACTAACATAGTCCAAATATTATTACCAACATAGTCCACATTTGAGTTTTCTCTGACCAAGACTCAGTTCTACATTCAAATCAAAGTTGAATTATGTGTTCTTTGATGCGCTCTCTGAGCCTACCAGGCCTTAAGGTGTTTTTATGTGCTTGAAATTGAAACAAAGAATTCTGTTGATACATGTTTTAAGGTTTTTCAATCACTAAGATATTCATAGCTCTAATACCATATATGAGCTCAAATAATAATCATTTATTCAACTAAACAAAATAGGTTTACAAAGTTTTATAAATACTAAATTATATGCTCATAATAGACCCTATTTATTAGGGTGATAAATGATCTGAAATCTCTCCTAATCTACTATTTTATGCTACATGACTAACATTGACTAACAAATAAAAAACTAATTTTATAAGAAGATAATATCCTACATGAGTTAAGTAAACTCACTTAAAAATATAATTACTAATAACCATGGTGAATTGAATCACCATTATTTTATTCTAACATTTTAGCATTGTTTGGATCACTTGTATGTATTCATTTTCATTCATGTTAAGTTCATTTAGAAACATGTCAAACAAAAATCAATTTCTATATCGTTTATTTTTAATAACTAATAAAATATGCTTCACATTTGTAATAAAAAACATGCCATTATTATTATATTATTAAAGTATTATGGTATGTTTCATTGGTGGTTGAGGAAAATTGTATTTGCATTTTTTATGTTTGGTTTTATTTCAACTTTTTGTATGATGATGTTCAGTTAATTTTACAATGTTCACACCATATGCTTCAATATTGCAAGTTAAGTACTTTTGAACAAAGGATTCAATGGCTGAATTCTATTGTCATCATACACCGGTACATCCTTTGTCCATACAACCAATGAATATGGGCATTGCATCCATTTTTAAACTCGATAACCCAAAATTGGTCAATAATATCTCCCAAAAAATGAATTATATTGTCAAATAAATTATTTTAATGCATTTAATCTATGTTTATAGTGACAAGTGTAAGCGATCATGTCATTATTCACAAGGAATTCATCATCTTTAATATCATCAAATTTTGTCTTTGTCAAAATTGATAATTATTTATTTTGTTCATGTAATTGAATGAAATTAGTTACAAGAGGTTTCCAACAACGCTCCATAATTTAAAAAGCATAAAAAAATCTTGGTGAGTCTAGTTGATATATCATAGCACAAACTTTTTTTTAATTTGCTACTAGTAGCTAGGTGATATACATATTTTATTGAAATTAATGTATCTAATATCATATCTTAATATTTTTTCTAGGTAAGGTTGTATTTCACGTCTTTTACCAATAGTTTTTAGCCTTTTTACTGCCATTTCCTAATTCAAACCATCTTGCACCTACCAACTTGTTCATTGATGATATTAATTGCTTTAAAGCAAAAAATTAGTAATGTGGTAATCAAATCTATGATCAAAATTCAATAATTACCATTGCAAAAAAAATTGATATGACATTGTTTTCATAGTCTTTTCATCATGTAGTTCACCAAAAAAAGGCAAGGAAATTAATTTAAAAAATAACAAATTCTTGGAAAATTCCAAGTGGTTACTACCTCTACTAGATCAATAATTATTAATTTATATTAGGTTTATAAACCCATAAATCAAAGTGTTACTAGTGTCCTTATCATCAATATATTCTTCTATAAGATCATTATCAATTAGAATTTCAACTTGCTGATTATTAGGACACTTGGTACAAAGGAGATAATCCCATTTGCCATTAATTTGTACATTTTATATTTGATATAATATTATTTTTCATAATTATTTTAAATCTTTCATGGTGAAATTTTCTTTAACATTTCTTAATTGGAAAGTGTCTTTATATCGTAGGTAACATTTTAACTCAACAACAACTATTTTTGTTTCTTATATGCATTATGGCAATACTTTTTACACTATATAAACATTTCAAGGAATAATAATTACTATTTGTTTTAATTAAAACTAATGTTTCTTGTATGAATGAGTTATGATTTGAAAAAATTCTAGTTTTAGTGCAACTAACCTTTTTTAAGACTAATTAGCATTACAACAAATGGAAACTAAGGATTCAAGTCAAAATGTTCAAGAAATGAAAATTTGGGTAGCATTATGTTTGTCGAAGAGCTATAAAAATTATGGCACAATTTTTTGTTTTTTATTTTATACACTAAAATTAAATCAATAAATGTTTGAAAATAATGGTCCTTGACCCTTTTACCTTGTTTGGCCAACTCTCCATTCCAATAACCATTTATCTACATGAGAGCCTTCTAAGTCCTACAATTATATGAATATATTCTACAATTCCCCATTTTTTCCCCTAAACATCTCTAATCGATAGACACTTCACCACCAGTTTAGTTTTATAAGCCTCTGTCTGATTTGGACAAGTGTGTAGTAGGTAAATAGGGGCACACCATGCACCTATCCACTAGTGTAAACTTGTCTCCTACATTTCAATGAATAGTTTTTAAAAATGACATGCTTTCTAAAGACTCTCCCATGTGATCCATAAGGTCAGTTATCAGAAATAATTTAAATGTTATCCTAGAAGAGCAAATCAAGTGTCTCAATTGAACCCCTCCGAGTTACTCTCTTATACTCTCTTGCAAAGGTAATTTTAAAAGCAATCATCTATTCAAAATAGAGCCCTACTATAATTTTGTTATAGTAATATAGTCATTGGCCAGATTAACATTATTTTCTTGTAGGTTGAGGCCATCCTTTGTCAAACACTCTAATCAAAATTTATAGTTGAATTCATTACATTTATATGATCTTGCCCATAGGGAAAACTACATTGACTTGAGGTCCACACAGACTATGTAGGTAGCACTCAGCCAACAAGGGCTTTTATGAGGATAGTTCAACCATATCCCACTTCCCCACTTTTTTCTCCCTTTGCATTTGATATTGTTTATTACTTGGGCATGCTAGGGTTTTATCTCTTATAGGTTATCTTTGTGTTAAATGAAAGATCACAAAAAAATAATTGACCTAAATACAGAGGCAAAAAACCTCAAAATTTTAAATACAATGCATAGTCAACATAGACAAAGTCGTAGTAGAGGACAACGATGCATTGCAACCTTATTTGGTTAATATACACTTGTACCAATATGCAACAAAGTAAAGTTTTTAATTAACATTATGTTTACAGGTTGTGTTAATAATTTTTACATAGTCACAATCAGTAGAAGCATAATAATTTTTTCTTAAATCAATTTGTAAGGACATCTCTCTAACCCTAACCTTAATTTATATTTTTAGTAATTTGCAACTTCCACAAATTATTTATATCACTATATTTTATAGTATTTTGAATTATTTATCTCTCTTAGATCAAATTTCAATTTTAAAATACTTTAGAGTTAATTAAATCACTTTATTATTTATAAGGGTAAACATTTTGGATTATCCCTCAAGGTCTACCTATGTTCTTCGCCTTTCGCTTAGGATTATTAACAACACAAAAGTTGGATATTAAATATTTACATGTATATGGAAATTCCAAGCTTGTCATTAATCAAATATTAAATATTTATCAAACCAAGGAGGATAATATTATTCATTATAAATATATGGTCCAACATCTCATTGCATCATTTTCTCACTTTTTCATTAAGAACATTCTTCACAAAGATAATCATCATGTTGATACAATGGCAAGTGCTAACTATTTAATTACAATTGATATAAATGATGAACATTTAATGTTTACCATCCAAAAACTCCACTTTCACTATGTGGATACACAAATCATTAATGCATTGGAGGTACTTGTAATCACTAGAAGTGTGGACAAACCTTGAAAGGTATAATGATTCTATAATTATCTCTATAAATTTACTTGTCTAGAAGTTGTTACACACAAGGATAAAAATAATTTGAAATTTAAAGCTATGCATTAGGTGCTTATTGATGGATCTCTTTTTAAATGCTCTTTTTATGGATACCTATTAAATTTTTAATTCATATCGAAGCTCAAACATCTATATTTGAGGTACATGATAGTGAAAAGGCCATGTCTTATAAGATCCTTAACCAAGGATACTATTGGCCCATAATGGATAATTATTATTATGAACATGCCAAATCATTCTCTCAATGTAAAAAACATAACAATCTTAATCACGCACCATCTAAGGCTTTGTAACCCATTATTTCTCCATGTCCTTTTTCTCTTTGGGGATTTGATCTTGTTGGAAAAATTAATCCTGAATCTACTAAAGGGCATAAATTTATCATTACTACTATTGAATATTTTATAAAATTAGTGGAAGTTAGTCCTTTTCAGTCTATTAAAGGTGATGATATTTTCAATTTCATCGTTATGCATATCGTTACCTTCGAAAATTATCACAAATAATGGTTCTTATTTTAAGAATAAAATGGTGAAAATGTTCTTGTGATAAGTTTAAAATACGACCTAATTTTTTTGCTCTTTACTACCCATAAGAAAATGGGTAAGTTGAGGCACCTGATAAAATAATTATCAAAATCTTAATCAATATTTTTACAAATCATGGGGTCGATTGACATAATTAGATTGCTTACACTTTATGGGAATATCGTGCAAGTGTTTGGACACTATACCTTACTCTCTTGTTCATGGAATGTAAGTAGTTCTTACTCTCAAAATTAAAACACCTTCTTTATGAGTGCTACAAAAAGACATGATCAAAGACAATGAATATCATTGAAAACACATACATGACTTATAAATGATTGACAATAAACACATTCAAGCTCTTGAACATTTAAAAGTTTATCAAGCATGCATTTCATGAACAAATAGAAATAAAATTCATGATTAAGAGTTTTAATTTGGTGATCTTATCCTTGAATAAATTCAAAGGAATACCGATTCTAATAAATATATTAAAGGGAAATTTAAGCTAAATTGGTTAGGGTTATTTGTAGTTACTAAAAATATGGGCCTTGGAGTTTATCTCTTACCTACGCTTGATGGAAAACATGTTAAAAATCCTATGAATCTTATGCATTTATGAATATATCTAATCTGCTAACTTTTGATATATGGATGCTTCTTTCCTTTCAAATACAAGAAATACAAAAACATTCATATATTCTAAAAATACCAAATAATTTAGGATATTCTATAAAAATATAAAATTAAGACCTATAGGCATCTATGTATGTTGTTGAATATGATTTTACTTATGTCATCTAACCTTATATTCTAGTACATAACATATTTTTCAAGGAATATTAATTATCATAAGGTATTCTAAGTGTGAAACATGACATATATTACAGTGCAAAATAGTCTTCATACAAAGAAAAAGCTTTCTTGATTAAAAAAACCAAATACAATCAATTTGGATAAAGTTACAACATGCAGATAATGGTGCACTATACAACTATGCCATTTTGTGCATTTTCACTCTCTGTTTCGAATGGTATCTCAGTCATAGGGCCTTTTAGCACAATTTTTGTACATAAAACATAATTCACACTCAATCAATATAGTTTCAAAACTAAAGCATACCTTCACATTGTTTGATGTTGGTCAAGCCTCTTACCCAAAAACCTTGCTTAGTTGGGGGCATCACATTAATTTATTTGAACACCTTATAGGTTGTATCCACTCATAATATTATTTCCATGTTGATCTATAAATGAAAAAAACACTTTAATCATCCATTTTATCTTCACTTATGTCTTGGTAAAAATGCTACATGTTAAATCAAAACATAGAGACATTATATGCTTTACTTATTATAACTCAATTTATTGTGCTACAATTACATGTTCTTTCAATTTCATAGCATGCTTCTAAAACTTGTTTGCTCATAATAGAATCCCAAAACTGCACTTGACTAAGGGTAACAAATGAATGGATATTTCACTTCCTATTTGCCTATATATATTTAGGTAGTAGTTTTGACGTGATATAATTGATTTCCACTCACTAGAATTTGAGACTATCTCTAATGGGAGGATATATATTGATTGAGTGTCAACTAAAAAAATTTTCCCTTGTCCTCCTTCCTCCCAACCTCCTTTCACATATATATGGGATCATGAGGCCAAACAATATATAGTCATCTCTCACACCACACCACCCAGTCAAGAGATAAATATATAGGCTTATCTATATCTACATTGGGCATTCCACCCATCTATTATATAGGGTGTAACTAGATTAGATTTTAAATCTAATCGATCACCTGCCCCATCCAGATATATAGATAGGGATAGGACCTTAGCCTCCCCATCCCCCATCCCATTATATTCAATAGGCACTAGTCCATATAGATTTAAGGGGGTTGGTGCCCTATCTATCTTCACTCCTTATAAAATATCCCATATCTACATATTTATCTAGGCTGGGAAGGGAGTGATCCAGAGCTATTAAGTAGATATAAATATCGGTGGGATCATACCCACCCACCCCTGGCAAGTAAATGACCATATCACATATCTCTATTTGGTTGGTTGGCTAGGGAGGGAGCAATCCAAAGTTGACCTTAAAAACCTTAT
Source organism: Torreya grandis (assembly GCA_037957365.1). Lineage (NCBI taxonomy): Eukaryota > Viridiplantae > Streptophyta > Pinopsida > Cupressales > Taxaceae > Torreya > Torreya grandis. The sequence continues at coordinate 4,403,543 of JARHVA010000119.1, read as the reverse complement.
TTAGAGGGAGCGTACTCACCTTTAAAAATTTGTCTCACTTAAATAAGAGCTTTTGTGACATATTACATGTCCTTTATACATGACATCTAGGCCCTTTGACATGACAATTTGTGTGACTTTACTTGCATGTTTTCTCTTTGGATACTATGGTGCCATGATTCCTATCATGCACTACTATGTACATACTTATCTATCTATGGTGTCATGATACATATCATGCACAATATTATCTATGTGATCCAATGCAATAACATTTAAATTCTATGATTACAAAACATATTCACTCTTGCACATTATTAACAATGCTTCATTTTTAATATTACATGATTATATTAAACTTACAAAATGAAAGAAAATCTATAAAATATTCAAATGCTTCAATGTTACATCTATACAATTTCAATACAAAATTAAATCTATGCAAATGACTATTACATGCTTTATCTATCTTTCATAATTATTCTTACCTTTTCTTTTGAGATAAATGATTTTGTAGGGAATATCCCTCATCTCAAAATGGGAATCACAATGGACCTTTTCAATAAATACATTTTTAGCTTTGGCAACTTTTATTTTCAACAACTTACAATGTGCAAAAATCACAATTTTTAGAGTATGGGGCCATTCTGCTAGCTATGATCTCCACTCATGTAGTTACTTGAGCATAGACACATGTGTAAAGATGGTAAAAGTCTTCAATTTTTTTTAAAAGATCACATTTGACACTCTATGTAGTAAAAGGGGCACAATATACATTCATGACCAAGCTACTATTTTACAATAATCTGATTTCTCTTTTTACAAGTATCAAGTATCGAATAATTGTACAAATTTATAGTTTGAATCTAGATCCATCTGCAACATTGTGATTCTTATTTTACAAGTGAACCACATTTGAACTTAGTGACACTTCACATTTTTGCTGAACTTTAGTGAGATATCTACTGGTTCCTTTCTCTTCTCTATCAATTTGGCAAGTGGACCACATGAGAGCTTATTTAAGATTAGTGTTTTGGTTTCACTTTAGTTAACCACTTTGTTGGTTCACATCTCTTTGCACATTTTCAAATTAATCTATGAGGGTTGGAGCATGCATATTTCCAACTCAAACATATACACTAATTATTTAAATTGAGACTTGATCACTCTTAATTCAAGACTTTTCCACATGCCTTAATAAGGGGATATGCACATCTCCATGACAACGATAAAGTGTTTTTACACACTTAGGTATCACATTTTCTTTACTTTAGTAATTTATGCATCACTAGAATAAGTGGGGGGTGTGGACACTGAAATTAAATCAATAAATTCTTGACAATAATGTTACTTGACATTTTCACCTTGCTTGGCCAACTCACCATTCCAATAACCATTTATCTACATGAGAGCCTTTCAAGTCCTATAATTTCTAAGAACATTTTCTAGATTTCCCTAATTTTTTCTTAAACACCCCTAATAACACACACTTAACCCCTAATTTAGGTTTAGAAACCTATGTCCAATCTGGAAAAGTGTGCACTAAGCAGACATGGGCACACTATGCATTGATCCACTAGTGTGGACTTGTCTCCCATGATCCAGTGACCAATTTTTCAAAATGACTTGCTTCCTAATGGATCTCCCTCATGATCCATAAGGTTGGTTACCATAAATAATTCAAATTTTATCCTATAAGATCAAATCAAGTGTCTCAATTGAACCACCTAGTTACTCTCTAACACTCTCTTATGAAAGAAATTTAAAAAGCACTCATATATTCAACAAAGAGCCTTAATATAATTTTGTTGCAGTAATACAATCATTGACCAAGTTAACATTATTTTCTTATAAGATGATTCCATCTTTTTCTAAGTATTCTAATCAAATTTTCTAGTTGCATTCATTATATTTATATGATCTTCCCCAGAGGGAGAAATATATTAGCTTGAGGTCCACTTGGACTATGTATAAAAAAACCCAGTCAACAAGGAGTTCTATGAGTATAGCTCAACCATATCCCCCTTCTCAAAAAAATTCTCACTTTGAATTTGATCTTGTTTATTCCTTGTATAGGTTAGGTTTTTGTATCTTACAGTTATCCACATGTCAAAACAGAGACAACATTGAAAAATTGACCTACAGATAGAGGATTAAACATAAAATCAACACAAACACAGACATAGTAGATGATAATGATGTATTGTGACCATGTTTGGTTACATTACACTTGTCCCAATATACAAAGAATACCAATTTCAAATTAACATTATGTTTGTAGGTTTTTTTAAGACATTATACATAGTCATAGTCAGTATTAACATAATATAATTTGAATAAATTAGTTTTGAAGGACATCTCTCTAACCCTAACCTTAATTTCTACATTTAGCAATTTACAACTTATGCAAATTATGTATATCTCTGTATTTTATAGTAGGTTGCCTTATTTATCTCTCTTAGGTCAGATTTTAAGTTTAAAATACTTTAGTGTTAATTAAATAACTTTATTAATTATAAGGGTAAACAATTATCATATTGTTTAAATTCAATTTGAAGTATGTTTCCTTCTCTTTTGTTTTAAAATTTGTCATGTTGAACTTGAAATACAGTTGTTTACAAATCAGGAACCATGAATTGATGTGTCCTTTGTAATTTTTTTGAATTGTTTAATGCAAGATGTAGAATTTGCTTTGATATTTTGATTAATTTGTATTTGTTTTTAGATGTCAAAGAGAATATTTCACAGTTTTTTACTCTTTCTTCCTTGTTCTATGGAACCGATAATAACATGTTAGTGTGAAAGTTGCATTGCAATGTCTTCTATTTGAGTTTTATTTTCTTTTATATGGTTGAATGTTTTGGATTTGAGTGTCTATTTGGATGGCATTGAATATTTAAAATGGCACAAGAATGTATGAAAACCTATTACAAAATTTCTTTCTTGGTTGGAAATTTTTTTAATAGATGAGCCTAGCTAATACTTTTTTGTTAATGCTTCATAATGAACATGGTTTATGTCTAATACCAAGTACATAATATTTATCAGATATGTACATTGAATTTATAATTGACTAGAGTACACTAAAATGATACACATTGGTTGTGATTACAATAAATTAATTTTAACATTAGCTAGAATAAACACACATTGTAAGTAAAATTCATTACCTTGAGTTACACTTCTTTCATATGGCATGGCCAGGTTAATAAAATAGCCTTTCCAAGTGGTATTTTTTTACTATGTTCTTTATGATATTGATATCAAGAATGTTTTTAAAATAAGACAATGCTTCATCATTTCCAAAAAAATATGCATTGTTGAAAGACTGTGCTACATATATACTAAGGCATTGGACATAAAACTCTTCATTGCATAACTAGAAAATAGAATTAAAAAACTATCGCCACAATCTCATTTGTTGTTTGTAATTATAAATAGGAATGTTATCTCAAAATTATGTAAAATGAGATTGCAATGAGATTCAAGATCCATGCAATCATGTGACAATTAAATAGTCCTAATTATAATATTGAATATGTTATTTTTTTCCAATAAAATAGTCCATAATGACCATGAATAGTATTTGCATCATGAAAAAATAGGAAATATGGTAGTGTACAAGGTTCAATGTTGAATTAAATATAGTTATTTTCCTAGATCACTAACTGTTATCATCGAACATTTCACCCTTGAGGAGGTTGTTCAAGCCTCCTCACTTAAGTGATAACATGAGAACTCTTCAAAGATTGTGGGTGATCTTATAGCTGAAGAGAACTTATAGATAGGGCTAGATCAATTGATGTTCTCACCTAGAAACTAAAAACTAAACCTATTACTTGGAAGGAAAAATGATAGAGTGAATTGAAACTAAACTAAACTAGGGAGGTGATGCACCAAACTTGTCGACCACTGCCACACATTTGCAGATGCATAATGAGCATGAAGCTAACCTATTCATACAATACTCCTAATCCACAAATCCATACATTACCACTCAAAAAAAACATTCACATTAAATAATTTATTTTGGAAAAATTTTAAGCATTTCCAATGGGTATAACTCAAGTTTGGCCAAATTACAACTTTCTAGCCCTAACTGGTCATGCTTAGGCTTGAGTAGGGCGAGAGTGAAGAAAAATTCATTGAGGGAGTTTTATACCACTTCAAGGTAAAAAAATACTTGAATTAGGTCTGAACCAAATCCTCTTAGTTATTTAAACCATTTTTTTCCCTTGATCACTCTCAAAAATTCTCTAACTTGCTAATTTCCATAATTCTGCATGCATTTTAGGACTGTGAGATAGGTTGTAAGTGATTTTATTATTTTCCATCACTATATGTTCTTATTAAAGGTATTAAATGCTCATTAATTCCTCACACACACCATTATATCCATAAAAACTCTAAAAATCAACATAATCAATTGCATACTTTCTTCAATTCTTGAGAACATGCTTGCAAGAGGAACTTTTAGCAGGGTTATGAGTGCTTCTTTTAGTTTGATGCTTCTTAGGGTAAAATAAAGGTTTATATTTAAATTATTATCATTATCCCATATTAAATATACCTTTTATCATTACTTAATGTCATTAACACACTATTTTGATCTTTAAACCATCATACTCATGCAAGGTTTACTTCTCATGTTTGAGAATGTAGACCTATAGGTTTGCAGACATGTAGGTCTACATTCCTCTCAATTTAAACCATTGATAAAATTATTATTGGTTTTATAACCCATGAAATTTACCTCATTTACATTTTAAAACAAATTTAAATTCTCAAAGAACTCTTTGGAACACCTTAAATGTCTCCAAAGGCCTAGTTTTTTGTCTTGGAAGATTGTACGTACTCTTTGGACTATATATAGCTCTTCATATCATGTTGAAACATTTTGAAATATTTTTTGAGGTGGTGAAGGTTATTTTAAGTTTTATAGGACCTTTACATCTTATTCCCATTCACTTATAGTTCTTAGTATCATCATCCAATCCTTTAAACCTCCTTAGATTAACTGTTATGCACAAGGACTTCACTAGGTGACTGTCACAATATAAAACACCTCAAATTCTTCAAATAGGCCTAAAAATAATTTTTATGAGTTTATTAAAGGTGTGTAGAGAGTATTATAACAATTTAAAGTATTCAATAAACCTACATGGTTATAAAAATCATAATAACCCTTAGTGATTTCCTCATACTCTTAGAGATAGGCCTATATGTATGTATGCATGCAAGACAAGGTTCTAGAACAAGACACCATTATGATATTTATATTTTGATTGAATATAATCCATTATAAACTTATATCAGATCCATTATGTTATGAATATGACCAAACTTGCATTTAAATCTTCAAATTTCTCATGGACTGAGTCTATATATTCTGATTTAGGCATGTAACCTTGCGAGTAAGCCATTTCCTTGACTCTTAACACCTAGTTGATGTTTGAGAACCTTCAAGCTAGGTGTGGAAGGATTTGGATTTTGTTCTTTAACCTATTAACACATTTACACTAATTTCTAATGATGATGCTTATCCTCTTTAGAAAATATTGCCATATAGGTTTCAACATACTCAAATACACATAAAACAAACCTATAACAGGCCTTCTAAGCCAATTTCCTTGCTAATTTGACTCACACGTGTCAAATAATTATTCCAATATGATCCATAGGTATTTTTATACATAATAAAAGTGATTTCAACACCATTTAGGAGTGCTTAGGTTATTTGAGAATGTGTTTTCTCCATCGAGTCTTTTTTGGCCTCTTGGCAGCCTATGAGTGCCTTATAGTATTAATGATCATTCATAGAGATAATGGAATTTCCATATCTTTATCCACCATAAATTACAAGGACACAAGGTCCCCTATGATCCCTAGGTGCACTCCCCTCCATGCATCTTCTCTGTTAACTTTTGATTAATGGAAAATGTTGATATAATCAAATAGGGTTTTTATGGGGCCTACTCTCATCACACTTTGATTTTTATTACATTGAAAGACTTTCTACCAGTTATATGAAGTGTTGATAAGTTGTGTAGGTGACTTGAGATATTGTAATGAGCCTCATCTATGTATTTTCCCTCCAAATCTCTCAAAACCTTGACTGTTCCACTAGCACATAATAAATCATGTATTTTACTTACCAAAGGAGACCTAATCAGAGATGTTCATCTTTGATTAGACATTGTGGGGTTCATAAAGACACTAATCAACATAATCCAACCCTTGAAAATCACCCATAAATCTTCAAAATATCATTTTTAGGAGGAAACTAAAACCTTAGGGTTTAAGTTCACCTTACAATCTTAATGATAGTTTATAGAGCACAAGGGCTTTATCAACAAACAAATACCATACATTAAGATGGCATATGGACCCCATCCAACACCTAACATAACTATTCCTAAGATGATTCCTCCTTCATGAATGGTCCTTATCAAAATTGCCTTCTTTTTCTTACAAGGAACTCAATAGAGGAATGGAAGGGTTTTCTATCCTTTTGGATCTATAATTCTCTTCCTTGCATATATTTGGGCCTAATGAGGATGGATGAATCCATGTAGGTACTTTGATATCATCCTCAACTTGGAAAACCTACAACAATGCTTCAACATACCCCTTTTTATAAATGAAAACAACCATATTTTTCCTAAAACTCTGTTGGAGCTAAGGAACAAGTGTTCATGGAATCTCTTCAAGCTTGTACAGAGGTAGATCAGCATGCCAAGAACATATTAAAAATATTTACTTTCCATCTGTTACATTATTCCTTCCTTGCATGTTATAAAATGAGCAATAAAACACTTGAAATGGATCATAACATTATAAGAGTGAAATGAACATCATTTTTCTAGTTGTATAGACCAAAAAAGTACAAATATGATATTTGACATGTGCCTCATGGCCTAACAAGGCCCTCTAAACCTTTATCACCTTTGAACCAACTTGAACATGACATGAAAAGGCTAGACTAACATAATAACAAAATGAGCAATTAACTTAATCTTGTCAAAATCACCTTAAACTTTGCTAAATACTTATGAAGGATCAAGTTATGAAGATTGGTTAGTGACTTTTGGTACCATGACCTCACTATTTGGCTATGCCACCCTAGGATACCTTAAACACTACTAGGACAACATCACATGCTCATCATGATAGGATAAGCTATGTCCTAGACTAAGACCTTCAAGGCTATCAAAAAAGTTAAACATGAGCTAAATAGTAAGTTTTTAATTGGAGTCACCTATGGTAGCTAATTTTGGCTAACATCTTTGGTGACCTCTTGGGATTGCATGCTTGATATGCACCTTAGACTCATTCCCTTGTCCATCCATTGGGATATGGAGTCACACATCACTCAAATTTATACCTAATTAGACCTTAAACCTAATTTAAAATTCCTTGAAATAATTGAGATAACTGATATACCTCCAAAACATACAACAAAACAAGAAAAACACACTAAAATAAGACACACACACACTAAAGCAAGACACACACACTTGTGCTACAAATCACTTAAGGAAAACAAAACACAACACTACTAACTAAAACTAACCTCAAGGAATTTTCATTCTAGATTGAAAGTAAAATATATACAAACACCTCCTTAATGAGATGGACAAAGATGTAGAACATGCTACCTTTTGATCATGATGTTTGATAGAGTAGACCTCTTGCTTGCCAAATATTTTGGCATACTCTCAAGTGGGTTATTAGCAACACACATGTAACCAATGAAAATATACTCATCTTGTGTCCCAAGACTCACCTCATATTGATTTTTATGTTTGAACTCACCTTAAAAGTAATCACCTCTTGAATCAGAAGGGAAACATCAACTTTAGCTTCTAGTGGCTTCATGAAATGATGTGCTTTATCTTAGATGACCTCTTGGGGGTTACCACATTTCTCTTAAAGAAGGAGATCATCCTCAAAATCATCAAAAATTTTTCCAACAAGAGGTATATACCCTTTAAGAGCCTCAAATTCATTGCAAATATGCAAATATTATTGCCACATGTCATCTTGAACATTTTCATGTTGACTTGAGAAGGCATCTTGCATATGATTATCACCTCAAGTGTTTATATTTATCACCTTTATAGCTCTTATCATGTGACCATGAGATTTATGATTGTTACTTAGAAGGTTATCAATCATTGTTGCAACTTGACTTTAATATTTAAATGTGATGGGCTTGTCTAGGATCTAAACTCCCATAATAGATTCATGGGACAACTTCCATGTCTGATTTAGGACTTATATTGGCTTTTCAAGGAGAACTACAACCTTAGTTACATCCTTATCATGATTCACTTAGACTGTAACCACCTTCACATGTTTGAACTACTCTTCATAAGCTATTAGTTCATGCTCATTGGAAGCCATTTCAAGCTCACTTAAGACCTTATTTTGTTTACTTAAAAGGCCTTCTACTTCAATACCAGTTGTAACCTCTTCATGGAGACCCTCGAAGCAATTGCTTCCTTGTGATTCTTCTACTACCAATCTAACCAATTCGTATTTGAAATAAGAAAGCAAGCCATCATTTTCAGTCAAATGAGAGAGTTCAAAATAATATTTTACTTCTTCTTGGCCACTTGAGACATCTTGGAAGATATCCAAATGCATTTCTAATGTAGCTAATTATTGCAATTCATTAAGAGGCTCTAATAATTGTTGTTATTGATCATTCATGATCTCATTGAGATGACTAACTGGTTGGGAAGCTATTGTAACTATCTCAATTGAGCTTTGTTCACATTTAAGAGTGTTCTCTCCTTCAAAGTTTGTTGCCACTTCCTCAAGATCACCTCTCCCTTCATCTCTAAAGACTAATTTACCTCTTTCTTCACAAAGGTGAGTGCCAATGATGACTTATTCATCATATTCACTTAAAGAATATTTATCATGTTCAATTGGAACATTAGTCTCTTTACTTAGTTGCCCATTTATTCTCCATAAAAATGGATCTTCTTCCAAAAGGGAGATGGTGGGAGGGCAAGCTTGTTCATTTGATATAGTGGGATGAATAAGTTCATGAATTGGCTTGGGAATTGGGTAGGCACTCTTGAATCTTGGGATTTCAAATTCAATAAGGACTTATTTCTTATTTTACTTGCCTTCTTAGATAGACTTCTATGATGGGCTTTTTTTGTTCTTGAGGAGAGATGGATGGGGCTTAAATAGGAAAAGGTTATTCTTTGGCCTCAATTTCCAAATTTAGGTATTTTTCATCTCTTTTCCCATGACTCTAATACTTGATTCCTACTTAAAAATTTAAACTTAGGAGCTTTCTATTGAAGGTGTGTTACCACTCGAGGGATGGATGAAGGGTTTGGGAAGATTAACTTCCTTGGCTTGACCTCTAACACCTCTTCCTTATTTTGATTTTGGATAGCAATGGGATGAGGTTCTTGAGAAAGAGCTTGTATAGGCATATGTTTTTGGTTGGATTCAATATTATAATGATATATTGTGGGTTGGAGGAGGTTTGGAACAAAAGGAGACTAACAGGGGATTGGAAAAGGTAATTGAGGTTGAAGATATTGAAATTATTACTTTTCCCATCTTACTAACCTATCCTCCATGAATTGATTCAATCTCTTATTCCTAGCCTTTCATTGGTTAGTATATGTTGGTTTTTGTCCTCAAAGGCTACCCGCTCACTCCTTGAAAATTGTAATGAGTCCCTTAGCTTTTGAATGAGATGAATAGGGATAAATTAGTCAATCTCTGCTCTTCTATCTATCTCTCTCATTATCATTTCATTATTTAACATCTTTATGAGTAGTTGAGAGTCTTGATCTTACTTAGGTTAAATTTGCATAGCTATACACTCCTCCTTATATATTAACTCTTGGTTATGGCAAGCTTGATAGGATTGATATGAATTCTAACAAACTTGTTAAGGTTGATGAGGATAGGAGGAAGAGTATCACTATTGAAAGCAAGGCTGGTCATATTGATAGCTAGAGTGATATGGAGGGTAAGTAGGGTCATTATAGGGCTGATATGGGTTAAAATAGGTTTGACATGGCTCATAAGTATCAATAAACTATTGTTAAGGATCAACATAATCCTAATATGGCTCACCAACTTGAGTATAATTAAAATCCACTCCAAAATCATACATCACACGTCATGAGAAAGGCAAAATAGAAAGAATACATGGGATGCTAAAACCAACTAAATGAACTTAGAGTCACCATTGATGCTTGTGTTCATGCCTCCAAAGGCTGATACATTAAAGATAAACACCAATAACTCTTCCATGGATGAAATATCTAGTCCCACCAGGCATGCCATAACTTTTATCATCAAAAGTTGCACCTTTAATGAGGTTGTTCAAGCCTCCTCACTTAAGTGATAACATGAGAGATCTTAAAAGGTTGTGGATGACCTTATAGCTGAAGATAACCTCTAGATAGGGCTAGATCCCTTGATGCTCTCACCTCAAAACTACAAACTAAACCTATTTCTTGCAAGAGAAAATGGATAAAGAGAACTAAAATTAAACTAAACCAGGTAGGTGATGCACCAAATTTGTTTTCCACTACCACACATTTTTAGATGCATGAGCATGAAGCTAACCTATTCATACACTACTCATAATCTTATCCTCTTACATCAATATTTTAATATTAAGGTGGTAGATGATGATTAGGCAAGGAGGGCTTATTTTCAATAGGTTCAAAAGAAACTAATGGAGATTGCCTCACTTAACCTTGACAAGACTACTTAGACACTTCATATGACTGGCAAGAGTGAGTTCAAATTGCATATAGGTGAGAGAATGAAACAACATGTCAAGGATAACTTAATCAACACTAGACAAGATCAATCATTCATGAATAAACACTAAAACACAGTCATAAGATAAGGTAAAACCAACTTATTTATTCCTTAAATGACTTACAAAAGGATTAGAGCTTCACCATACTCAAGTGGAGGATCCTTTCAATACCGAAATTAGGCATACATATAGAAGAGAATGATAAGGAGAGAGAGGAGAGGCATTAGAGAAGCCCATGGTAAGTGTCCCTTCATTAATAAAGTGAGTTACAATCAAGAAAAATACTAAAGAATAGTATAAAAGCATCCTCTTCATAGGTGTTGCTTGATGTGATGATAGTCCTCTCAAGATGGCATAGGAGTTACTTCATTGCCTTGGTGACTCATCCATCCTCCTTGAAACTGCACATAAGGAGTGATTAGGAGATGAAAAGTCATTTTATTTGAATCTAATTTCCTTGAAAACTTTTTGAATACCTACAACCAATAATTTTTCCACCTTTGTTCTATAATCTGTCTCATAGTTCTTATGTTTTGCTCTCTTGAGGTTTATTCCTTGTAGCACTATTTAGACATAAAGCTCCAAGGTTTGAAATATATGTATCAATTTTAGGAAAAATGATGGCATATTTTACTACCCTTTATCCCCTAACAGTTCACCCAAAATTTTATGGCTCAAATGCCAATGTAATCCCACTTTCTCAACACCTATTTTTCCCTATTAGGCTTAAAACAAGCCTACAATCCTATAGACCATACAAATACATATAGTACCACTTAAAAAACATAAAAAAATTATTATTAACATTAAATAAGGTATGTTTGCAAATTTCGAAGCATTTCCAATGGGTGGAACTCAAGTTAGGCCAAATTGCAACTTTCTATCCCTAGTTGGTCATGCTTGGGGCTGCGTATGCCAAGAGTGAATAAAAATGCATTGGGGGAGTCTTAGACCACTTCAAGGAAAACCAATATCTAAATTATGTATTCCATAAATCACCTCATCTCTTCCAACCATTTTTTACCTTTGATCACTCTCCAAAACTCTTTAACCTACCAATTTTCATAATTATGCATGCATTTTGGGACTGTGAGATAGGTTGTAGGTGATTTTATCCTTTTCCATGACTCTCTAGTCTTATTCAAGGTCTTCCATGATCATTAATTCCTATCACACACCACTATATCCATAAAAACTCCAAAATGCAACATAATCCATTGCATACTTTCTTCAATTCTTGAGAACATGCTTGTGAGAGGAGCTTTTAATAGGCTTGTGAGTGCTTATTTTAGTTTGATGCTTCTTAGGGTTAAAGAAAGGTTTATATTTTAATGATTATAATTATCCCATATTCCATAGACCTTTTATCATTACCTCATGGAATTAACACACTTTATTGATCTTTAAACCATCATACTCATGCAAGGTTTGCCTCTCAAGTTTGAAAATGTGGACCTACAGGTCTGCAAACATGTAGGTCTACATTCCTCTCAATTTAAATCATTGATAACGTGCTTATTGGTCTTATAACCCATGGATATTACTCATTAAACTTTAATAAAAAATTCAAGTTCTCAAATAAGTCTTTCGAACACCTTAAATGTCTCTGAAGGCCTAGTTTTTTGTCTTAAAAGACTATACGTACTCTTTGGACTATATATAGCTCTTCATATCATGCTAAAACCTTTTTCAATATTTTTTGAGATGGTAAAGGTTATTTTAAGTATTATAAGACCTTTACACCTTATTACCATTCATTTATGGTGCTTAGGATCATGATCCAATTTTTTAGACCTCCTTAGATTGATTGTTAAGCATGAGGACTTCATTACGTGACTGTCACAACAACAAACACCTCAAATTATTAAAATAGACATGAAAATAATGTTTATGAGTTTATTCAAGGAGCATAAAGAGTTTTCTATCAATTTCAAGTTTTCAATAAACCTCCATGGTGATCAAAATCACAACAAACCTTGGTGATTTCCTCATACTCTTGGAGATAGGCCTATATGTATGTATGGAAGACATAGTTATATAATAGGACACCATTACAATATTAATATTTTGATTGAAGATGATTCATTATAACCATATATTGGCTCCATTATGGTATGAAGATGACCAAACCTGCATTCAAATATTCAACTTTCTTATAGATTGAGTCTATATATTCTGATCTAGGCTTGCAACCTTACAAGATTAAGCCATTTCCTTGACTCTTAACACCTAGTTGATGTTTAAGAACTCTCAGGATAGGTTTGGAAGGATTTGGATCTAGTTCTTGAACCTATTAATATATTTACGCTACTCTCTAATGATGATGTTTAGTCTCCTTGGCAAATGTTATCATAGAGGTTTCAACATGGTCAAATACACACAAACACACCAGTAGTAAGCCTTCTAGACTAATTTCCTAACTAATTTGAATTCACATATGTCAAATAATGATCCCAATATAAGACTTAGGTACCTTAAAGCATCATAAAAGTGATTTTAAGACCATTTAGGAGTGTTTGGGTTATTTGATAAGGTGTTTTCTCCATCGGGTCTTTTTTGGTCTCGTAGTAGCCTATGAGTGCCTTAAAATCTTAAGGATCATTCATGTAGACACCTAAAATTGGCCACAACTATATTTTGACCAAACTTCAAATTTATTCCTACCAACCATTACAAATTAATCATAGGAATCATTAAACATCTCAAATTTACTTGTGCATCATTTATCAAAGCTCAAAATCACATTGATGCATCCCTAATTGGAGTATCCTATCATATGCAACAATAACCTCTCTTGGATTCATCCCTAATAATCCTATGACATCACAACATTCAATTTGACCTACATACCTATTAAGTGGGGAACATGAACAAATATCAAATCTTGAAAGAGATAAATGGCTAATTAGAATTAATTGACAAGCTAAACCAAATTAAATGTCTAGTTGAAATATCCATGTGCAATTAATGAATAACTAAAAAAGGAAATTAAAAAATGCAAATATCCTAGCCTTTCATCATGACCTCTGTGATTTTTCAAGGTCTTTTGAAATATCCTAAAATATATCTCATTTTGGAAACCCATGCCTATTCATTGAAAATCATGATTAATTGATAACTATTAACTCTGATGGGGTTATATTTGACTCACCTAGGTTAGGTTTGAATCTATTCCAAGCCTTAACTCCCCTTTGACTCACCTTGGGTTGGGGTTAGATCCATTTTCTATAAATACAATGCCTTTCCTATTGAATTTTAAGCTATTTTGGTGCAAAGTTATCATGCATAAATGAATTTAAAGCTTTGAGAAGAGTAATGTTATAATGCAAAAATGCCTCGCAAGTAAGCTTATAATTCCAAAATGTTGAAGCCATTTAACATCAAGCAACATAAAGACATATTAAATCCAATGGTGCCAAGGAGAGAAGGAGCCAAAAAGATTCATTTTCCAAAGACTACTTAATGCACAAGCTGAACAAGCCACTCAACAAAGCATTTGGAGCTCTTAAGGATGGTAAATGATTTGTTATCTTTTGCATTTTATATGTGCTTTCATTTATCTTTCGTTATTAATCTCTCCCTAAGTTTTAGGCTTGGAGTGTAAGTGTTAGTGTGTTTTATTTACTTGAACTAACACTATATTAACTTGCCTTTTTAAATTCCTATGATCACAAATGACACACTCAGTGGGACCTAAAACATCTCACATACCAAGGAGACCAAAGTGAAACTCTTAGTTTTTTAAATGAATGCTTGATCATCTTAAAAATTAGAGTTTTTAATTTATTTTTCTATATTCTATTTTTAGTGTTACCTATATTTACACAAAGACTGACATCGGTTATACATAACCGACATCGGTTTTGCCTAACCAACATCGATCCTATCTAACCATTATTAGTTCTTGTGCAGGGCAGAGAAATTGAGTTTTCAAGTTTCCTTGAAAGTTAAAATTTGTCATTTATGATTTTAGAGCTTGCATTCTCTTTGTATAATCATTTTATTGTAGGTTTTTTGAAGATTTTATACTAACTTAGGGCTAACAAGTGTTTTATGAAAAATTGTTTTTTGCCTAAGGGTTCACAGGTAATTGACATCAGTCATTATTGATCGACATCGGTCTCTATGTAAAAAAATAGAGAAACCTAAGAGATTATATTTCAAATCTTATTTTCTAACTTGTAATTGTGCTTCAAAGTAGAAGGAAACCCTCTACAAATTATAGGTCACACTGGAAAAGTGCCAAATTTGAACATGCTTAAGTCTTGAAAATTTCCATTTGGTGCTTAAAATGAATATAGATGGTTTATACTTAGTTTGTTTTGTGAAAGTTTTACAAAGTTTTCAATTAAGGCCAAGGGGCCAATAAAATTTCACAAACACTTCCATTTGGTGCATAAAATAAACATTCACTTAAATTGCAAGTTCTTGAAGATTATTTGTTTTATGCTAGATCATTTTATACTTATGTGTTTTTCACAAATGAAGGATGCATGTATGCTCTCCCCCCATCCCCTTTAAGGAACTTGGGTGACCAAAAGTTCTTCTTCCTTGTAATTTGGGCCTTTGTCCAAGATGTGAAAATAATGTTGTTAAGGCTCTCCCCAAAACTTGTATGGTTTGGGTGATTTAAACACAACCTTTAAAGTCTTTTCAGTTAGTCATTTATTTTATGCAACTTGGCTTGTGAGTAGGAGTTCATAGCTTCCTCATGAGTTCTTTAGGGAAGCTTTGACTCAGGGTTTCATCTCCTAACATTATTTCAACCCCGCTCCATGGTGGGGTATATAAATCAGGGCACATATACTATGATTGCTAGGGGGTTGAGTGGATAACCTCTCCAATTGTAACAAAAGCTCGAGTTAGGTCTAGTTAACAAGGGGATTACTTTAATAATTACATGGATGGAATCACTATACAAAGGAATATACACTTATGTAGTAAGTTAAATGGTATAAACTCAATTGACATGAGGCATCTCTAGTGTTAATCACACTTGGGACCATCTAGACAGTCAAAAATTTAAGTTTTAGAGCAACTCCACTTGTCATGGACATATTGTTGATGTAGGGATAGTATCCCAAAGTTCCATGTCACCATAAAATCTCTTGGGAGAAGGGGGAATAAAAATCCTACTACTTGATGTGCTTTTATTTTTGGATTAACACTTAAAATTCTCTCAAGAGCACATATATAGATAGAATTCAATGGTACAATGCAACCTTATCATTTTTAGGATCTAGGATGTTACACTTAGGTGGTATATGTCATTTTATCCTTTATTGCTTGGTTTTTTAGTCTAAATATGTTTATTTGTCCTCCCACATCAAAATGAGTTTTGGGTCTACATCACTTCATTGTTTAAGGAGGTGTTATGCTATTTGTTTGACACCATACCTTTACCTTAGTCTTTTAACAAATCTTTATGTGTATGTCAATTGATTAGAAAGGGTGAATTCATGCTACCCAATCCATTTCAAGTGTTATGCTTTAGAGTCTTGAAACAAACCATCGATCATATCTTTAGATTGTGATATCATCATTACGCCACTCAAATTATTTCACAGACTTGTTTACCTTGAGTTCAAATTTCCAATTCAAAACCAATCCATATGCACCTTTTGGATCTTTGTCTAGTTTCGTTATGTCATTCACCCTTGTCAATATTTTTGATCAAAAAGCCTAGTTTTCTTAAAGTTGAGTTTTTAATTAACCTTGACAAGTTCAAATCCAAACATTGATTGATTTTTATTTATGCCTTGTCTAGAGTGGGCCTAGACACTGATATTTTTCTTTTGGGTTGTGTAATTTAGGTTAATTATTTACCCACTTTGAAAACTATTGTTTGTGTCTTTACTTGGGAGAAAATAGTCTATCTCCAAAGTGCCTTTTGTTTCATGTCTTATTCTGATTTGACCAAGTTCATGTCTAAAGTTGAGTGCCTAGTTTAAGCCAAAGTGTTTCAGATTTGTTAGATTAAAACATACCCCTTTTTTTTCAAGTCTAGATTTTGTGCTTGTTTTTCCAAAAGTCCTAGCACATGCCTATTTTAAGCCTAGTTTTTGGTGCCATGTTTGGCCAAAATACCTAACAACTTTTTATTTTCTTAGATTAGACTTGTTCGGAATACTTTGTACCTAGAGTTTGGCATTTTAGTTTTTATTTGGTCATTTGACCTTTTGTGTGAGACATTTGAAATTAGACATTTAATGTTAGAAATTTTATACCAAGTTTTATCACAAACCATTTTGGAGATACAGATCCACCTTTGGACTAAGTTAGACTATGTTTGGACCATTTATCCTTTGGACATTATTTTTGAGAGTTTGTAAAAATCTAGGCCTTTTTGTGAAAAATTTATCATTGACTTGGATATATCTTGTTACACTTATGGTGGAGTCATGTACAATCCAATTCATGATAGAATAACCACACAAATTGACTTTTTTTGAGACCCCTATAGTGAAGGAGTGGTTTGTGAGATAGATTCTTATCCTCTTTACAATCCTCAAATTGGGGAACAAATCTAAGATCCTCAAGCATAGTGTTTGGTGATACCTTTTTTAGGTTTTTTGATGTATGATCTTCACCTTGACACTAATCATGGTGTACACTCCACCTATACCATTAGCTCTCCTTCAGATTATGTGAGCAACCAAGTTCCACAACATCCAAGGACTACCATTACCATTTTAGAACCTCATCCTTTGGCTTGTGTGAGTGATCAAGCTCCACAATGCCCTACTATTTCTATATCATAACCTCATCCTTTAGATTGTATGATAAATCAATCTCTATAATGACCTACCATTTATATACCAGGACCTCATCATTTGGCTTGCATGAGCAACTAAGCTTCATAGTGCCCTACCATTACCATTTCATGTATGGTATCTCATTATCCTAACAAAGTTATCCAATCATAACTTGATGGGTCACAATTACTATCTTAGGCCATAAACTAGCCTTTGTCAAGCATATCATTATCTAACCACTGGCCATTCTTCATCCATTACCATCCATTTCCAACTTTAGAAAACCCTTGCCAATTGTCAAGCCAAAACTGAGCCAATCAGTACCTCTCCAAATGATCCAATCATTCAAAGATCAAGCTATATTCAAAACTGGTGATTTACAACTACTTGTAAACTTAAGCCAAAAGAACCAACCAATCCACTATGTTTTTGTTGAACCAACCATTTGTGATGAGTCAAACTGTGATGAATCACCTCTTAGTACTATATATGTTATCAAGGAGTCTCACTCTGACAAGCCAGTCTCTGTTGAGTCACTTCTTAATGATTATAACCACATTTGGGAAAATCATTACTTTGACCATATGCCTATTTTTAAAGAGCCTCCATTTAACAAGCCAATCTCTGAGGAATTGTCTCTTGACCTTTTTCCCATCGTTGAGGAATCTCACTTTGACAAAATAGTCTCTATGGAGCCCATTATGCCATCACATGCCATTACTTGTCCCATTCCAAACATTCAACTAAACATCATTATAGCAACATCCACACCAAATGAAGAATCAACATTAAAGTTAGGTTCTATTTTTGAATCAACATCAGATTTGACATCAGAAGTAAAATCAATGTTAGTCTAAACATCAAATTTAGATCCCTTTGAGTTAGAATTAGCTTCATAATCATAATACATTTGTGGTTGTTATAATATTGGTTACACATGCCTTTTAGATCAATTTGGATATATTTATGATCCTTTAAAAAAAATAAGGATGGTTACTTCAACTTTAACATAAGTTCTCCTAGTATCTTCTACGAGGATTATATTGCCTCTTCCCATTCCATTACCATTCCACATACCATTACCACCAACAAACCTAGCCATTTTATTGACCTTACACCTACCACAAGTGTCGATTAGGACTGATAGAATCATACCTTGTTGAACTGCATCCATGGTGACATATCAGTTGTAAAATATCAAGAGGGCCAAGACCACATTCATGCAGAAGAAGCATAATCTTCTATTGAAACCTTTTTGAAGGCACTAGGGGACAATCAAAGTCCAAACTCAACATCTTCTAGTGAAACCTTGTTTGAGGCACTATAAGACAATCAAAGTCAAAAATCAATGTTCCTTAGTGAAACCTTCTTGAAGGCGCTCTGGGACAATCAAGACAATTTCATTAGTGAAAACCTCTTTGAGGCACCAATAGCTGAGCACAATATTTCTCCACTGCTTGATGAAGATAATTTCAAATATGAAATCAATACAAATTCTAATCTACAACATAATCCAATGGTAACTACTCTCAGACCCAAATAACAAAAGAATTTGGTGGTCTTATTGAGAGCTTACTCAAAAGTTTTCAGCTCTACCACATCCAAAATTATGTCAAATCTAGAATTAGTAAAATTATGTGTGTTTGAAAATCCCAATATTCATTTGTTGCCCATCCATTTATTCCACTATCATCCACCATTACATTGACAAATCAAACCTATCATCCATTGTTTGTCCATATCTACCATTCCTAACTACACTTTCCTTTATATAGGCTGAAAGGATACCTTATCTTGATGATTGGAGGAAACA
Source organism: Torreya grandis (assembly GCA_037957365.1). Lineage (NCBI taxonomy): Eukaryota > Viridiplantae > Streptophyta > Pinopsida > Cupressales > Taxaceae > Torreya > Torreya grandis. The sequence goes on along the minus strand of JARHVA010000119.1, from coordinate 4,384,183 downwards.
TAATCAATGACCAATAAATGGCATGCCAACATTATTGGAATCCAAACATGTAGCAGGGTCTTGATAGAGCATCTATTCAAAAAAGGTGTGGGCTATCAATTTACATGATTGATTATTCTAGTTATGTCATATGTTGATCAGGATGTACATCTCCACATCAGTAAGAATAATAGAATCATTCACCTTGGCCAAAAACATTTACCTTAACTCTTTGATTTACCATTCCTCTTGCCATTACTTCATACCCTGCCACTTACCTCAGCTTCTCACTTGGGGGTAACCCTCCTACCATTATAGCCAATTTATCCTATCATTTTTCATTATGTCATACCATATGTCATTTTACCATGCCATCCCTATTTGACCAAAGCCTATTTTTAGCGATCCTACCCAACCCTTTTGATCTTGGTTCTTATCACACCTTTTGCAAAGAGATTTCAATCCAGTTTCAATAGTTTTACAATTCCATGTTTAAATGACAGTTTATAAAAGTAGTGTGACAATCAATCTGGAAAGTTATCTTTCATTCATGTTTGAATGATGCTATTGATTATAACCACCTATGGGTAAATCATTAGTCCACCTTGCATTACTAATTATAATCACCTATGGGCAAATCAATAGTCCACCTTGTGTTACTAATTATAACCGCCCATGGGCAAATTAGTATCACTTACTTATGTCCTTGTTTATTAATTATAAGAACCTATAGGAAAATTAGTAACAACACCTTTTATCATGCATTGCCACATCACCTTGTCATTACTATTTTCATTTGCCTTAATTTTTAGAACTTGTTGTGACCTAGTTAGTTCTCCCTATCTTTTGTGTGGGTGGAACTATTGTGACTTGGGGTCCTATTAGGACTATGTAGGTCATGCTCGATTCATGTTGAGCTTAGCTTAGTACCTCTTTTCCATATGCTCTTACCATTTTATGCGCAATCTAAGCCAACACTCTCAATATTTTGCAAGTGGTATCTTGTCAATCTCTAATGATTTAAGATATCTCAAAATTCTAAAAACATTAAAAATTGTTGAAAGACAAATTTTTTTGTCCTATTTAAACCTTATCATTCATCCTCAATCCACCCTACTAGGGAAAATCCATTATTTTTAAAAATCCATTCCAGTGTCATTAGGGGTGTGACCTTCCCTTTGCATGTGTCTTTACTTGGGAGCACTGCCTGTTTATCATTCCATTGAGCCTTCATGCATAGATATTGACTTGGTTGATGACATGATGTTTTTTGTTGTTTTTCCTTTCAAGATTTTTGTGTGTTTGTTTGCTTAGTTATTTATTTGTTTATTTTCCAATTTTTTTTCTTTCAATGTTATGCCTTGACTCAGTATATATGTGTTCATTAGGTGATTCCTTGTGCATTATTCTTGAGTCCATCCATATTCATATGTCAACATGGTCATCATGGTTTTTTATCATTGGTGCATTATTTTAAATTATTTATTGGATTGAGAGTCAATTCCTATGCATATTTCAACTAAGTTATCATGGTATTTTATATCATGATACATACTGCCAAGTGATACAATAAAAATTAGCTCAAAAAGTCTTATAAATAATGGGGTTGTCAAAGTTTCCCCTTAGTAACCTTGGAAAATATTCCCACCCTCCTTGATCGAATCAATCCATTGACCATTTTAGTTGTATCAATGCTAATAAGGATGGGAATCTCTACATTGGTAGGTACAACCAAATCATTCATAATGATCTATCTTTATTCTTCTAGTCATCTCTTTCATCTCTTTGCACTTGTGGCTTATTTAGTCATTAGACTATCACATCTACATTTGTGCCCACTCATCTTTAATCTATATATAGGTTATATCCTTGATTTATGATTGCCAATCTACCCTACTGGGGCACAATCAAAAATCATTTTTTAATTTAGGTCATATTAATGATTATAACTACATGTGGGTAGATAATTATTTTGACTCACCTATCCTAACTGGGGCATATGCCATTGCCATTGATTATAATTGCCTTTAGGCAAATTAGTGTTTTGACCTTTGTTACTGATTATAACTACCTTTGGGCAAATTGATACTTTTTAAATCAATACATGCAAGCATTTTCTTGATTGGATTAATCTCATCCATAGGTTAATTTCATTCTTCTTTTATCTTCATCATGCCATTGATTATAACAACTTGTGGGAAAATCAATCTTTTCCAAGCATTTTATCCTTTTGGTCCTATCATTTCCTCCTTATGAGGGACCGATCACCGACCCCTTTGCCTCTCACTCTCTTGATGGGGCACCTACAATTCATCCATTACCATTGAAGTCATAGACATATAGGACCTTTTCATTCTTTGAGAAGACATTACTATGCCTTCAGCTTGTAATGCCTTCCCAAATAAGAGAAAACTATAGACACCTAAAACTGCCCATAACTAGCTTTCGATTAGACTTCAAATTGATTCCTACCAATCATTACAAATTAAGCCTAGGAATCACTGAACATCTCAAATTTGTTTGTGCATCATTCACGAAAACTTAGAATCATATTGAGTCATCTCAAATTGAAGTATCTTATCATATGCAATAATAACCTCTCATGAATTCATCCCTAATCATCCTGCAACATCATAAAAGTCAATTTGGCCTATGGACCTATTAAGTGGGGAACCTGAACAAATATCAAATCTTGAAAGATCTAAATGGCTAATTATAATAAATTAACTAGCTAAACCAAATTAAATGCCTAGTTGAAATATCCATGTGTAATTAATGAATAACTAAAAAAGGAAATTCAAAAATGTAAATATCCTAGCTTTTCATCATGACCTTTGTGAGTTGTCAAGGTCTCTGGAAATATCCTAAAATATCTCATTTTGGAGACCCATGCTTATTCATTACAAATCATGATTAATTGACAACTATTAACTCTAATGGGGTTATATTTGACTCACCTAGGTTAATTTTGAACCCATTTCAAGCCTTAAATCCACCTTGACTCAACATGGGCTGGGGTTATATCCATTTGCTATAAATACAATGCCTTGCCTATTGAATTTTAAGTTATTTTGGTGCAAAGTTATCATGCAAAAATGACTTCAAAGCTTTGAGAAGAGTAATTTTATAATGAAAAAATGCCTAGCAAGTAAGGTTATAATGCCAAAATCTTGAAGCCAAGAAACATCAAGCAATATCAAGTCATATCAAATATAATGGTGCTAAGGAGAGAAGGTTCAAAAAATCTTCATTTGCCAAAGACTACTTGATGCACAAGCTAAGCAAGCCACTCAACAAAGAATTTGGAGCTCTCAAGGAAGGTAAAGGATTTGTTGTCTTTTACATTTTAATTTTGATTTCATTTATCTTTTCTTATTAAGCTCTCCCTTAGTTCTAGGCTTGGAGTGTAAGTGTAAGTGTTAGTGTGTTTTATTTGAGTTTTATTTACTTGAACTAACACTATACTAACCTCCCTTCTTGGATTCCTATGATCATAATTTATAGAGATGAGGGACTTTATCTCTCTCTCTCTCTCCACCATTAATTACAATGACACAATGGTCCCCTATGATCCCTAGGTGCACTATCCACCATACATCTTCTTCATTAACTTTTGAGCAAAGGAAAATGTTGATATAGTCAACAAGGGTTTCTATGGGACCTACTCTCATCACACTTGGATTTTTCCTACATTGGAGGACTTTCTACTAGTTATGGGAAGTGTTAAAAAGTTGTGTTGGCTACTTAAGAGCTTGTAATGAGCCTCAACTATTCATTTTACCCTCCAAATCTCTCAAAACCTTGATTGTTGCACTAACACACAATAGATCATGCATTTTACTTACCATGAAGATCTGATTAGAGATGTTCATTTTGGATTTATAATTTTGGGGGTCCTAAATACACTTAACAACATCATCTAACCCTTTGAAAGCATGCATCGAGCTTCAAACTATCATTTTTAGGAAGAAACCAAAGCCTTGGGGTTTATTAGGGTTTAATATCACCTTATAATCTTAATGATAGTTCATAGATCACAAGGGATATATTAACAAACAAATGCCATATATTGAGAGGGCATATGGACCCCTTCCAACACTACCATCACTAGTCCTAAGATGCTTCCTCCTTCATGAATGATTCTTATCAAAATTGCCTTCATCTACTTACAAGGAGCTTGATGGAAAAATGGATGGGTTTTATGTCCTTTTAGACCTAAAACTCTCTTCCTTGCATATATTTTGACTTGAGGAGTATGGAAGAATCCATGGAGGTACTTTGAGATCATCCTTAACTTGGAAAACTTGCAACAATGCTTTAACATACCCCTTTTTAGCAATGAAAACAACCATATTTTGCCTAGAAATTTGTTGGAGATGAGGAACAAGTGTTCATAGAGTCTCTTTGAGCCTGTAGAGAGGTGGAAAATTTTTCCAATAGCATCTTCAAACCATTTACCTACCATTTCTTACACTATTCATTCCTTACACATTATAAAATGAGTAAGAAAACACTTTAAAAGGCTTATAATGTTAGAAGAGTGAAGTGAGCATCAATTTTCTAGTTGTACGTACCAAATAAGTACATATATGATCTTTGATGTGTGCCTCATGGCCTTGCAAGGCCCTCTAAACCTTTATCACATTTGAACCAACTTGAACATGATATGAAAAGGCTAGACTAGCATAAGACCAAAATAAGTAATTACCTTAATCTTGTCAAAATTGCCTTAAACCTTGTTAAACACCTTATGAAAGATCAGGTTATGAATATTGGTTAGTCACTTTTGGGACCACGACCTCACATTTTGGTTATGCCACCCTAGGGGACCTTAAACAATACTAGGACAACATCACATGTTCATCTTTAACAGACAAGTTATGTCCTAGACTAACACCTTCAAGGCTATCAATAAAGTTAAACATGAGCTAAATAACAAATTTTTAATTAGACTCACTTGTGGTAGCCAATTTTGGATAACACTAACCATAGCTTATATTTGTATGTTTAACCACTTAGAGAACCATTATATGCAAAAATTATCACCCCACAATCTAGGTTTATTTTAATTTGATGCAAGAACTACATATAGTTTCATTCATCATAAAAATATTTTAGTGTCATGAATATTATGCAAAGTGTAAAGTCTTTTAGGATCCAATTATAATTAGAGTGAAGTCAATACATCAACATCTTATTTATGAAATAAAATCATAAAATTTTCTACTATGCCATTTATAACCTCAATATAATTGTATAGAAAATGTAGCAAAACAAAAAAAAATCAAACAAACAATCATCAACACTATACTTGAATGCAAGATCTCTACAAAGATGATGTTCAATTAGCATAATGCCAATGTTTTGTCATGTTTTTTTGGCTAGTAGATGGTTTTATACATTTATAGGAGTGCATGACAACTTATTATGTTTTTGTTTGTGAGATATATATTTTTGGAAAACACTTTTTTCATGCAAATAAAAATTGAATGGGTGGCTAGGTAGGGGGAGATGACCAAAGATTGAAATTTCATAGGGCACTAGATATTGAGGTACATCGTAACAAAAAACAATAATTATATATGCTATGTACAATGAAAATAAAGAAAGAGAAGAAATGCCTTTGTTAACATAAGTAAAAACAAAATATTGCAATGTGTATTAATTGTCCACTTACAATATATCATGACTGGTTCTATGACTGATATTGCAAACATACCATTCAAATTGAATAATATTTACACATTTATATATTGAATTTACATAGGTAAGGGAAAAAATATCAATACCTATGATTTTAAAAAGATTCAATACTTAGATCAACACTAGTTCATTGCAAATATAAAAAACATGTAAACAATAACTAAAAGCACATATTAAAAAATCTTAGAGAAATTAATACCAATAACTAACTAAAATGGGATTTGGAACATAATTAAAATCTCTTGTTGCATAGTTATTACTTGAACAAAATGATAAAAATATATTTAAAGAATTAAAAAAAACAACTAAAAAAACAAAATAGCAACAAGAAGTGCAAATACCTTATTTTTCTTAGGACAATGAAAAAAGAAAAATCCATCTCCAGTGACTACCTTACAAAACTAATTAAAAAACAAAAACCATCAAAAGAATAAATACTAAAAAATATACCCTCCTATTATTTGAAAAACACTCTAGACTCAACTTTTTTTTTGGTTAATAAATTTAAACAAATGCTATAGACATCAAAGTCAATAACATAGAAGATAAATTTAATAACAAACTAAATAAGGTATCTATTTTTTTGGGAAATCATAATGTCATTCAAGGATAAAATATATTTCTTTTTGCTTAAACATAATAAGGTAGCTACTCTAAATTATATAGTTCAATATATCATATTAGTATTTAGAATAATATATTTGTTTGGATGTGAGTTAACAACTCACATGAAAAAGTTATGTTGGGTGATTATTAGGATTGATAAGTTATTATTGATAAGCCTAGACTCTATACTTGTAGAGTTGAAAAGGTTATAAATATATAAAATCTATGATTAAATTAATAATGATGAATTTTCTATTGTGAAACTTGATATAAAATTTAATTTGGTATCAAAACAGATTATCCATCATGTGATGGAGAAATAGTTTTGTGTGCAAGGAAAACTATAATTACCTATTGCCCTATGGTTGAAATTATTTAATATGAGAATAAGTTTAGATTAGTGTTTTTTAAAAATCCTATTAAGTATTAGTGAAGGTATTTTTTAGTCCAGTCATAACATGGGTATCATGATTCTATGTTCAACCTTGAGATTATTCATTATTTGGCATACATTTAACATTAAGAATCTCACTTATATCTCTATTATTGTGCCATCCACAATTATCTTGATTTTTTATCAATTCCCATCAAAATGCATATGATATGTTCTTTCAGTATAATATTTATTGACAATTATTCTAGTTGTCCATTCCTCCATTAGATCATTCAACAACCTAAAACTCATGTGCATTTCACAATTAGCCATTGCCCATACAAAAATATGTCTCAAACCAATAATATTGTGTCATCATGCCTCTCATTTTTTTATGCTATCATTTTTTTCATATTTCCAAATTTTTGTCATATTTTTACATGAACGAATAATAATTAGATGGAAGACTTAATCGAAAGCATGTGAAAATAAATCTAGTAGTACTCGAACATGGATAGTCTAAAATTAATTTCATTTGTGCTCCTTCAGACTTTAGATCACTAGTATTCTTCTGTCCATACGTTATGCCAATTTATTTTTTACTGAATCCATGCGTATCTCCAAATTGTGATCAAAGGAAGTATGTTTATTTTTTTGAATGTCGATTTGGTGAAGAAGGATAGGGTGAATATCCATGGCTTCTAAGTGTCCTTGGCATTGTAGATTATTTTTAATTAATTATTTTTTATAAGATATTTTTGTCAAATTTCAAGGGCAAGAGCATTTTGTAATTTGTTAAAATTAGATTTATAATATATCTTTTAATATATGTTTGTTGCTCTTAGTTTGTTTTAATAGAGGTCTAATAGTTTTTAAGTTGTAGGTTAATAGACATAGTCGATAATAACATAAAAATAAATAGTATTAAGTTTAGGTATACTTAATTTATTTAAAAAATTTAGTTGTGTCAATAATGAATAAGTAGTTAAATTTAATATTGTAATTTTGTTTGTATTATAATTGTCAAAGTCCATTCTTTGTGCGTTGGTCATCATAATTTATGTTGTAAGAGTTAGTAAAGGTTGTCAAAATGAAATATGTTAGATTTCTCATTGTAACAAACAAATTATTGGGAAAACTTGACGTCCTTTTTGTGTGGGTGTATATGTTCACAAAAATAACATGTAGTTAAACTTCCAATAAAAAATATTTGTGCTAAATTGATTGATGCCAAGTGTGATTTCCAGTGCCATTGGTGGTCATGCATTCTATTTGTATTCAAGTGGTAGTGAATATGGATAATGGCTACAAACTTGAAAGTGAGGACCTAAGGCCTCTATTTTTATTATTATTTGATGTGATGAAAATATATTGTTGTAAATAGGTATATAGGAGATAAAATCACTACTGTGTATCATCTTTAGATTATTTATAAGTGATAGGTCAATTAGTAGCCCAACACTCAGTGGAAGTGAAAGAATGAATAGTTATGCTCACATATGTAGGTTGTCACTAGATTATTCTGGTTTTTCGATGAGTAGCCCAACCCTCACTAGAAGTAAAACCATACATAATTTTGGTCACATATGTAGGTGATCACAACAAAAATCATCATGAGTGGCATGATTGCATACCTAGAGTATGTGTTGATGTGTGTGTGTGTGTGTGTGCGTGTGTGTGTGTGTGTGTGTCTATTTCTAATTTATGTGGCATAATTCCTCATCCTATGTCTGCACTAAGGTGGGAATTTTGGAAATTATATAGTTTAGTGAGTTATGTTAGTATTATAATAATATGTTTGTTTGTATTCAATGTTAAGCACATGATATACTGAGAGAGGGGGTGAATTAGTATATAATATATCTTTTAAATCTTTTACTTATTCAAATTTCTTTTATTTAACCACTTAATCATTCATTCATGATATGAAATAAAACTGAAACAATAACTTGCACCACACGAGCGAGAGAGAGAGAGAGAGAGAGAGAGAGAGAGAGAGAGAGAGAGAGAGAGAGAGAGAGAGAGAGAGAGAGAGAGAGAGAGAGAGAGAGAGAGCAAATTTTTACATGGAAACCCAATGTGTGAAAAACCATAGAGAACAATATCAAGTATATGAATGAGAACCAACTCAAATTACAAAGTTTTCAAGCACTAACTTACAGGAGCACCAACCCCTTTATCGAGCACTAACATAATAACTATTTGTGAGCACCAACCCTTTGTAAAGATTTTTTAGCACTAACCCATAAGAGCACCAACCCCTCTTGTGTATAAAACACAACTATCTCTCAATGTTGCTTTCTCAACAAATGATAGAACTCTAAAATATCTCTTTCTATTCTCTCCTCTTTTATTATATATAACAATTACAAACCATGCACTCTCTTGCATATTACAAATGAATTCTCAAGCCTTTATTTATAGCTTTCCAAAGAACCTTTGGCATTCACCCTTTGTGATCCTTCACTTCTCATGGAAAATGACACCAAAATTGCATGACCCTTTGACTCCTTGCATTTGAAAAGTCACATGGTGACCCTTCATGAGCAAATGCATCCTTTCCCTTTTTGTCTTTATCTTGGTGACCTTTTGAATTCCTCAAAGTGTCCCTTCATGAGAAATTGCACCCTTTCTCTTCTATCTTCACTTGGTGACTCTTGGAATTCCTCAAGATGACTCTTCATGGGAAAATGCATCTCATTTCTCTTGTCTTTACTCCATGACTCTTTGACTTCTCCATGGGTCCTCTTTTAAATTTTATGAAACCAAAAGTATATTCATTAATATTAAATAAATATCAACACATTTTAGCCAAAATATGAACATTAAAAACACCTTTAGACAATAAATTATATGGGGCCTTTATCACCGATGCTAGACCTTTGACATCAATGACAATATTTCTAGCATGTGAGTTAACAACTCATGTGAATAGGTTATTTTGAGTGATTAAAAGGATTGACAAGTTATTGTGATAAGCCTAAACTCCATACTTATAGGAGATCAAAAGGCTATAAATATGTAAGATCTATTATTGACTTATGAATAATTACTAGCCCCAAAGGGTTAGCTTGAGTGGTTAGGAGTAATGACTTAGGTCACTTAGGTCTGAGGTTCAATCCTTGATTTACCCAATGGTGTGTGGACTAGGACATTTGCACACCACCTACACTTTGAAGTGGCTATGGGGACACCTTGAGTTATGGGTCAAACTTCTCCATGTGTTCCATGTGGATCACAATGGGGTGATTTGGCTATAGATCATTCGGCAAACATTACACACCCAGGCTTACCCCCATTAAGCTTTAGATGTAGATTAAATTTTTAATATTACTATATTATAATAATTAAATCATTTATGGTATTTAGAGAGTTATGGAGTCATCAGGAGTTGTTCAAAGGCAAGAAAGTGAAATCTCTAAGGGTTTAAGGTTTATAGAAAAGAGGAAACAGGATGTGGACATGCCAAAAAAGGAAGCACATAGGCAAGTGAGAAAATCATGTGTGGTTGAGATCAAGATGGAAGATGGTTTAGAGGCCCAAGCTTCATTATTTCAATAGATAGCTGTTTTTGAAACATTTATGGGAAGATGGTTTTCATGTACAGATATCACCTAATGGTGCAAACTCCAATGGGGAAGGGGTTTGAGGGTATACTTCATGTTAAAAGGATTTTTCTGATACTCTTTTAAAGTACTATGTAGAAAGAGGATACACTTTAGAGAAAAGAATGGTATTTGTTGGAATTGGGGTTTTTCTTAAAACCATGGTCTTCAAATTTTGATCCATCCAAAATAGTGATGGAAGAGCCTCAGATTTGGATTTGACTTTATCCCCTTTTGGTGGAATACTGGAACCCCAACATTCTCTCTAAAATTTGTAGCAGAGTGGGGAAGGTGATTCAGATTGATCTACATACTCTAGAAGGAAATTTAATTACCTATTCTAGAGTTTTAATCTTTGTTGAACTTTCAAAAGTTTTATATCATGAGATAATCATTAAACCAGTCCTCAGTAGTTGGTCACAAGCTGTAGAATACGAGCAATGTTTTATCAGGTGTTTTAAATGTAATAAACTAGGTCACTTTCGTAGAGGATGCATAGAAAAAACTAATCCAATAATGACCACAATATGGAGTCCTAAGGTTCCTAAAATAGATATTAATAATGATTCTATCAAAAACCCTTGAATAGGAAAAGTTCACAAGAATGCTTTGACACCTAGAACTATAGTGGAAGACACCAAAATTTTGGTTGTTGAATCCAACAATCTTCTCTCCATCCTTTAGGAAGGTATCCAAGAGGGTAATGGGAAATCATTAGATAGTCTTAATCAATGGGTGGAAGAGAATGAGGGTATACTTTCTAGGATGTGAGATGAAGGGGAAGAGGAGGAATTAGAGGCAAATGAATATGAAATGGAATGTCCTATTTAAAAGCTTCTTGCTCATTAAAATTCATTAGTTATATTAATGGGTATATTAAAAATATCCATTTATGGTCATAGTGGAAAAATAGGTAGGAAATACAAATATGATGTGACTAAACTAGAAGAGGTTTCAAGTAAACAAAATCAATTAAATGTTTTCTTTATAGTTGCCTGTAGGGAAGGGGAGAACCCTCCTGAGAAGTCATGAAAATCTTATCCTGGAATGTTAGGGGCAAAATGCCCCTAACAAGTAGCATTTGGTGAAATCCTATATTTTTGAATAAGAGATAGATATTTTATTGATTTAGGAAACTAAGATGGGTAGTGATGAGAGCTCCCAATGCTGGTAAAAAAAATGGTTTGGATGGAAAGGTTTCTTTGTGGATTTTGTGGGTGCATCGGGGGGTTTACAAGTCTTATAGAAGGTGAATAAAGTGTGTTTATCTATTATAAGAGAGTCAACTAACATAATATGGTAAAAATTTAAGGTTTTAAACTCTAATTTGAGTTTTTCATTATGTAATGTGTACAGGTCGAATAGCTTATTAGGCAAAAGGGATACCTAGGATGTTTTGGCCATATATTTGCTCTCTTTTGCTAGGGATTTTGTAGTGTTAGTTAGTGACTTAACAAATATAATAAAGGGGGTATCATTAGCAATCCTAAATCATTTAAGGATTTTTGTTCTTTTGTAATCAATATTGCGTTATTTAGATGAAGAGCCAAAGAAAGGATGGTTCACTTGGACCAACAAGAGAATGGGATTCAGTAGTATTATTGAGAGGATCGATAAATTTTTATTTAATGAGGAAAGGCTGTAAGGAAAATTTATGGTAGAGAGTTATGTCCTTCCTCTTTATCATCTGAACCACTTCCCCATCTCCTTGGATACCAAAATGGATATTGTGCCCAAATAATCCCCCTTCAAATTCAAACCAATGTGGCTACATGACCAAAGGCTGTCAGAATTGATTAAAGGATGGTGAAATTATTTTGTTATTTATGTATCAAAAATGTTTACTCTCTCCAAGAAGATGAGTCTCCTTAAAGATAAGTTTCTAGACTAGAATCATTTGCATTTTAAAAATATCTTTGTGGAGAAACTAAGGGTGGACTCTGAACTGAAAGTTTTGAATGAATCCATTTTCCTTTCCAGGATGGGTTAGAATTCCTAAAAAAAAAGAGTTGTTGAAGAAATTGGAGGATATTCTTTCAAATTAAGAATTTTATTGGAAACAAAAATCTAGGGAGAATTGGATTAAGGAAGGGGATAGAAATACTAATTTTTTTCATGCTTCGATGAAATTGAGAAGGAACATGGATTATATCTCAAGAATAGTGGACAAGGATGGGAAGAAACTCATGGATTAGAGGGAAATTAGAGAAGAAACAATATCATTCTTTTCTAATTTATTGGGTGGTGAAACTTCTTCCTCATTGATTTGTCAAATAGAGATCCTTAACATCTTACCCTCAATGGTTGACAATGAGATGAATAAAAAATTGATGGCCCCTTTCACCTTTGAATAAATTTGATTGGTGGTTTTATCTATGGAAAGAAATAAAGCACTAGTTCTTGATGGTTTTCAAGCTGCATTCTTTTAATATTTTTGGGATGTTATTGGTAAGGATGTGTGGGCTGCGGTTGAGGAATCTCAAAAATCTAAGAGCATTCTAGGTGAATTAAATAACACATTCATATGTCTTTTCTTGAAAAAATAACAAATTGAACCCTTTGATGATTTTTGGTTGGTGTCTCTTTATAACACCTCTTATAAAATTATTTCCAAGGCAATAACACTTGAATAAAACCCATGCTTGAAATCCTAATTTTTAAAGAACAAAGTGGCTTCGTATCAGGGAGAGCCATTTTCGAAGGAATCATGATCACTCATGAACTCATGCATTTACTATCATTGAATAAATGTATGAGAATGTTAATCAAATTAGATTTCAGGAAGGTGTATGATCAAATTAATTAGAGATTTTTGATGAAATATTTTCTCAAAATGGGTTTTAATTATGGATTTTGCCAATGGATTTTTAGCTACATTTCATCGCCCAAATTCTCTTTTTTGGTAAATGGTTCGGTCAAAGGTTTTTTTCCAGTAATAGAGGGATTAAACAAGGTGATCCATTGTCCTCATTTATCTTCATTTTGGTGATAGAATCTCTCATTCAAGATTTAAAATCATCTATTTCGGAAAGGAAAATACATGCTCTTGTTGTGGCGAATGGAGTGGCTCCACTCACTCATTAGTAGTTTGTTGATGATACCTTCCTATTTGGAGTATCCAACACTATGGAGGCTATGGCCTTGAATAAAATATTGAAGCTCTACTCGGAGGCCATGGGGAAAGTTATCAACATCCTTAAATCTATGATATTATTCTCTAATACCCCTATTCGAATGCATAGAAGAATTTGAGATATTCTTGGTTTTGAAATTGGTGTTCTTCCTTAGAAATATTTGGGCATTCCATTTTTTATGGGTCCTAGTAGAGCTAATTTATGGGATCACCCAATCTAAACTATGGGGGAAAAACTTCAAAGCTAGAAAGGTAAATGATTAACTTTTGCAGGAAGAATTCTTCTTATAAAATCAGTTTTTTGTGTTATTCCTATATATATATGTTATCAATTATGAAGATGCCTAAAGTTATGTTGAAGAAAATAGAGAAAATTTTAAGATCATTCTTGTGGCAAGGAATGACTAAAGAGAAAAAAATCATTTAGTTGAATGGGAATAAGTGATTCTTCCTAAAGAACTAGGAGGGGCAGGTATCTTGGAGTTAACCATTCAAAATATAGCTTTGGGGGCTAAATATATTTGGAATTTGATTTCAACAATGAAATGGATTCTTAGTCAGGTTATTTTTAAAAAGTATATTGGGAATAATAGACCTGATTCTATTATTTCAAATAATGTTCCCCTAGTGTCTCTCATATGTGGAATTTTTTATCCCACTTCCAGTTAGTGTTTGTTGATTTGGTTTCGTAGAAGATTAGAAATGGTAACACAACCAAATTTTGGGAAGATTCTTGGAACATGTATGAGGTATTGGAACACAATCCTGATTTTAGTCTGGTGAAGGAAGCTACTTTATTCAAGTGGTGAAATAAGGTTAGGGACTTTGGTAGGAAAGCCTTAGATGAATCCGCATCCTTATTTTGGAATGATGTCAACACTTTGAATAGTATAAAAGCCTCCAAATCTTTGTTTAAAGCTAAACTTGATAAGAGAGTGGCCTTCTTTATTCTATCAAAGGACAAGATAATGTGAACTAAATCTAAATCAGGTAATTACTCTACCAAAGAAGGGTATAAAATTCTAATTCAGAGAGTTAGAAGAGGTGTTCCCTCCTAGAGTGGTTGTTGGAGCAAAGATTGCTTGCCTAAAGTAGGCACATTCTGCTAGTTGTTGATGAAAAGAAAATTTCTAAATCAAATGAGGAGAAGGAAATGGGGATATGTCGGTCCCATACGATGTGGTCTATGTCTTTAGAAGGAAGAATTTGTGGACCATATTCGACTTCATTGCCTCTTTTCCAACCACTATCAATATTGGCTTTGTAATAAACTAAATGTAGATTGGCTTTCTGATGAAACTATTGATAAAGTTTTGATTTATTAGCCCAGGTTGAGTGGAGGGAAATCTTTAAGTTCCAATTGGAATTGTGGTCCCATCATTCTGATATGGAATTTATGGTGGGAAAGAAATTTGAGAATATTTAGAGAGGAGATATCAGAAATAGAAGTGTTTTTACACAGGCTAGAAATAACTATATCTAAAAATGTGAGTTTTAGTGGTAAGAATATATCAAATTTCTCATGTAGAGATGTGAAAATACTCCAAGACTGGCCTTTGATCAGTCAACCACCACCAAGTTCTATCATTCATAAGGGTCTTTATAAGGTGGATAAACTCCTTAGAAGGAAATTGGCCAAATCGAAATCACCCCCTACTAGATTTTGCAAACTAAATTTTGATGGTGCCTCAAAAGGTAACCAAGTTCTCTTAGGGGTAGGGTGTGTATTGGGGGATGAGAAAGGTAGGATCATTAAGGCTGGGTTTTATCATCTTGTTGATGGGACTAGCAATTTGGCCGAAATTCAAGATTTACTATTCAACATCAAAATGGCTATCTAGAGTAGTTTCAAAAAAATTGTAGTGGAAGGGGGTTCATAGATTATCATTCAAGCAATTTTAAAGGGTAAGGCAAACTCTTGGATTTTAAATTTTACATCCAAAATGATCTATATTGGCTAGGTAAGTTAGAATAATGGAAAATCAGTTAGATTTATAGGGAAATAAATACAGTGGTATATTTTATTGCTAATTATAATACACGATAAAGGGAAAGTGAAATCATTAACTCGCACGTGGAGAGCTAGCTGGATTTAGGATCTTTATTGCCAATGGATTAGGGTTGAAGTGTGGTGATAGGGTGTTGATGTAGTTTGGAGTTTAAAGAAGTGGGGTGATTTGGTTTGGTATTGATTTCTAGGGCTTTGTATTATGCACCCTTCATTAATATTTTGTGTATTTTGAGGGCTTTGGAAGATTTAAAGTATAATGACTAATTTTGGGTTTTATGAGTTTCTATTCATCTCATCATTTTCTATGTCTCTACATTATCTTCTTCAAGCTTAGAGACCTCAGATTGATTCAACCACTGATGATAAGGGATTCAACCATATTTTTAAGGGATGAATTAGTTGGTGGGTACAAGGAGGTAATTAGGAAAAATTGGGGCTTCTTTTTGAAATCAATCTTTGAGACGTATAAAGCTTCCAATGTTATAGGGTTTTGCCTATGTCTAGGGTAATAGTTTTTTAAATCTTTTATTCTATTTTAGTCTGTGAATGCACCATGATGGGCTGGCTTCCTAAGTTTAGTTTGGGAGTAGTGGTCCAGTTGTTTCTTGTGTGAAATCTAAGATTTGTATGGTCTGGTTAGTGTTCTTGTTAGTTACATTTGATTTTATTTTCACTTTTTGTGCTCTGTTCTAGGAAAGGGACCCTCCAAACCTGATTTACCAATAAAAAATAATAATGAAGAATAATTTTGGCTATTATTTTGGGGAACACTTCATTCTCACTGGCTCTTGTAAAAGTTTCTATTTTTTTACTAATAAAAAAATGGGACCATGTGTGATCAAGGAATTTGACTCAAGAGAGGAGGTTAGTATCATGTTAGTTCAAAAAATAATGAAATGAACACACTAGAAATCTAAAATATCTAAGCCTAGATCATAGGGGGAGCTTAGTGAATAAATCTAATGAAAACCCAACTAAAATGCAAAGAAAGGACAAACTTTCCTTACCTTCCTTGATTGCTCCAAGAGATCTCTTCATTGGCTTGCTCAGATTGTGCTCAAAAGGTCTTCATCAATTGGGCTTGGATATCTCCATCTCTTCTTAGAACCATGGTTGGATTTGGCATTATAAAACTATGTTTGCATTCATCCTTAAATTCTAGCATAATAAATTTACTCTATCCAAGCTCTCAATTCATTTGTGCATGGTAACTTTGCACCAAAATAGCTTGTTAAATGAAGAGGTCTAGGCTTTTTTCATAGGCTTTTGAAATGACTTGGAATGAGTTAAATCTTATCCTTGGTTAGATTAGATAACCCTATTAGGGTTGAAAGGTGTCCAAAATATCATGCTTATCATGAAAAGATATTTTGAGATATTTTGTATTTGGACAATTCATGATTAGCTTTTAAGATGCTCTTTAGGATATTTATTAATATTTGAATTTTCCTTTTTGATAATTGATTTTAATTTTTCATGGATTAATTCAAAAAATATTTAATTAGGATTTGATTTTAATTAATCTTTGTTAGGCTTTTGCACATTTTCCAAGTATTTAAGTAATTCAATGTATGCAATTACATGATTTAATTGATTTATGGGGCCAAATTCATTTATTGATTTATGAGGCCAAATGGATTTATTGATTTATGGTTAGGAAGCCAAATTTGAGACTTATATAAATTCTTAGGCTAGGTGGTCAATGGTTGGTAAGAATTGCTCTAAAGTCAAGGATGAAGCCATTAGTGGCTAATTTTAGGTGTCTATAGTTTACCCCTATTTGGGAAGATGTTGCAAATTATAGGCACAACAATATATTCTCAAAGAATGAGAAAAGGCCTATATGCCTAAAAAAAGATGATGGTTGAAGAAAAATCTCTCGATAATGTTTGGGAAGATCAGGATGATTCCCCCTTAAGGGAGTGGTCATCGTATTTGTTGATAGACAATCCTTCAAAAAGAAGCAAGAAGAAAGGTGGAATTAACCCATGGGAAAGATTAATCCAAATGAGAAAATACTTGCATGCATTGATTTAAAAAGGTGCTGATTTTCCCAAAGGCAGTTATAATCAAGAATAAAAGTCAAAATAATAATTTTTCCATAGGCGGTTATAATCATTAAGATGACCTAGATTAGATAAATATGATGTTTGATAAGGTTGTGTCCTAGTAGGATGGATTAGAAAGCTTGAATTAAGTATAGAACATGTTGCATAGATTAAATATGAGTGGGCACAAATGTAGGTGTGATGGTCTAATGACTAAAGAATCCATAAACAACCAAGCATACGAGGATGCAAAATGATGAAAGAGATGAATAAAAGAATAATATTAATAACTGGAAATGATTTGGTTGTACTTGCTAATGCAGAGATGCAAGTCATTATCAGCATTGATACAATTAGAATGGTCAATGGGTTGATTTGATCAAGATGGGTGAAAAGATTTGCCAAGGTACCAAGGAGAAACTTTTGTAGCTCCATTACTTGTATGAACTCCTAACCTAATTTTTATTGTAGCACATGATGGTAGGCATCATGATAGAAAATCATGAGGACTTGTCCAAAATATGCATAAGGATTGACTCCCATTCTAATAAACAATTAAAAAAGTACACCAATGATAAAATCCATGATGACAATATTGACATATGAATATGGATGGACTCAAGAATAATGTGTAAGGAATCACCTAATGAACACATATAAACTAAGTTGTGGTAACAATGTTGAAATCAAACAAACAATCAAGTGAACAAACAAATAAATAACCATAAAAAAAAAATGAAAGAAAAAAAAACATCCTAATGATATATTTGCCCCAATAGGGCAATTTGAGGATGACTAACTAAGGCTTCAATAAGATAAATGTTTTTGGATTTTGAAACTTTATGAAAGTTTTTGGAATTTTAAGCATCTCAACTCGATTAGAAATTATGAGATACTACATGGTCTAAGCTCATACAATGGAAAGAGCATGGAAAAATTGAAAAAATGCTTACAAAATGGTGAGAGCATAATGAAAGGGGGGACTTAACTGACTTCAACATGAATTGAGAATGACCCACATTGTCTCGAAATGGCCTTAAGTCATATTAGTTCCACCTTTCAATAGAGGAATCTGACTAGTGTAGAAGTTAATTCAAATAAAATAGGCATAGTTGGCATAATGGCACAATACAACATAGTAATGGTAAGTTGGTATGTCAAAGAATGATAAACACTCATTTCCCCTAGTTTGCCCATAGGTGGTTATAACTAGGAAACAATGGCATATATCAATGATACTAATTTGACCATAGGTGGTTATAATAAGTAGCAATACTGATGAAACATTGATTTGTCCATGTAAACAAATAAAATTAGGCTCACATAAATAAACACAGTAAGAAGGGAACAAGAATTGAAGGATACAAATACAAAAACTTTTGTCTTAGTACTCCAAAATAATTTCTCTATCTAAAATTATTGAAACTGATCTAATTTTTCATGTTGAAAATGTGAAACTAATGAATGAACCAAGGTTAAATAGGCTAGGATATGCTGAATCAAAACATGTTTTGGTAGAATGGAATGGTAGAATGGATAAGTGATAGGCAATGATAGGATAGTAGATTGAATAGGATGATAAATGATATTGTTGAGAGGGTTTCCCCCAAGTGGTAAGGTGACTGTCAAGGTATATGACAATAACATAAGGATTGGTATGACAACAATGACTCGGTGTTTGGTTGATGATGATGGTATGTTACATGCTTATGTCTTGGGTGTGGTGTTTTATTTTATTGTTCCTCTTGATGTGGAGATGTACATCTTGATCAGCATATGATATAAATAGAATACTCAATCATGTTATTTTATAGCCCACACTTCATTTGAATAGCTACTCTATCAAGAATTGGCTATAGATTTGGATGCTCATGATGTTATTTTGATCCTTATTGGTTATTGATTCTGTTTCCTTCAAATGT
The DNA here is from genome assembly GCA_037957365.1 of Torreya grandis. Classification (NCBI taxonomy): domain Eukaryota; kingdom Viridiplantae; phylum Streptophyta; class Pinopsida; order Cupressales; family Taxaceae; genus Torreya; species Torreya grandis. Next base: position 4,364,803 of record JARHVA010000119.1, on the reverse strand, counting down.
TGAGATAAAGTATCTTTGTAGCCTCTACAAAGGAAAGTATGGCCATGGATGGTAAATAGAGATAAATGTTGGATGGTAGGTTTGATTTGGAAATGGAATTTTGTTTGATAATGGAATGTATGATGGTGGGGAAACAAATGAAGATCAGGATTTTTAGGCACACAGAATGTTGTTAATTCTAGATTCAACATAAACTTGGATGTTGTAGGGATAAATACTTCTGCATATTCTCTTGATGGGACCATTAGATTTTTCTATTGTTTAGGCCTGAGAGTAGATACCATCTGATTAAGCTATAAATTGGAAAATATATTGATTTGATCTTTGATTTTATTTTCATCAAGCAGTGAAGAACTTTTGTGCTCAGCTATTGTCACCTCGATGAGTTTTTAACCAATGAATTTATCTTTATTGTCCCATAGTGCCTTTGAGAAGGTTTCACTAAGGAACATTGACTTGTGACTTTGATTATCTTTTAGCACTTTCAAAAAAGTTTCACTAGAAGATGCTAAGTTTGAACTTTGATTGTCCCCTAGCACCTCTAAAAAGGTTTCACTAGGAGAGTGTTCTTCTACTACATGAATTTGGTTTTGGCCTCATTATTCAATTTCTATGTCACTATGGATACATTTCAACAAGGTGTGATTCTATTTGTCCCAATCGACACTTGTGGGAGGTGGAATGTCAATGATATAGCTAGATTGGTTGGTGGTGATAGCCTGTGGAACGGTAATAGAATGGGGGTTGTCAACACAATCTTCATAAAAGACACTAGGGTAGCTTGCATTGATGTTGAAGTGATCATCCTAAAAAACCATGGAATGATCACATATGTGTTTGAATTGGTTTATAAGGCATGCATAACCATTATTGTAACAACCATGAATGTATTCTAATTCTAAATTGATTCTGACTTAGAGGACTCTGAATCCAATGTTGAGACTATCATTGATTTTGCTTTTGATGCTAAATATGATGTTGGTTCAAGAATAAAACTTGAATCTAATTCTAATTCTTCATTTGATGGTACTTTGTTACAATGATGTCTTCTTGAATGTTTTGTATTAGACAAGTAAACTCCTATGATGGCATGATGGGTTCCATAGAGACTGATTTGTCAAAGTGAGACTCCTCAATGATAGGAAAAAGGTCAAGAGATAACTCCTCAAATATTGGTTTATCAAAGGGAGGCTCTTGAGAAATATTCATATGGTCAAGATAATGATTTGTCCAAAGGTAGTTATAATCATTAAGAAGCGACTCAAAAAAGATTATCTCATCAGAGTGAGACTCCTCAACAACAAGTATAATATTGAAAGGTGATTCATCATAGGTTGACTTATCACAAATAACTGGTTCAACAAAAACATCTTGGATTGGTTGGTTCTCTTGGCCTTAGTTTCTAATGAGTTGGAAAATACCAGTTTTGGACACAGCTTTATCTTTGAATGATTGGCTTGATTAAGGGATTGATTGGATTGGTACTAGATGAGAAATATCATATGTTTGGATAATGATGGGAGATCATGGATATTTATTTCTATCATGAGGCAAAGTACAAAGACCTAAAATGTTAACCCTAGGGTGGTGTGGAGCTTGATTACTCGCACAAGCCAAAGGACTAGGTCTTAGAATGATGAAGGGGCATTGTGGAGTTTTATTTGTCATACAAGCCAAAGGATGATGTCTTGGTATATAAATGGTATGATGTTATGGATCCTAGTTTCTTTCATAAGCCAAAGCATCCAAGTCCTCCTCATAAACCATACCATCTTAGTTGGTGACTTGATTTGGATTTTATGGATCTTGACTGTGTTCTGCATATAGAGTATTATAGGGAGAATAATAAAACTCTTAACAAAATTTATCCCCATAGGGGTTTCTAGTCGGATTTTTTGTGGCCATTGTGCCATAACTTGGATTGTACATGGTTCCACCATAAGTGTAGCTAGACATATCTGCATCAATGAAGAAAGCTCCAAAATAAAAAGTCTTAGAGTTTTAAAAACTCTAAAAAATTATGTCCAAAGGACAAAGGGATAAAACATGATCTAGCTTGGTCAAAAGGGGTGGAGCTATATCTCCAAACAATGATCTAAACATGGATTTGTATCTCCAAAATGGTTTGTGCTAAGACTTGGCATAAAATAGTCTAATGTCAAATGTCTAATATAAAATATCATACACATAAAAGGTCAAGCAATGAATAAAAACTGACATGTCAAAGTCTAGGCCAAAGTGTTCTAAACAAGGTCTAAACTAGGAAAGGGAAAAGAGTTTTTAGGTCTTTTGTCCAAATGTGGAGTCAAAATCTAGGCTCAAACAAGATATGCTAGGACTTTTGGTTAAACAACACCAAAATCTAGACTTGAAAAAAATGCATGATGTGATTTGATTTAATCTAAAAAGTTTGGACTAACTTTGACATAGACCTAACACATGGAATCAATCATAAACATGATCAATTGGTATAAGTCATAAGGTGAAATACACTTGGAGAAAGATTGTGATCTCCCAAATAAAGGCACAAACAATGATGAAGATAGGCTCTAACAAACAAACAATAGTTTTCAAATTTTGGTTAATCAATTAACCAAAGTTATGAAACCCAAAAGAGAAATATTTATGTATCAACCCTATGAGTTGAGGCCTAAAGATAAATCAATCAATATTTGGATCCAAACTTGCCAAGGTTAATTGAAAACTCAATGTTAAAGACTAGGATTTTATTAATCAAATAAGCTAGACAAGATTAGATGGAATAATGGCACATGAACAAGGTCCAAATGTGACATCATTTTAAATAATGATTTTGGTATAAGTCAAATGAGTTTTGAAATAATTTGAGTAGTATAACAATGTAATCATGCTTTAGTGATGTGATCAATGTTATGTTTCAAAGACTCAAAAGACATAAAATTTGATAATGATTTTGGCATCATAATGGTACCTATTTTGTTCAAGTGACACACACATAAACATGTTTAGAAAAAATTGCAAGGCACAAGTGTGGTGTAAAATGGCCAACATAATGGTTCTTTAGACAAAAGAGTGACATATAAACAAATTGGTTTTTGATATGGTTTAAATAAACATAAAAGTTTTAGTCTCAAAACACCAAGCAAGAAAAAGATAAGTGACCAAATGCAACTAATTATAACATCCTAAATCCTATCAAGGGTTTGGCAATGTGGGGTTGACTAAAACTAATTATTATTATTTTGTCTAGATGGATCTCATGTCTATCAACTTTCACATTAGAAAAAAAGAGAAGCAGCATGTCATTTGGGTCCACTTCATATGTCTTATGGTAAAAAGGTCTTGATCTTTATATAACCACTACATCCATCACTAGCTTAGTGTAGTGTGATGTCCAATATGCTCAAACATCTTGGGCTTAGCCTCTACTAATGGAGATGGTTTAACCACTCAAACCATCATCCCAATGAGGGGATCTTAATTTATATACCACCCATGGAGAAGGGTTGAAGATGATGTCAGGAGATGAATCCCCAAGTCAAATCTTCCATATATAACTTATGGGAGGTAATGAAGTCTCCCTCACAAGATAAGATGTGTAAAATAAAAACTAAGTAAAAGAGTTTTATGGTTGTTTCTAGATCACCCAAGCCATGTGGGTCTTAGAGAGAGCCTTCACAACATCTCTTTTATGCCTTTGTACTAAGGCATAAGTTTGCAATGAATATGGTGCTTTTGATCCCACAAGTTCCCTATAGGCGATGAGAGGAGAGCATACACACACAACTTCCTTTTTGCACAAACAATTCTAACTAAGGAAATAATAAGTGATTTGCACAAAATAAAACTTTGAAGTGAGTTTAATTTTAAAACACCAAATTGAAATATTTAGTGGTGTTCTTTAGCCCCTTGGCCTTAAGATGCAAAACTTTTAAAGAACAAATACAAAAACATTCAAGTTTTTATTTAAGCACCAAATGGAATGTTAGAAACTTGATTCATGCACAAATTGATCATTTTTCCATGCAGGTCCTACAAGAAAATTATCAGCATGTTGTTTAGCTTAGAAGATCTTATGTGAATGAAACAAGTAACTTTGAAAAGTGAGCTCTCGAGTTTTCACAATGCAATACCACAACTCCATATTCCAATACAACAAATTTACAAAACCATAACTGGTTAACACAATATTTCAACTCATGGGTTAAACAATAGAAATAGGTAAAATCACTACCCTATAGACAATATAACAAATAATAGAGCAAACCCACAACTTATAGAGTTTTGATATTATTTCTTAACCCCAATGGCATAGGTTAACCATTATTGATCTAACTACAATACCATGACTCCAACCAAAAATATTGTAACTTATGAAATCGTGGTATCGCAATATGGTGACTATCAAGTCACGGTATTATAATATCACAACTTGACCTACAAATAGAGTAATGTTAGTCCAGAAATGTAGTTTAAATGCAATATCACTACTGTAAGACAAAACCATGACTATTTTAGTTACGATTTTGTGGTCCAGAGGACAATATCGCAAGTCCACAGTGATAAAATCATGACTTCCATAAAATGACTTTCTACTCAAAATTTTCACTTCCTTTGGCCTCAAACTCCAAGATTCTTCATGAAAATAGTTAGTATTATGATTGTAGGAGCTATTTAATAAAATTAATAGGGTACGGACCCACCGGGCATGCCATTTTTGATCAAGAAATTTGACTCTAAGAGAGGAGGTTAGTATGGTGTTAGTTTCAAAAATAATGAAATCAACACACTAGCAATCTAACATCTCTAGGCCTAGATCATAGGGGGAGCTTAGTGAAAAAATCTAATGAAAACCCAACTAAAATACAAATAAATGATAAACTTTCCTTACTTTACTTGATTGCTCCAAGAGATCTCTTTGTTGGCTTACTCAAATTGTGCTCAAAAGGTCTTCATCAATCGGGCTTGGCTATTTCCATTTCCTCTTAGCACCATGGTTGGATTTGGCATTATAACACTATGTTTTCATTCATCCTTAAATTCTTGCATAATAACTTTACTCTATCCAAGCTCTCAATTCATTTGTGCATGGTAACTTTGCACCAAAATGGCTTGTTAAATGAAGAGGTCTAGGCTTGATTTTATAGGCTTTTGAAATGACTTGGAATGAGTTGAATCTTATCCTTGGTTTGCTTAGATAACCCTATTAGGGTTGAAAGGTGTCCAAAATCTCATGATTATTATGAAAAGATATTTTGAGATATTTTGTATTTGGACAACTCATGATTAGCTTTTAAGATGATCTTTAAAAACTTTATTAATATTTGAATTTTCCTTTTTGATAATTGATTTTAATTACTCATGGATTAATTCAGCCAAAATTTAATTAGGATTTGCTTTTAATTAATCTTTGTTAGGATTTTCCACATTTTTCGGGTATTTAATTAATTCAATGTATGAATTTACATGATTTAATTGATTTATGGGGCCAAATTGATTTATTGCATAGTTAGAAAGCCAAATTTGAGACTTAATATAAATTCTTAGGCTAGGTGGTCAATGGTTGGTAAGAATTGATCTAAAGTCGGGTATGAAGCCATTGGTGGCCCATTTTAGGTGTTTACACCACAAAGCTAGGAAATTCTTTCCATCTCATATGAAAAAGAAAAAAATCAAAAAACAATTTGTTCTACAACAATTATATGTTATACTATAAATATGTCACATGGCACATGGTTATTGGCAGTATAAAAATACTAAATGATGAAATAAAATTATACACTCTTTGAAAAAAATCAAAATTCGCACATACTTAATCATAATACCTACACTGCCATTGAACAAGCACAAATGTCCCAAACTTTAAAGGTGAAACAAGTTAACTTTCCCCTATATGACACGTCATGAATTATAATGTTACTAACATTTATCCAAATTATTAGTTCAAATTTTTAACACTGGTAAAGACAATGACATTAAAATAGAGTCCTAATATTGTGCCCATGTATTCGATTTCACTTTATGCTTTGCAAGGTGTTAAAATGTCTAATACAATAAAGTTGCATTATTTTTAATTCCTATAAACCTCAATAAAATTTTATCACTTTGATTGTGTCAACTACACACTCACAATAATAAACCCAAATATAGTACATATATTCAAATTAGTGTAAAATGCAAAGTAACCACATAAAAAAATTAGAAAATTAAAAAATCCAAACAAAATAACAAATAAATAAGGAATAACCTCATACCCAAAAAAACTAATGAAAAAACCAACGTAGCCAACATCAATGAAAGTACACCATGAATTAATTCTATTCATTAATAACGTGAAATTGTATCAAATTATTTATGTTTATTTCCCATTTTTGGACTGACATGGAGGGATTGTACAAGGGTAATGACAACCACAACCCATACCTAAAATAATTTTATGATTTTAGGGTTTTTCGAAGGGCATGAATGCTTTGATAGAGCGAATTTTCATTATTTTAAATGTCTTTGAACTATAATTGAACTTTATTCTTTAATTATGTCAACACCACATTGGTAGTAATTAAATTTGAAAATAATAAAGATTTAGATAAGTGTAAACTATGAAATGAAAATGCAAAAGTCCTTATAATATTACCAAAAAATATATATCATGGGTAAAGAAAGATTTAAACCATATCAATAATGACAAATTGGTAAATGGAATTCAAGATCCCTTTTAGACAATACACACCACTATTATTACAAAAATGGAAAAATGATGCAATAAATTAATATAACCTATTTATGTTATAACCCCTAAAAAAGCATATGGAATTGATCAAAATAATAACATCAACGACAAGTCCCTTTCTTTTACAACTACACAACACAATAATAAGATAACAATCATCATTTTTAAATCCTTAAAATGACATTTTCAATGTGAAATTGAACCATTTCAAATCCCTCATATCATAGGTTCTATGTTGAGCAAACTTAAAACCTTTTTCAAAAATATTTTTCAAGAAAAAATAAAGATAATGTAGACCACATCTTACTTTGTCAAAAACAATTTTACAGAAGCACCAAAGAAAGTAAAATCAATTGGCACAAACAAAAATTTGCTCCAAATCTTAAAAAATAACCAAAACCAAGGTGGGGTGCTTAAATAAATAAGATAAACCTAACAACAGAAAATAGTGAACTATGCCAAATGACCATAACCCCAAAATATTTCTTCGAAAAGAGCTTCAATATAGGTACACATTCATTTGAAAAAATGAAAAAAAGCTTTGGTGAAGCCTTCAAAGTGTCATAATTTGATCATGAACTTTTTAAAGCTCAACACACTATCCAAGTATTAATGCATGACATAGTCCCATTAATAATAGTTGTGTTAGACTTACAAGTATTGAACCGATGTATTATATGAATGTATAAATAAAAATCACCATTTATGGTTACACTTTTAATATGCATTAATAATTAATGTATGAACACAACTCCATATCAATGTGGAAATGTTTCCATAATTGAATATTTCAAGAAATGACAAAGATAATCCAAACCACAAATTCTTACTTTGCCAAAAAGATCTTGTATAAGAACAAAAAAATCACAAAAGCACTTTACATAAATAAAAAATGACTCCAAATACAAAAAATCAACTAAAACTACATGTTGCATGAAGTAAACAATATTTTAACTACTAAATTAATATATTCTATATATTTTTTTGAAAAAATCATCATTCTTCAGATGCTCAATGAGTATAAGCTTCAATTTCTTGGTAATTTTTTTGTAATGTACATTTACACATAATAAACAAGTGATTCATTCACAATGCCCTAAAATCCAAAAAATGTGAAAAAAAACTTATATAAATAATAATTAAAAAGTTTAAAAATACGTACATCAATGCAACTCCATCTTGATGAGAAAATGTTTCCATAATTGACAACTTCAAAATATGCATACTCTGCTAAAAAATATTGCAAAAGTAGGAAATCACATGAACACTCTAAATACGTAACAAATGGTTACAATCCAAAAATAGAAATTGCATTCTATTAGCTCTACTTTCTTATGATTTTTTTTTTGGAATGCATAGCCATAACAATCACAACCATCTTTTATTTAAGTGAGATATGTTGGCCAAAACCCTCAACAAAAGCCCACCGACATACTAAAAACAATGCAAATATGCTCTTAAAAACCTTCAAATTGTGCATTAATGATCTCATTGACCTTCTTCAATCCCAAAAAGATAGCCCAACATTAATCCATGGAATACTCTCATTAATATCAGTTATGCTACATTTGCAACTATTGTATCAATACACAATAAAATGCATTAAAAAAATTGATGGCATTAGATACATTCTAACTTTGCACCATTATAATGCAACTATAGGATAAAATATGTTTATTTATTCTCAAGCATTATAAGTTAAATAAAAAAATTGATCAACACTTCATTCTCATTGGCTCTTATAAAGTTCACTATCTTTTACTAATTAAAAAAGGCCCCCCATGGTTAAGAAATTCTTTCCAACCAATAGGAAACAACAAAAAATCATTTAAAAAACCAAAAAATAACTATTTTTTTGTAGAAAATATATGTCATACATTGTAGATGACAAGTGGCACATGGTTATTGGTAGAAAAAGCAATATTTGATTTAGCCAATACTAAATAACCCACCTTCGATAGGATAATAATCACTCAAATATTAATGTGAATGTTAGTGTTTTAGATAAAAGATGGGTAGGATATTCTTATCATTGTTGTCTATGTAGATGATCTTGTACATGGAACCATTCATAGATGTTTCATATGTTTATATAATATATAAATTTATAGTTTGAGATGATAGATCTTATGTAGATGAATTACTCATTGGGTCTTAAAATTTGGTAGTAAAAGGATGGTATATTAATTTGATAAGGTAAGTATGCTTCAGAATATTTGTAAAGATTTCATAAGGAGTTCCAAACAAATATTAAATTTGATCGATCTTGGACTAATGTTTTCTTTGTATGATAGCTATAATTCAGTTGATTTGACCTTATATTGAAATATTATCAAAAATTTCATAGATGTAATCACCTCTATTATCAATTTGGTTTCTAAGTTTATGGTCCAACTAAGTATGAAGCATTGGAGTGCAAAAAAGAGGATTTTGAAAATTAAGACATACACTAGAGGGACTATTGGATATGGGATCATATTTAAATAATTTGAGGATTAAAAATTAGTTGGATTTATAGATTTTTATTGGGTTGGTTCAATGGATAACATGAATTCCATGTTATGATATATATCTAATCTTGTTCTAAAATCATTGCTTGAAGTTATAAAATCACGTCATGGTTTCTCTTTCTAAAATATATGTTATGTATATTGTAGCAACTTCATGTGGCTCTATAGACACCTAATTCTAGTATAGGGATAGTTTATTTATCAAATTGAATTGTTATATGGTACTTGTACGTTTATCGATTATTGGTTCAAATTAGTCTCTTATTGGCATGATTTTCTTGTGTTTTCCTCCATTACCATGTCCACTTTTTCATGTTTTCTATTTCCCTTTATTTCTCCTCTCCTCCCCTTATTTTCCCATAGGTTTGAGATTTTTCTAATACTATAGTAGTGCATTCCTATTCTGATAGGACCATACCATTATAGTCTTAGCTCTTTTTTTTGGATGTGTTTAACCTTCACTTGGGTCCCATGGTGATCTAGAGTCTTGGAGAAACCTGGTAGATAACAGTCTAAATGAGGATATATATGTGTTATATGTGCATGGAAAATCTATATGAGATATAATGCAGATAAATAAGAGAGAGATAATAGAATTTTAACACAAATTTGTATTATCTATGCAGTTTATACATGGCATACTCTTGAGAAATGCTTAGGGTTGTTTATCTTCTACTTTGATTGCTAGCTAAATATACATGTGTATATGCATATATTAAAAAGCCATAAAGGCATGAATAAATATTATGGAAGCTAAATAATTAAGGTCTTTTATGTGTGACTCTTTATATTTTGAAAATTGTGTGGCTTGACTATTAGGTGCATATTATATTGATAGATACTTTGGCATAAAGTGAGCCTTGGAAGTACCATGTGGCATGGCATAAGGAATGTGATGTTTGACATTAAAAATTTTATGCTTAGAATAATTAGGTACTGTGTGGGGTGTGAGTTGGCCTTTGAAATATAGTATGGTGTGTCATAGCCTACTAAAGTAACTAGTGGATAGTGCATTAGGTTTGGTGCACACGTGGGTGGCATGATGTTTGATCTTTAAAAAATACACTATGTTTTTGTAAAAGTATGTGTGACATCTATTGGAGATAAATTTATTATATTATAGGTACCAAAATCCACATGAGACTTTTCTAGAGTACCAAAAACTAGTGAGAAGGAGCCAAAATTATTGCAATCTATGAGGATGGGCTCAATGATATCACTGTAAGGGTTGTTGGGATATCCTCCTAGATTAGTCATCCCTTGTAAAACAAGAATATCAATTGTAATAAGTTTATGAAGTAGGTGTGTAACCTTGGATTTTGTATGATACCTTGTGAACCATTTTTATTGCTACAAGAGCTAACCTACTCCAATGAATCTATACACTACATAAAATAATTATATTTATACCTAGTTTCTAGAATATTATGTCTTTATTGTTTGAGGTTGTGGATCACTAGGAGGTAAAGTTATAAGTGATGAATATCCATAGTTTTATGGCAAAAGCATCATGGGAGTTGACATGACATGATTAGAGTGTGGATTTACTTTTGGAATTAAATATCTCATATTTCCAAATCGTATAAATATGCTCTGAGGATTGTAATTGTACAGACACTAATGACTATGCATGTATATATTTTCAAAGAGTATGTCACAAACTTGAATTGGCACTATATCATAAATTAACTATTTTTTGAAAGGATAGATAATGAATAAAAACATTAAGAGGTGATGTGTATACCTTTTTTGTTTTCAAAACTAAGCCATCCCAATTTGGAAGGTAATGGATGAGGCATGGTTATAAAATTAAGTCAATTGAAGGTTACTTTAGAGATGTTTTTCATGCTACTACCATCGATCAAATAATCTAGTGGTTGCCTTGCACTCACATATGTAAATGGAATAGAAGTTATAATTAAAAATATTTCACTATTGGAATTTCTTATGAAATGGATAATATAACATATGGATGTATATCAATGATTCCATTAGAGCGATTGAGTTCATAATTCTTTGTTTTGGCCTACATAAGCAAACTATTATGAGCACAAAATTGTGTTTTTGAGTGTTTGTTTCTTTTAAGTTTATCATGCCATTTATCTATCTTATAATGATGTGTATTTATGTCTAAATATGGTATATTATTTGGTCTAGACAATGTGTCCCACTAGCCCTTCAACTTGAAATATTCCTCAATAATTGTTGCATAGCAATAGGATTCTCCCACCATCTTAACCTTAGCTAGTTTCAATTTTAATTGAAACAAGAGTTGTAGATTGATGTAATACTTGAGAAATATATGTTTATCTAACTATAATGAGCCTATTATTTCATACTATTTTATAAAATAGGCACACAAGTGTTCAAAACACTTCACCAATTAAGTAAAAAAATGGAATGAGACAAATCTAACCAACATGGCTAATATAGTAAACTAGACTTGCTTTAGTGATGGTATAAAATAGATAAATAGAACTAGGTTTATTAAAATTATAAAAAAATATGTGCACCTAATTTATAACTTTTCTAAGTTCTATAAATGATTGATATGCTATAAACTATACTATGGAACATTTTATAATATCTCATAGAAAGTAGAGTGTGTTTATTAAAGATGAACACTTTCGTACAATGCCAAAGAGGGTTGACCAATTTTAGCCACCAAATAAAAAGTATAGCTTTGGATGAATGTGGAATTCTACCACAAAAATGGATTTGTTTATCCCTAGTGTTTGAAACCTTCTAGGGTACTTTGTCATCAAAAAACATAAAATCCTCCCTCAGATTGATTCAATGATTTGTTCACAAATGTTTGAATGTATTCTCCTTTGATGTAACCCTAATTCATCAAACTATAGAAAAAATAAATCAAAATTTCAAGGTTAATGACCCAACCCCACTAAGGGATACAACTATACATCCATACATGCTCAAAATCAGGGCTTATGTAGTTTTATGCATGAGAGTATTTCATCCCCCATGAGAAAATGCTTCACCTTCTCTCCTTATGATAATGATAAATCTATATACTCTTTCGCTAAATTCAACCTTATTTAGATATAATTATGCATCTAAAATACCTAAATATATGATATGGAAGAATATGATCAATATGTAAGATCCTTGATAAGTGTTTGAAAGATATAATCAATATGTATAGTAATTAAATGAATATGGTATTTGTGTATATATAGGCTCATTTGAATTCAAATTCTATACCTTCACATATAATATAACCATGTAAATGAGTGAAATCTAAAATCTAAGGCACAAGAAATACACCCATGGTGGCATAATGGAACCACAAGGCACATGACTACTTTTGGCCACCACTGAAAATGGTCATAACACTTTCAAGAAAAAACAAAAATGTCAATACAATAAAAAACCATGACACATAGGTTACGCTAAACTAAAGAATGAATGGATGGATACTAAATCATAAAATCTAAAGGAGTTCATGGAAAAATGCATATCACACAACACTATGAAGGGTCTATTTTTAAGGGAAAGTGTATTAAAAGAATCCAACTGTACAAAAATAAACCAAATGTACCAAGGCATGATAAAGATGCCACAATTACATGAATTTGTTGAAATAAGTTTCAACATAATATCCCAATTTTATGTGCATGCAACATGCATATCAAATAAAAATAAAACAAGTGCATACCTAAATATACTTGAAATGAATTGAAGATGAACTGTTAGGATTACCCTTTATTTGGGTTAATATTTCTATCCAAAGTTTATAGGTGTGTGTAGGTTGTATATTTATGTGAATTTTTAATTCATATAAATCCAAATTTCATTATGTGTGACACCTATTTTAGCCTTTTGTAGGGAATATTGGATTTAATTGCACAATTAAGTCCCTCCACACTTGTCACACATTTCCTCTCACCTTTGGTGGAATGTGAACATTTGACATAAACTAAGAAGGTGTTGTAAGTTCATGATATGAATCCTTGTAACTCCCTCTTCCTTCCTTTAACTATATTTAAAGATCTCACTTCTCATTTTTTTCTCACTTGAAGCTCTCTCTTATTCTCTATTATTCTTATTGTATGCAATCATAAATGCATCATGTCTATAAATCAATCCTAACTTGGAGAAGATAGATCATACTTACATGTTTGATTGGGGATGCATTAGATAATCGAGAACATGACCAATATGGGGATCTGATAGACCCAATTAGGGGATATATTATCATAATAAACACTACTAAGGAGGGTTCTAAAGCCTCCATTCAAGCACAATCACGTAATAACCCTAACTAAGCCCTATTTTTTCATATTCACTTAACTAATAACAAGTAAAGTAAATAAATCTAGTGTTCACCAAACCTTGTGGCATAATATGGGGGTTAGTAAACAAACAAACATGCATAGGAGAATCTTAATTAAGCTATGTATGAGTAAGACCCTAATACATGGAGAAGAAGAATAATATTATTCGAAGCCAATACTTATGTTACTTCTATCTACTAAAGAGATGAGCAAAGTTAGAGAATACTTACTTGAAAGACAAACCTGTCAAGACTCAATATCTCCCTTGGCCAAAAAGGCTTTGTAAGAGGTTGTTGTGGTTTGTAAGGATCACTAAAAAAAAGCCATATCATCTAAGACTTATCCACAAGAGTAGATTCTCCAAGTAAAATCCCTAAGTTAAGAATCCTCAAGTAGAATGTTGGAAGAGCAGATTGTAAATAAGTTCAAGTGAATAAAATAACTCTTATTCATTGGTAGATAATGATGAAATGATCTTGTTTATATAGGAAAATTTAACCCTAATCCCTTTCAAAAAATTTAGTCAATAGGGTCAACCCAGTTGACCTAGTATAGTTATGGACAAAAATTCCCTAGTTCATGGGCTAGGTCAGCCAAGAGACAACCTAGAACCTAAATGAATTTTACTCATAATAGTATAGAGTTGACCCAATTGACCTAGTATTGTGGACTATTGAAAGGGGATTAAGGTGAGGAAAAGAGGGATAAAAGGTGAGGAAAATAGGGATAGAAAGTGGGAAAAAATTACAGGAGTATGTAAAATAGGAGTAATAGATTAGAGGGATGATTTTAGGAACTGGTTGGATTGGTAATAAGTGGAAATAAGGGACACCAATCTTGTAAAGCACCAATGGTCTACCCACTCCTTTCCTGGTGCACCCCTTAGGTTGTGCACTTAAAGAGATTGAGTCTTGATGGGTTCCTACAAGATAGAAAGCATCAGTATTTGATAAAAGTTAAAAATATTATATGTATACATATGCCCTACTCGAAGCTCATCACGTGTCACTTCAGTGCAACAGGTGCTTCAAAAAAGAACATAATAACACACAATGTTGAGGCTAAAAAAAAGTTACAATATTTTAAAGCAAAAATAACTGAAAGTAAATGATAGAAATGTAATTAACTAAAAATTAAATGTGATGCATACCTTTGCTACTAGATGGTTGTCTATTATGTTTGTAGTTTTGATTGTGGATGGTGTAGAGACTGATTTCAACAAACCCATGAATACAAAACTAAAGAGCAAAAATAAATAAATGCAAGAAAGCCAAGATAATTGGTGCTATGTGGATGAGATGTACTTAGAAATTTGGCAAGCTAGGTGATAAGTGCTATGTTAGACCAAATGACAAAGTCAAAATTTAGAGTAAATCAGGTAACTGAAAAGAAAAGGCTACTAAAGACCAAAAAACTCGAACAAGTAAACTTTGAGTAAGAAAGACAAACTCGCCAAGTCAAACCAAGGATACATGTCAAAAGGGATGGTAATCAAAAATAAATGTAAAAGCAGTAACAATCCTTACTTAAACAAAGATGGGCAAGCAAAAAATGGTAAAACAACATTAAAGAATAAACAATAACAATCTTTACTCAATCATCAATAGAAAAAGGTGAATAAAATAGAAAACAACATTGGTGAGTGAAAAGTAACAAGACAACCTCACTCAATAATGGAAAAATTAAATGAAATTAGAAATGAACTCAGGTGTTCATAAAAAGGGTAGTGCACTAATGACAAATGGTAAAAAGAAAGCAAAGTATGTCTAGAAATGTAATCCATAGTTGTTCAGACATATTGTTTTGATCTAAGGATATATAAAACTAAAAAAAAGTAATGATATTATGTTTTTAAGATGTGAAAAAGAATAAAGTATAGAAGAGGGAAAACATGTTGAGAATCACAATTTGCTTGTCAGGGGGGGAATGAAATGGGTGGATGGGAGAATGAAGGAAAAACCAAGGTAGAGGAACTCTTTATCAAAGTTAGGATAATCAAATTAGGTTTGTCAAAACAAGAGGATTGTCAACCTTAAAGACTCTAAAGAAATCCTAGCCACACAAGTCTTAGGTCAACAAATGAAGTATATAGATCATCCCATGAAGGTTATATGCATGAAAAGTAAAATGGACCTACCTTCCCACAACATGTTCCCTATTCCTCAGGACCCCTTACAGAGCTATCAATTTACTGTGAAGATTTGTTACTTGTGTGATAAAGTGGTTATCACCATAGAGTTTATTAAATTCTCCTATTCCAATCTATTAGCCTATCACACCCTAATGGACCTCAATTCTATTGTGAAGCCATTTGTGGAGTTTAAGCTTTGATTAGAGATATGATATGTTCTTGTAATTAAATCTTTTGGTGTGATTCTAACTTTTGAGATTTGTATGTTGCCTTTTGTATATCATTGCCCTTTATTTCAAATGATTTGGATTTTGACT
The DNA here is from genome assembly GCA_037957365.1 of Torreya grandis. NCBI lineage: Eukaryota > Viridiplantae > Streptophyta > Pinopsida > Cupressales > Taxaceae > Torreya > Torreya grandis. The sequence continues at coordinate 4,348,841 of JARHVA010000119.1, read as the reverse complement.
TTCTTAATGGATTTTTATATTCCTCCTCCATACGGATTTGGAAAACCAAACATGGATGCTAAATATGACTTTCATTTGAATACTTGGGACTTGGTTGCTAAGAGAGAAAACCTAGAGAGGATGGTGTCTAAGAGTCTCATAAAGTCAAGTAAATTAAAATTGTTATCTTGACTTTGACCTTGTTTTATCGAATGTGGAGTGAAAGGAAAGGAAATAAAGAGGAATGAAACATGAAATAATTTAAAGTACTTCAAATTGTAAAAAATGTGACAAACGGTGAAAAAGGGATTCAATGATAGAAAAGTGTGATTCTTTATCATAAGAATGAGGGAAATGGAGGAAAACATGTTAACATAGATTTGTGCAAATTCCATCTATCAAGAGAATCAAAATATAAAGTTAGAACAAAGATCAAGAACTCTAAGGTATATTCTAGAAAAAAATGACAAGATGGTGATTTTATGAGGAAGGTCAGGTCTTATCCATGGTCTTACATTGTAACTCATAAAAGATAAATCCAGAGGGTGAAAAACATGTGTAAAAATTATGAAAATAAATAAGACTATAGTACATCATGATTAAGATCGTGTCCAATCTATGGTTTTATAAATAAACTCATGAGAAAAGGGGGAAACCAAAAGACCAAAAGGAAGGACCATGGTTTGTGAAAAAAGAGAACTGTTTTAGAGGGTGAGACCCATGTAAGTATCTTGAAAAAAGTGTTAGATAGATAACAGATATAGAAAGCATGAAAAGAAGGGAAGGAATTCACATTAACGTGTATATCAAGGATGAGCATGGGAGAGGAAAGTTTGTGTCTCGGTAGGTTTCTTGAAGTTGAATTAGTTTGGCATCATGCCATGTAGAATAAAAGTGGGCATCATGAGATGCCCCAAAGGGTAAGTGGATTTAGGGATGGGCATCACAAGATGCCATAGAATATGAAATTATATGAGGGTGGGCATCGCAAGATGCCCCAAAGGAAATATTAATGTGTGGATGGGCATCATAAGATGCCCTAATAGCTAAAAAGAGGAAGAAAAGATAGGAAAAGCTAAGAAGAAAAGAGCACCATGTATATTTTTTAAATGGATTCAGGTTGTCCAAGAAAATTTTGATAGGGGAATTCATGATGACTTGAGAAAAATGAAAAAAAATTTAAGGAATAAAAATCATAGAACTAATTCAGATAGATAGGATAGGCAGTAAGAGTACAAAGTTGACTGGGTCGACCTAGTACTGCGAATTGGGAAAAATAGAGTATGATAAGAGCTCAAAATTGATTGGGTTGACCTAGGCCTATTATATGAATAGAAAAAGAGATAAAGGGTCAACTGGGTCAACCTAGTACAATAGGCAGGGGAAATATAGTCTGTAAAAGACTATGTCAAGCAAAATGATTATGTACTAAAATAATAAATTTTTTGCAATGTACTTTGAATGCAAGAAATGAAAGTAAACACATAATAAATTGGGTCAATGAGGATGATCCAATTGAGGCACACAACACAAAACCTTGCACTAACATTGGATAATATAAGTTTTACAATACAACATACAATTGAGCAAAGAGCAAGCAATCAACTTGGAAAGTAAATGCTAAGTGGTCATCCTGAATGTTGTTAGATTATTAAAGTATGATTTTAAGTGTGATAGGAAGTTGGATATAAATAGGAAATTAGGAAGCAATCTATGGATGGTTTCAGAATGTTTAGACTAAAAGGGATATGTGTTGACAATGGTATTGGCTTGATATTGGGGCTTATCCCCTCACTTCACACAGCATAACAATAAGGGTGTCAGGTGCTTTGATAATATATAAATTTAACCACATGTTTATACTTGGCCACAAAACCAAGTTGGATTTCCCCTTGGTTATGAATCCAAGTAGGTATGCCTTGGGTAAACAATTGTTTAAATGCATTTTATGATTATGTGATTTGGTAGTGTGTGCAAGAAAGAGAAAAATAGTACAATTAAATGGTATATTTCAAAACCACCTAATTAGATTATGTGATCTATTCTAAGCATGCAAGCAACTGAAAGTGAATGTGTGAGATAATTAATATCATATAAGTGTTAATTATAACTTTAAAGCATAGTATTGTGTTGATTTAAATGACAGTGCATGTAGAGATTACAAAATAGAGTTAATAATGTCACAATTGTACTATTGAAGAAAGGGTTTATTAAGAATTGTGTCGACAGTGTCAACCTAGTATTTTAAACAAGAGATAGAATACAAAACTAGGTTGGTAGGGTCCACCTAGTTTGTTGTATAAGGGTAGTTTTAAAGACTACAAACTATGAAAAACAAAAATGTAATGAATAATAGAAATGATAGAGAGAGAGATAAAGGAACCTTGGTGGGTTGGAAGATGTAGAGGAACGTGAGATTATTGTTGAAGTGCCCCAATTTTCTTACTTACAAATTCTACCAACTATGTCAACTAGGTTGACCGAGTTTTATGATTCCCTATTTGTTAAAACTTGTGAAGAATACTATACCGATAGTGTCAACCTAGTATGTTTTTTGGAAGTCAAGAAAGTGTATTGTGTTAATAGAATTGACCTAGTAGCCTTTCTAGAAGTGAAAACATGTACTGTCTTGACCTGTTCTACCCATTAGCCTGTATCTAATGAAGACATGCATGAATAAAATAAAGTCATTTTGATGTGACTATGTGTTAAACTAATGCACATAAGTTAGAAACTATACTGGCATTGTAGACCTAGTATCACAAATATACAAAAATAATAAATAAAATGATAAAATAATGAAAAACATGAAATAAAACTTGTAAGGGTTAGATTCACATCGGGTTCACCAGAATGTATGCAATTAGAAATTCATCATGTTTATAAATCAATCCTAACTCAAAGAAGATAGACATACTTACACTTCCAACTAGGGATACATTAGATAATCGAGAACATGACCGATATGGGGATCTTCTAGACCCAATTAGGGGATCTCTTATCACAATAAACTACAATAAAAAGGGTTCCAAAGCCTCTAGTCAAACACAATCATGCTATAATCCTAATTAAGCCCTATGTTTTCATTTTCACTAAACTAATAACATGTAAAGTATAGAAATATAATCTATTGCTCACCAAAGCTTGTGGCACAATATGGGGGTTAGTATACAAACAAACATGCATAGGAGAATCTCAATTAATTTATGTATGAGTAATACCCTAATGCATGGATAAAAAGAGTAATATTATTTGAAGCTAATACTTATGCTACTTCTATCGACTAAAGAGAGGAATTAAGTTAAAGAATACTTACCTAAAAGATGAACCCTCAAGAGTCAATATCTCCCTTGGCCAAAAGGGTTTCACAAGAGGTTGTTTTGGTTTGTAAGTATCAATAATAAAAGTCGAAAGCATCCAAGACTTCTCCACAATACTAGATTCTCTGTGTAGAAATCCTAAGCTAAGACTCCTAAAGTAGAGCGGTGGAAGAGCAAATTGTAAAGAAGCACAAGAGAATAACAACTCTTATTCATTGGTAAATAGTGATGAAATTATCTTGTATATATAGAAATATTTAACCCTAATCTCTTCTGAAAGTTTTAGCCAACAAGGTTGACCCAGTCGACCTAGTACTGCAGTTTGTCGAAAGGGGTTTAAGGTGAGGAAAAGAGGGATGAAAGTGGTAAAATACTGGAGGAGTATGCAAAAGAGGAGTAATATCTTTGAGGAATCATTTTAGGAGTTTGTTGGATTGGCAATAAGTGTCAATAAGGGACAATAATCCTACGAAGCACCAATGGTCTACCCACCCCTTTACTGGTGCACCCCTCAAGGTGTCCACTCAAAATATTGAGACTCAATGGGTTCCTATAAGATAAAAAGCATCCATATTTGATAAAATTTGAAAATATTATGTGTATACACTTACTTATAAGATTATATTGTGATAATAGTCGTTTGCAAGCCTTTTTATATACACATGGGTTTTTTTGTTAGTTTGGTTTCTAACTTTAAAACTCATGTCTCAAATTTTGTGGCTTGGCTCATTTTGAAGTAATATTGATTCTATTTTATGAATTATTTTTTACATTTTCAATGTTATTTGTGATGATCTTGTAAAAAATCCTTCATGGTACTAAAGCTTGTGTCCCTTTTAATGTTAAAACTTGAGTTGTGGAAGTTTTTTGGAGGAGAAATTTAGTTTTTTTCATAAGGGCTTGCACCTTTACAATCAATTTTTAGTCTCTTTCTCAAATTTTTAGGATAATTTTTTTCAAATTTTTAAAGCATTTTTTCCCTCTAACCTGAAGTTAAAGTTTTCTCCCAATGAAGTTTCAAATTTCATGCTAGTTTATTCAATAGATCTCTTCCTCCAAGTTAGTTTTTTGTTCCCATTTGGTCAGTAAAACAATTAAACATCTATTTTACCTTTTTGGTGGTAGAATTAAATACAATATCTCTTTATATTGATTGGTTATTAAAGGTTTGAAATATGAGTAGCTTTCTCACTTAGCATTCGGCTTGATCTATGCACTTCTTTTGTTTAATAAGATGCTTATGAACTATTTCATTTTGTTGCTTCTTCACCTTTAGGTATTAAAATTTATCATATATATATATATATATATATATATATATATATATATATATATATATATATATATATATATATATACACTTTTGTTGGGGCATCATTCTCCCATTGCATTGTGTCATGCTCTTATAATTTGTATTTTCTTAATATTAGTTTTTATTGGTTTATAACTCTTCCTTATATTTTGTTATGACATCCAGATGCTTCACGACATATTAAAACTATTATTATTATTTCCTCCTTGAATACTTTTGTGTGTTACCTCCTTGTTGGTGTCTTCATTCTTCAAGCGGTGTTCTCTATACATCTAGTTTGGTTTTTGGGTATGGATTTACATTTACAAGTTCATTGACCTAAGTGGTGTGTTATTAAATATTCTATGGGCCTCTTCAATTCATCTTTCCTACATATTTTAACTTATTATGACAAAAAAAATTTCTGCCAAGTTATCCCAACATCTCCTTTGTTTAAGATGTTTCTCCTTATTTTGTGCATATGATGCTCTTTATTCTACTTGTTTTGTCCACATGTTGTTTCAGTTGTATGCCTCTTTGTTCCTCTTCAATGTAATAAGGTGATTTCCCATATTGTGTCTTCCTTTTTTAAATTTATTTTGGAATTATTTGTTTACATGTGTTTGTTACCTTATTCCAGAGATTTTCAATTCACTTTTATATTAAACCTCAACACTTTATTTTTATCTCATCCTCTTGCTCCTGGTCACTACAAGCACAATGATCTCCTTGATATAATTATAATAAAAATATTTTTTATATGTTTATAAATTATTTCAAAAATCTAATACAAAAAAAAAACTTTAAGTTTTCTTCGATTTAGTCTACTATTCATATTTTTATTTATCCATTAAAAAACAAATAAATCAAAGCTTATTTATTAGAAGACCCATTAAATATTCTGTCACATTTGGTATTTTATTAAGACATCATACTTTTTTTAATTAGAGGAAGCTTATTTATTTTTGGAACACTTCAATAAGACTATTTTTTAGTAACATTATTTGGTTAAAGCTCTTAATTATTTCTCTCATTTGTTTTTTACCCAAATAAATAAATTTCAAAGCTTTTCGAATACATTAAAAATCAAGGTTTTCAAATTCGTTTATAACCATTAAAGCTTAAAATTATCGTTGTGCACCTTTTCATTCATCCAATACAATTTTTTAACATTTTAATTTTTTTATGCTTGTTAAAGTTTACTTTCCTCGCCCAAATTTTTCTGACTTTTAGCGAGCAATACTCTACCACATTTTTTATTCTTCTTATCTCTCCCATACACACTTTAAAGTGTTTTGGTGATTTTTTACATTTTCAATTTTTAGGTTTGTGTGAGCTTTCATGGCACAATGAATCAATTCTTACCCATATTAAAATTCACCTCAAATAATTACCATTTATAGAAGTGGCACATGCAATACATTTTCACCTTTAAACACTTAGTGCATATTGTAGATGATAAGGACACCAAACCCGATAAAAAAGTTGTTGCCAAAATTTAATAGAAATGGAAAGAGAAAAATGAAGAGACCTTAGGTTTTTATTAAAATGGCTATGACCCCCTGAGTTTCAAGTGCACATTGATAATTGTACTCTTGCATCTAATGCCTAGTCAAAAATTAAATATGTTTATGATGTTGTGAATGAATCTTGTAAAATTTGAGTTTTACGATCAACTTTTTGATTTAAAGTAAATGAATTTAAAAATATGCATGTTTTTTTGATAAAAATTCACTCTTTGAATTCTCAATTGACTACTTTAGACATTGAAATTTTAGATTTGAATTTAATTCACATTTTCATGAAAAAATGCTTGCCTAGACCTTTTCGATAATTTATTACAAATTTTAATTTGCAACTTGTTATTCCTGCATTATCTGTTCAGTTGATCTTTGATTTATTTTGCAATTTATTGCATTAAAAAGAATAAAATTTAATTTAATTTTCTAGTATTAAAACTAATGAACATGATTTTGTGTCTAAACACCAACATAAGAATGACAAAGATCATGTTAAGGTTAACAACACAAATGATAAAAAAGACCAAAAGTATAACTCCAAATCTAATAAAAAGTTTAACTGCAATTATTGCGATAAAAACACTCATGATGGATATCATTTATTTCAAAAGAAACAAGATATTAAAAATGGTAATATTAAAGTAAAAAATCAGGATAGTACTAGTAATAATAATACTTAAAAATAACAAAGGTCTAATACTAGAGCCATTTTTACTTGTGCTTTGCATACTTATCTTGTTGAATGGATTATTGATTTTGGTGATACTCAACGTATGACATCCAAAGTTGATTTATTTACGTATTTAGAACCAAATTAATCTAACAATCATTTAAGTCTTGCAAATTACACGTCTTGCAATGTTGAAGACATAAGAACTATTAAAATCCTTAATGGTGAATTACGTGATGTTTTTCTTATTCCTTATTTAAATTTGAATTTAATTTCCATTCCTCAATTATGCAAACAAGACTATAAAGTTTAATTCTTTGACAATACTTGTTATATTAAATCAACCAACAAGATTTTAAAATTTATTGCTACTGTCTTTCTCGATAAAGATAATTTGTTTAAGTTTATTGAATTCTCTTTTTAATCTTCTACCCATGATTTTATTGCTTCTATTTATGGTATATTATGGCATGAAATATTAGGCTATATCAATTACCAAAGTATTGTACTTATGAATAACTCAATATGGTGCATAGTATACCTGAAATTACCCCTACTTATTTTGTGTAGTGGATGTATGGCTGGTAAAATACATAGATAATATTTTCCTAAAAATAAATCTTGATATGCAACTGAAAAAATCCATTTAATTCATATTGATATTTTAAGTGGAATACAAACTCCTATGAATGGTGAAAAATATGCTTTAACCTTTGTTGATGATTGCACTAGACGAGTTTGGATTTAATTTTTGAAAACTAAAGATCAAGTTTTAGATACTTTCATTGAATTTCATGCCCTTGTTGAAAAACAATTTGGTTGTTATTTGCATATATTAAAAATTGATAATGGTAAGAAATATGTTAATAATGAATTTCTTTCATATTATGATCAACATGGTATTAAATATGAAAACAATATTTCTTACACGCCTGAACAAAATGGTGTTGTCGAATGTAAACATATGACTATCATTAAAATGGCTAGGAGTATGTTGCATGCTAAAAACATGGACTATAAATTTTGGGATAAATCCATGTATTGTGATATTTATCTCATGAATAGGACTCCCACTAATTTTATTTTTAAACATTACCCCTGAAGAAGCTTGAAGTGGCCAAAAACCTAATTGCAACATTTACGTGTTTTGGATTGTGAAGCATTTGTTCATTTTCATAAATAAAAATGAAAACTAGATTCAAAATCTAAAACTTTTATTTTTTTATGTTATGATAAAAAAATTAAAGACTGTATAGTTTATGATCCTCAAACTAAAAAAATCAAAATTAAAAGAGATGTTAGAAATGTTGAATATGGTGTGCTTGATTGTGCTTCTACATCAGATTCTATTGATATTGTTTCTATTTTTTTTCCTTTTGATTCAAGTAATTTTGAAATTTATGTTATGCATAGTGATGTTATTTCACCTAGTGTTCCTACTCCTTTTAGTTTTGCTCTACCAAAATTTATGCCTAAGTGGGCCAAGGCAACTAGAGAAGCTTTTGGGGTTGATGTAGATTTTAATGATTCTTGTACAACTAGGCAAAAAATTTGTAACTATGCTTTGATGTCTAAAATTTTGAACAATAAATGACCTTAAAACACATAAACAAGCTCAAGGGCACCCTTTTTGGGAAAGAAACAATGCATGATGAATACAACTATTTCATTTCTAGTCAAACTTGGGACCTAATCCCTTTCTACAAAGGTCATAGTTTGGTGAGTTATAAATGGTTATTCAAAACTAAGTTCAAATTTGATTATTTTATATAGGTTTTTATCAAATTTAGGGAATTTATTATAATGAAACTTTTTCTCCCATAGCTAATATTCTCACAAATACAATTGTTTTAGCATTAGCTACTCATATGAAATAACTTGTTTATAAAATGAATGTTAATAGTGCATTTTTTGAATGGTGATTTGCATGAAGAAATTTACATGCCTTAATCTCCTATTTTTATTAATAAATGTAATGGTAATCTTGTTTTCAATCTAAACATAGCTATTTATAGTTTGAAATAATCACCTAGAGAATGGAACTCCAAAACCTATTGATTTTTTATAATTCAAGTCTTTACTCGTAACTTCAATGAGCTCAATCTCTTTGTCAAAAACACTCCTAATGGAATAGTTATCATAATTTTATATGTTGATGACTTGATCATAAATGTTAGTAATAATTCATTGGTTTATTTCACTTTAAATGCTTTAAATAATACATTTAAAATGATAGATTTAGGTCTTTTATACTACTTTTTAGGCATTCAAGTTTAACAAGAAAAAGATAGCATTTCCATTTCTCAATACAAATATGCATATGACTTGTTATCTAGATTTAATATATTGGATTGTAAACCCTTTTCTACCCTTTGTGAACTTGGTGTGAAATTTCTTTAATGACATGGAAACTGGAAATGTTGATCCTACTTTATATAGGCAATTAATTGGAAGTTTGAATTATCTTACTCATACTCATCTTGACATTGATTTTTCTATTGATTTAATTTATCATTTTATGTCAAAACCCCAAACTAATCATTTTAAAACTACTAAAAAAATTCTTTCTTATATTAAATGTACTCTAAATCTTGACATCGAGTATACCTTGAATTGTACCTTTTATTTGGCAGGTTATTCTTATTCAGATTTGGTTGGTGATCCTAATGATCCTAGATCCACATGTGGATATTTTTTCTCATTGGTTTATAGCATAATTTCATGGAATAGTAAGAATCAAAGTGATGTATCATTGTTTTCCATCGAATATGAGTATAAATCTTGTATTCATACTGCCAAGGAAGCTATTTGTTTTCTAAGACTTTTTTAAGATTTGAGCCATCCTCAAACTTCTCCAACTATGAATTTTGGTGATAATCAAAGTTCCATTGATTTAGCAAAGAATATGATTTTCCATGCAAGTTCAAATCACATTGAGATTCAACATCACTTTCAACATGAACTTCTTGAAGATAATCAAATTCTTCTCTCTTTTTATCCTACTCAAGAATAAGTGACTAATATTTTCACTAAACCATTATTTAAAGATAAATTTGTAATATTTTTAAAAAAATTAGGATTGAATGAAGTTATCATCAAGGAGGAGAGTTAGTAATGTCTCCCCCCTTATTTTTTTTTTGTAAAACCCCAAATAAATTTTAAGGGGGAGTGTTAAGATTACTCTTTTTTAAGTTAATCTTTTTATCATAAGTTTTTAGGTATGTGTAGGTTTTGTATTTTAGATTTCATGAGGTGTCACACATATTTTATCCATTTTTAGGGAGTCTTGGATTTACTTACACAAGTAACTCCCTTCACACTTGTCACACACTTCCCCCCATATTTTATGGAACAAGAAAATTCGGCACACACTAAGAAGGTGTTGTAAGGTCATTATGAGATTTCTTGTAACTCTATATTCCTTATTCTATCTCTATTTACAGAGCTTTCTTCTCCTCTCTTTCTCACTTAAAGATCTCTCTTAGTATTTATTCTTCTTGCTTTTAATTTTGTATTGTGAGAATAGTTGTTTGTAAGCCTTCTTAATATACATGTGGGTTTTTTTTCATTAGTTTGGTATCCCACTTCAAAACCTGCATCTCACATTTTGTGGCTTGGTTCATTTTGAGGTAATATTGATTCGATAGTATGTATTCATTTTTATTTTTTTAATATTATTTATGACAATCTTGGCATTTTGTATTTATTCAAAATGAATCACCCACACTCCCATTTCAACAAATTGAATGTGCCTACAAATAAACATGAATGCCAATAAGTAGATAAATTCCATTATAAATTGATGATCAATGAAACCGAATGAAATAAATGAGAATAAAAAATGACCAAAGGAAAAAATTTACTTGGTGATATGAGAACCATGTTTCCACCTCTCAAACTAAAAACTAAAATTAAAAACTAGTTCCTTGATTCCTTGGCTCCTAGGAAATTGGATCCTACTAACCCATGCATTGGGTTGAATCTATTTCTTAGCTATGTAGACACTGAAATTTGGCATAAAACACTTATTCCTATATTTTATTCCCAATTATTATTATTCAAAAGTCTTGTACATTTTAACCCATTTTTAGAATGGTCCCAAACCCACATAAGTATGTATTTGGTCCATAGAGCTTAAAATCATCTCAACACTTATGCAAAAGGCAATTGTTTATACATTTGTACTACATCTTATCCATTATCTAGAATTTACTTAAAAACAAAGTGTGACTTATCTTTTGGGAAAACCCATGGATGTACAAACATGTTTTGGACAAACTTTTACCCATATGGGTTTATATCTTTTAGCTTTATGGGTTCATATGTTTATCAATATTTATCATAAACCTCAACCCTTCCCATTGGAATTAATTTTTTTTTTCAACATAATTTAATCATCTTATATCATCTTATAAATCCATTTAGGAACTAAAGTCTAGATAAAAAAATAAATCAAGAGATGAGAGGATAGCATTTGGCACTGCACTACACCAAGGGTCAAGCCTAAAGCCAAACTTATCCATTTAAGTTGTTTTACATTAATCAAATCTCACATACTTAAAAAAATTATCCATATTTACCTATATAAAAATTTCATTATGTAAATAGACTTCAGTAGTTGCATTGATCACTTATAGGGGAGAATAGGTTGAAACTATTACTCGATCCATTCCATTCACAAACCAAAATAAATATGTGGGGATATAATTTCAAACATACAAGATACATATGTGGTTTCCTAACTTGATTACTTTATGTTTTTGTTTTGTAGTGTGTAAGCTAGGTCAATGTGAATATTCAAGAACACAATATATTTTTACCTACACATCTACAAAATGAAGGTATAATTGTAGTCAATAAGACATAATGCATATGTACCATAAAAACCAAATTGCAACACCCTATAGAGATGCCCATAGTAGCACATCAACACATTTGATGACACAAGGATAAAACCAAAGTAGAAAAACTTATTGCAATGGGGCCTGCATAGGAGAGGATTATACAAATAAGTGTTTGTCATAAAGCATGGTGTAGATCCAAAAACTCATAATCATGTCAAATGCAATCAGTATAATCATAATAGAGACTCAAAGTTCAATAAAATTCAAGGTGTGATCTTTTATCAATCCATTTATTTGATTTATCTTTCATTAACGACACTTGGGCTTATTTTTGTTACTTTCTCTCTTAGATAGATCTAAATTATATATTTCAATTGTACATTCTTAGATTTATTTAATTGTAACTTTTTTATACCAATTTTATGTAAAAACTAGAATTGGTGTAAACATAAATAGCGAACCCAAACTCTTTTCAATGCCCAACCAAGGTTTCATACAATCATTTTCTCACACTTTTATGGCCAATTTCAGATTTAGTTTATTTTCATGTTTGCTTCATTTTAAAACCTAATTTTTATTTAGGTATTTATGTCATGCATTTTTTCACCTAGAGTTTGTTTTCTTTCTTACATTCAACCTAGGGTTCACAAACCTGCATCTTCTTAGGGTTTGGTTAACCATTTTCAAATCTATTTTTATGATTTTTAAATTGTATGTTTTTATATTGATCTTGCCCTCTTACTACCATCATATGCTTATCTCTTGTGTTTAGAGATTTTATTTCACCTGCCCCTATTATAGTGTTAGGTTAGGTGGTGACACTTGTGAATTTTAATAATTACATGTGGATCCCATTCATATTTATAAAATTGATTCTTAAGGAGGTTCCATCTAAAAATAATAGTGAGAATGAAGATGTTAGGGTTAATATTAGTGACCCTAATAACCCTCAAATCAAACACAAATATGTACCAAATTTCCAAGACATGAGAGAGAATCAATTTGAAGCTTTTGTTGCCAAAAACCCTATGAATTAAAATCAATTATTTATTTAGTATCACAATATTAAAAAAACAAGATTTATGAAACAAAAACACTGCACCGAAGTAACATTTAGTGGATGCCAATGACCCTTATATATTGGGTGTTGAGATTAATCCTACAACTAATGATAGTAACAAAAATATCCTTACACTGCCAAAAAATTCATACACAATATATTGTTCTTGGGCACACTAATGTTAATATTAATTGGACTCTTACATCTAGTGGTGCATCTAGTGATTCAATCTTACAACAATAACTCAATGACACTGATGCAAGTGTCATGCCCATTTTTATTTTCTCCAAAAGATAGGCATGACACACAAATTCAATGGATAAAACACCAATGATCATGGATGTATAATGGAATCCATTTAATTGCACATAATAAAATATGAAACTTGTTGGGTAAATATTTTGTCACCAGCTAACTGATGAGCAAAATAGGTGATTTCAACCATAGCATAAGGAGATTGGTTATCCAAATGTGCAATTTTACCACATCAGAAGGGGACAAATCTCTCCTCTCATCAAGGGGAGGTTCCCTATAAATATGAGGTGCTATATACTATATATATGCAGAAAATAACACTCAGGGATAGGACTACACCATCCATCTCTCTTTTTTTAGAGATGGTGTTCACAGGCAAAGGAGAAAATCCTGGTGAAATCACTAGAAGCACTTCTCTTCTTTCATAAGTTTTTTGTAGCAAACATCAAGAATTCTTTTTGGTAGTGATGAGTAACAGGTAACAAGGGCACAGTAACCAACAAAATGAAGTGTAGCACAAAGTCTCCCCCTCAACTACCAAAGAGTGAAATATACGAAGGACTATGAGGGCACAAAGTCTTCCCAAGGTCCTTTACATAGAAACAAACTAAAACACACACACACAAAAGACAATTATGGCAGCACAAAGTCTCTCCACAGTTGGCTTCAGGACACCTTTCTAATTACTTCCACTTGTCCTACTTATTTCATTAGAATGGACAAGAATTCATTCAAGAAATAGACATAAGAACAATATCCTAAATGACACAAGTTATTACAACACAAAGTTTGAAAGTAACTTGCTTTCTCATTCAAATAAAGAACTATGATTAACAATCTGAGCTCAAAGTCTCAGTGATCGCCTTTCAATTTTAGCAGAGTTTTGCTTCTATATCAGAGAGATCTCCCCTACATAAAATAGGATATTACAATATATAGTAGCCAAGAAAGGCTTGGCACTTTATTTCATGGAATGACCCATGCTGTATTCAATGCCTTGAATGCATTTTTAGTTCTGTCAGGGGGCCATGTTGGAACAGGGCATCTGCCTTAACTGTGGCATGTCAATTCATCCCAAATATCTTCTCCTTAGCATGGGTTATCTGATCTTTCTCCCAATATGTACATGGCTATCCCCTCACTTTTATTCCAAGGGAGAAAAATAGGCTGCACCTTTTAATGCTTGAGAGCTCAAATGTCTACTTGGTGGATTGTTCCACGTACTGGAAATAACTCCTAGGTAGATATTTCTGGGCTTTCCCTCTTTCTTGTTGCAATTTGAGCTCTCGAGCTATCTTTTCCCTTTTTGCTGGCTCTTTCGGCTCCCTCTTTAGTTGGTCACTGAGTTGTTTTCAGGTTCTATGCCACATTTGAAAATCAAAAATTATTTCATTACCCTAAATTTGTCATCCATGGAGACGTCATTGGTTCACTGGTTCAATGGTTTGGGTGCCCTTCTCAGCTCCTTGGTTCTATTGCTTCTTTGATTCATTCACTTTTATTTGCTTGAAGCTTTGAAATTCCTTTAGCTTTATATCTTTGGAACCTCTTGAAGGGAAGGTGTCCCTTCGGGCCTTGAGAAAGGTCCATTTCTTGGTCACCAAGAGCCCCCCGCAAGGGTACCTGCCCTTCAGGGTCCTTCGAGCGGCCTTCTTCTTCAAATCATGCAGAGTCCATAGAAATAGCCCTGCAGAGTTCGTAGAAACAAGCCTACGGAGTTCGTAGAAACAAGCCTACAGAGTCTATAAAAGCAATCCTACAGAGTCCATAGAAATAGGCCTGTAGAGTCTGTAGAAATAGGCCTACATAATCCATAGAAACAGGCCTATAGAGTTTGTAGAAATAAGCCTGCTGAGTCCGTAGAAATAGGCCTGTAGCATTATATCTTTGGAACCCCCCGAAGGGAGGGTGTCCCTTCAGGCCTTAAGAAAGGTCCATTTCCTAGTCATCAAGAGCCCCCCACAAGGGTACCTGCCCTTTGGGGTCCTTCGAGCAGCCTTCTTCTTTGAATCCTTTAGATAAAATGTCTGAAAGAATTCCTTCAGACATTTTGTCCAAAGGAAATCTTTCCTTTGCCTTAGTCACTTTTTGTCAAGCCTTTGATCATTCCTTCAGACAAAATGTCTGAAGGAATTCCTTTGGACATTTTGTCTGAAGGATTTCCCTTGTAAAATTAGCTACAAAAAATCTTTTTGAAGGATATCTTTTTGTTCCCTTTGGTTCACTTCCCTCCATAAGGGCACTTGTCTTTTGGTTCACTACCCTCCGCAAGGGAACTTGCCCTTTGGGGTCCTTCGAGGGACTCCTTTGAACCGTTCGATTGAACCGATTGATTGAACCAACTTTGGTTCAACGGTTCAATATTGTGTTCCACTCATTCAATTGACTGCTTGAACCAACCACTTTGAACCATTCGTTTGAACTCGTTAAACCTTAAACCTTTGAACCATTTTGGTTCAAGGTTTAACAGTTTAATGGGTTAAATATTTCTTCTTTTCTTTAAGTCTTTTGAAGCCATTAAACTTGCCGAAGTAGTTGAACTTTGAACTTTTTCCAAAATGCTTAACTCTTTAAGTCTGCTGATGTCGTTGAACCTTTGAACCCATTGAACCTTTGAACCTTTGGAAGTGGAGTTCAATGGTTGAATGGTTCAATCCTTTGTTTGAAGCTTTTCGATGGACCTTTTGGTTGAACCTAGGTGTTGAACTAACTGTTGACGTTGGAAAGTGCACCCAGTGGCAGGAAAATAAGTTCCTGCCTTCTCCTCGCAACATGGAAACTCTCCTCTCACCTGTGGGACCGGTGAAGCTGGAGGAGAGAGTCTCTAGATAAGGGCTATCTCCCTTTGATGCATCATGTTGTTTCCAGCAAAAGTTAACAGGTATATATATAATATAGGGGGGATGAAAAGGGAGAAGAAATGCATAGAAAACAAACTACCTACTCTAAAAGAGGTGATGCACCAAAATAAAGGTTGACCTTCACACATCCACTCTTAGAATCAGATAAATGGATACATACACTACGCACTTGGCAGAAGGACCAGGCTGCAAGAAACTAGCAGGGAGGCTATGAGCTAGATAAGAATGAAGAAGGCAGCATTGGGTTTCAAACAAGCATGCAAGGAGGTGGCAGTTCTTTAGATTTATCCCTTCAAGAGGTTGGTGGATCTGAGGACACTTTCTTTGAAATCATCAAGGAAGATGGCCATACCATGGAACCCAAGCATGAGGCAGAGGAACACGAGCCAGTCAACGATACATGTCAAAGGGCTAACGGTGATAAGCTAGCAGCCATTGATTTCTTGGTAAAGAACACCAATATGAAGAACCAGCATTCAACAAGCCTCCAGGGACAAGAAGAATACATGTATGTTGGAGGCATGTTCAATTCTGATTCACTCAGATACCAGCCAACTCAGGTGACAGGCAAGAGGAGCAGGTCACCAAATCTCCTTTTCATTCAGCTACTTGCATGGCACCATAAGTCTTCTTGCCAGGAAGGGGACTTAAGAAATTTTTCCTTTGACCCAAGAGGGAGGCAAACATTCCTGGTTAGTTGTATATAGTAGTTGCTTTCAGTTTCTTTTCTTGCTTTCCCTAAGTGTTGTTTGCACAAGTAGTTTTCTTAGCCTTGTGTGTGTTTTTCTTTGCCTTTTGAGGTGATCTGTGTGATTGATTTTGGATGGAGTTGTCAATATTTTAAAGTTATAATATGACTCCATGCCCAATGGATTTTTAAGGCAACTGGCTTTTAAGCATAGTAGGCATGCTTCCCCTGGGAGGTGCCAATCTGTTGACCATTTTGCCCAACAGGGCAAAATATCGGTCACCTTCTTCCCCTGCTGTTTAAAGCCAATTCATTTTTGATTTTGTACAAGTCCATGAGTTTCTACGGACTCTACAGGTGCTTAGTTCAATCTTCAAGTTCTTCGGCTTTGGTTCATTGGACGATTCAACAAAAGTACCCAAAGCACAAAAGCTGCAAAAAGGACCTGATGAACTTTGCCAAGGACAGTGACGGGCCCGCGAACATCAAATTTTACACTAGGGAAGCCAGAGCACAGAAAGTACCAAGTGGAAACCACAGAGGACTTCAACATGCTATTTTAGGAGTAGCAAAGTGTGCCAAGTGTCAGCGTCCACTAGGAACCAAAAAAGGGCCCAAAATTTTCCCTAAGGCAGTTAAAGGCTCTGCAGAAGTGACCACGTGTCAACTTCCCCCTGACTCTAAAAAGGCCCTCTAATGTAAGCAGATGCTACCACATCCCATTATCAGCTCGATAGAAGCCACCACGTGTCAATGTCTGTGTTTCAAAGTGTCTTCTAGGTGCCCAAGTTGTAGATTATGACACATGTCAAGGGCGGATGCGCTCTCAGCAAAAAGGGCAAAGCAGGAAGCCAAAGGAGAGTCCAAGGATGACGGTTGTGCAAACGTCAAATTTTAGCCAGTAAAAAAGTTGTTGGTTTTTAAATGCCCGAGCGCCAACCATGGAATTAGCCCAAGTATGCAGCGACCTGCCAGAAGATCACCCCTGGGGGCTGAAGGATCAGAAAAGGACAAAGAGCCCAGAGAACAAAGAGCAGGCAGACGGTGTGGCTCATAAATTCAATCCTGATAGCAGAATGGCCATGATGCAAAAGCAGATGAAGTGGTCCAAGTGATGCAAGAAGGTGTCGATTCAGAAGTTATTATGGTAGATGATACAGTGCCTGTGAATTGACCATCGAGAGGATGCAGTAGTGAAGAGATGTAACCGATTTCTTCATTTTTAATTTAATGAGTGGACAAACCGCGTTTTGCCATTTAAAAATGTGAACTTCGAAGCAGGTAGGGTATATGGTTCATTAATATTTTGAGTGGCTTGTTTCTTTTCATGAACAACCATTTGTAAAAAGAGCGCCAAATGAGCCTCTTGGACTTTCCTTATATATTTGATACTTGTCATTTTGTAAGCATCTTTTTTGCAATTTTGGTAAGGCACAGCCCTGCTGAAATTTATACCTGAATCTATAAAGACTATTTTTACCTATTCTTGGTCAGATTTTCTATGTATGTCTGAGTGTTTGAGTTGTGTCCAGTCATTGTTTTTAATGCTCCCACAGTTCCAGCACCAACACACCAGTTATCCACAAGGTGCCATTGTCTGTAGGTGACAGGAGGAGAGTTCCATTTTGGAGATACAGAGCAGAGGAAGTCATTTACAGTATGTATTCTACATCATCTTGGTGAGTCTCTGTTCCTATGTTTTCATAAGAACCTCCCTGCCATTTTTTTGTAGCCTGGTTTCCCTACCGAGTCTGAGTGTATGTTTGTGGTCTTTTTTTGATTATGAGAGTAGGTGTGAGAAGATCACCTTTATTTTGGTGTATCACCTCCTTAGAGTAGTTTGTTTTCATGCACTTTCTTCCCTTTTCATCCCCCCTAGTTTATATAGTTATATATATATATATATATATATATATATATATATATATATATATATATGTTTATTTTGCACTATCTGAAAAAAACAAGATACATCAGAGGGAACTAGCCCATACCTAGAGACTCTCCTCTCCTGCTTCGCCATCCCACAGGCGAGAGAGGAGTTTCCATGTTGCGAGAAGAGGGTAGGATCTTGTTTTCCTGCCATTGGGTGCAATCTCCAGCGTCAACAGTTCTGGCACGCCTGGTGGGACCCAAGTTTTAACGTAGTAGAGTTTCAGGATTGATGTTGGTCCTATTACAGCAAATCAATTTCTTCAGCATCTGGCGACTCCGAGTTAAATCAATTGGTTAAGCAGTTCTAGAACCGCACCATCAAGAAATAGTTTTCTGGTATGTGTAAATTCCATCATTTTAAGCTATGAACTCTATTTTTTTTTGCCAGCACGGCTATGATCCTTACTAGCCTTATGGCGATCCTTATCATGCCCAATATGGCCAGTCTCAACCCAATCTTTTCACCAATCAACCAGTTTCTGCCTTCAAGTGAGCACTACTGGGATACAACAAATATGTAATTGATCTTAACACCAGAAAGGGGTACGGCCAAGATATTCTTGATCATATCATCCATCAAGTGAGGAATGCGCTGGATCAGGTTAAGAAAGAATGGGCTCTTATTGAAAGAGCGAATTGGCACAGGCTTTCAAATGAGATGCTGGATGTGAGTGGTTTATTTGCATCTGTGGAGGAGAAGCTGAGTGTGCATGAGAGGTAGCCTCACCAAGTCTATCAACCTGCATACTTGCTGCCCAAAGCATCATATCAGTCATATACAGCCCTTGTTCTTGAGCCAAGTCGAGCCTGTCAAAGTCCATTCCCGAATCATGTTGAGGAGAATTCCAAAATAGAGAATCTAGTGTTTAAGGCTAATCTTGATAGATGGATCGAATTGGCAAACCTTCAGATGCAACAGTCCATTGTGGCATCAAGGGAGGTAGAATCTAAGTCTTCGTTGCCTTCTCACATTATGGCCTCATCAACCCCAAAGGAGATGCGCAGTCTGAATTTCTTGAGCTGGGATCAAGTGGTTGAGTCACAGAATAGCAAGGGGACAAAAGACATTATCCAAGAGTGCGAGGTACAAGATCAGGTTAGTCCTTTTCAAGTTCCCTCCACCCTTCTTCAGGAGGCTCCTTACATTTCACTGTAATCTTCATGCACTCCCTATCTCTATGGTGTTTCCCACGAGCTCCAAGAAGTGCAAAATGAGGATTATCTGGCTAAGTGGGTTGGGGAATTAGAGGCTAAGATGAGACTACTGAGAGAAAGAATGGTGGAGCTTTCAGACCCTGAAGAGGAGCCTGTCTTGAGGGAAGCAAGTGAAGAAGAGTATGCTCAGTTCATGATTGATCAGGGAGACTCCATGAGTTTGAATGAGGAGGAGATCACCTTAGGTGACATGGAGGAGCATAGGCAATCTCTTGTTCATGTTTTAAATGATTCATTTGAAGCCATTGAGGCAGGCTGCATTGTTCTTCAAGGAGGCTATGAGCTGGATAAGAATGAAGAAGGCAACATTGGGTTTCAAACAAGCATGCAAGGAGGTGGCAGTTCTTCACATTTATCCCTTCAAGAGGTTGGTGAATCCGACGACACTTTCTCTGAAATCATCAAGGAAGATGGCCATACCATGGAACCCGAGCATGAGGCAGAGGAGAATGAGCCAGTCAATGATACATGTCAAAGGGCTAATGGTGATAAGCTAGCAGCCATTGATTTCTTGGTGAAGAGCACCAATATGAAGAACCAACATTCAACAAGCCTCCAGGGACAAGAAGAATACATGTATGTTGGAGTCATGTTCGATTCTAATTCACTTAGATACCAGCCAACTCATGTGATAGGCAAGAGGAGCAGGTTACCAAATCTCCTTTTCGTTCAACTACTTGCCTGGCACCATAAATCTTCTTGCCAGGAAGGGGACTTAAGAAATTTTCCATTTGACCCAAGAGGGAAGCAAACATTCCTGGTTAGTTGTATATAGTAGTTTGCTTTCAGTTTCTTTTCCTGCTTTCCCTAAGTGTTGCTTGCACAAGTAGTTTTCTTAGCCTTGTGTGTGTTTTTCTTTGCCTTTTGAGGTGAATCTGCGTGATTGATTCTGGAATTTATCGGAGCTGTCACTGTTTTAAAGTTACAATTTGACTCCGTGCCCAATGGATTTTTAAGGCAACTGGCTTCTAAGCATAGCAGGCATGCTTCCCCTGGGAGGCACAAATCTGTTGACCATTTTTCCCAACAGGGCAAAATATCAGTCACCTTCTTCCCCTGCTATTTAAGGCCAATTCATTTTTGATTTTACACAAGTCCATGAGTTTCTACGGACTCTGCAGGTGCTTAGTTCAATCTTCAAGTTCTTCAGCTTTAGTTCAATGGACGATTCAACAAAAGTACCCGAAGCAAAAAAGCTATAAAAAGGCCCTGATGAACTTTGCCAAGGACGGTGACGGGCCCACGAACATCAAATTTTACACTAGGGAAGCTAGAGCATAGGAAGTACCAAGTGGCAATCGCAGAGGACTTCAACATGCTGTTTTAGGAGTAGCGAAGTGTGCCAAGTGTCAGCATCTGCTAGAAACCAGAAAAGGGCCCAAAAATTTTCCTAAGGCAACTAAAGGCTCTGCGAAAGTGACCATGTGTCAATTTCCCCTGACTCTAAAAAGGCCCTTTAATGTAAGTAGATGCTGCCACATCCCATTATCAGCTCGACAAAAGCAGCCACGTGTCAACGTCCACGTTTCAAAGTGTCTTCTAGGTGCCCAAGTCATGGATTACGACACGTGTCAAGGGTGGATGCACTCTCAACGAAAAGGGCAAAGCAGGAAGCCGAAGGAGAGTCCAAGGATGACGGGTGTGCAAAAATCAAATTTTAGCCAGCAAAAAAGCTATTGGTTTTTAAATGCCCAAGCGCCAACCATGGAATTAGCCCAAGTATGTAGGGACCTGCCAGAAGATCGCCCCTAGGGGCTGAAGGATCAAAAAAGGACAAAGAGCCCAGAGAACAAAGAGCAGGCAGATGGTGTGGCTCATAAATTCAATCCTGATAGTAGAATGGCCATGACGTAGAAGTAGATGAAGCAGTCCAAGTGACGCAAGAAGGTGTCGATTCAGAAGTTATTTTAGCAGATGATACAGTGCCTACGAATTGACCATTGAGAGGATGCAACAATGAAGAGATGTAACCAATTTCTTCATTTTTCATTTAATGAGTGGACAAACCACATTTTTCCATTTAAAAATGTGAACTTCGAAGCAGGCAGGGCAGATGGTTCATTAATATTTTGAGCGGCTTGTTTCTTTTCATGAACAACCATTTGTAAAAAAAGTGCCAAATGAGCCGCTTGGACTTTCCTTATATATTTGATACTTGTCATTTTGTAAGCATCTTTTTTGCAATTTTGGTAAGGCACAACCCTGCTAAAATTTCTACCTGAATCTATAAAGACTATTTTTACCTATTCTTGGTCGGATTTTCTGTGTATGTCTGAGTGTTTGAATTGTGTCCAGTCATTGTCTTTAATGCTCTCACAGTTCCAGTACCAACACACCAGTTATCCACAAGGCGCCATTGTCTGCAGGTGACAGGAGGAGAGTTCCATTTTGGAGATACAAAGTAAAGGAAATCATTTACAGTATGTATTCCGCAGCATCTTGGTGAGTCTTTGTTCCTGTGTTTTCATAAGAACCTCCCTGCCATTTTCTTGTAGCTTGGTTTCCCTGCCGAGTCTGAGTGTATGTTTGTGGTCTTTTTTTGATTCTAAGAGTAGGTGTGAGAAGATCACATTTATTTTGGTGTATCACCTCCTTAGAGTAGTTTGTTTTCATGCACTTTCTTCCCTTTTCATCCCCCCCAATTTATATATATATATATATATATATATATATATATATATATATATATATATTTACATACATACATATATACATATATGTATGTATATATATATATGTATGTATGCATATATATATATATATATGTATGTATATATATACATATATACATATATATATATATATATACATATATATATATGCATACATACATATATATATATATATGCATACATACATATATATATATATATATACATATATATATATGCATACATAAATATATATATAT
Organism: Torreya grandis; assembly: GCA_037957365.1. Taxonomy (NCBI): domain Eukaryota; kingdom Viridiplantae; phylum Streptophyta; class Pinopsida; order Cupressales; family Taxaceae; genus Torreya; species Torreya grandis. The sequence goes on along the minus strand of JARHVA010000119.1, from coordinate 4,326,292 downwards.
ATATATGTATATATATGTATGTATATATATATATATGTTTGTATATATATATATATATGTATATATATATATATATGTATATATATATGTATATATATATATATATATGCCTGTATGTATTTTTTGCACTTTCTGAAACAAACAAGATACATCAAAGGGAACTAGCCCATACCTAGAGACTCTCCTCTCTTGCTTCACCATCTCACAGGGGAGAGAGGAGTTTCCATGTTGCGAGGAAAGGGCAGGTACTTGTTTTCCTGCCACTGGGTGCAATCTCCAGCATCAACAATAACCTTGAAATTGCTTAAGTGTTGAGAACTTGTTCCTTTGTGAGAACTTGCTTGTTGAAGTCATTGAACCTGTTAATCTTGCGAGTCCATTAGCTAAAAAATCTTGAATAATGAATAATTTGAATACTCAGAACAATTTTTGACAAGCGAAGTGAGATTTTTGGCCTGTAGGACCAAAATAGTTCATATGTTGTCCCAAGAATGAGTGACAGATTTTGGGAACAACAGCTGGCTCTAGTTGGGGAACTTCCTTCAGTTGAAATTTTGAAACAACTGAGGGGAGTAGAAACTAGAATCTCTAGTGCCTTCAAGTATGCCATTGGGCTAGGGAGTCATCCTACCCAAAAAAAAGGTGCCAAAAGTGAAAATGAAAAGCACAAAATAGAACTAAAGACTACACAAATATACATATGTATAGATGATCTTATTTGATACTTGAAGAATTGAAGTGCTTCAGATGCTTCCCATTGTGAGGTATAAAAAAGGGTGTGCCATCCTGATACTTCAACAAGAAACTATTTTCACCATTGATCTGATGGATAGTAAACGGGCCTCTCCATAGGGAATTGAATTTCACATGCATTCCCTTTGGTTCTCTTCTCTTGTCCCATAACAAAACTTGATCTCCAATCTGGAAATCATGAGTTTTTATTTTTTGGTCGAAGAGCTTCTTCACCAGACGTTGATGCGCAGTAATTAAGTCCACCACCATAGTTCACTGCTCATCTAGCTCAGTCAAGCACATGATCCTTTAGTCAATGGAGCTTTCATATGTCTGATCTTCGATCGCCTTTGCCAATTTTAGTGCTGGCAATTCCAAGGTGATTGGTACCTCTACATTAAGACCATAAAAAAGTTGGAATGGTGACATACCTATCATCCTCTTGGGTGTAATTCTATCTACCCATAAAGCATCAACCAATGCTTTATGCCAGGTTTGTTGGTTGTCATCCACCAGCTTCTTGATGATGGTCACCAGGTTCTTGTTGCTTGATTCAACTTGGCCATTCCCTTGTGTAAAATAATCAGAGGAGTGGGAGAGGGTAATCCCATAGTAAAAATAAAACTGAGTGATCTCATGAGAAGAGAAATAGGCTACATTTTCTGTCACAATCTTGGTTGGGACCCTAAACCTAGAAATGATGTTTTCCTAGAGGAAATCGCATACTACTTCTGAAGTAGCATGCTTTGTTGGAATTCCTTCAACCCATTTGGTGAAGTAATTGTGGCTGTGAGGACAATCATGTCCAGTGCTTAAAGATGGGTTTACAACATCAATGAAATTGATTCCCCATTGTTGAAATGGCTCTTCTATTATCACTGGCTTAAGAGGCAAAGCAGCTAACTTGGGTCTTCCAACGAACTATTGGCATAGTTCACATCTTCGCACCCATTTTCATGCATCCTGAAATAGGTTAGGCTAATAATACCTGCCTCACAAAATCTTATGGGTAATTATAGGAGCATAAAAATGTCCTCTACATGCCAGATTATGGAAGGACTTCAAAAGTTGGTTCTGCTGCTCTTTATCCACAAAGCTAAAGAACACTCCATCAAGGCTCCTCTTATACAGGCCATTGTCCCATAGGACAAAATTGGTAGCTTTCAATTTAACATTCCTCTTTTTTTATGAGACATGTGGGTAGGACACTCACCATAAGTAAGGAAATGAGCAATACTTGAATACCACTCATTCGTGGTGGAAACAAAGAGGATTATTGGCGTGTCTTCCACTTATATTTCTTCATGCCCTACTTTTTCAGGTTTATTGTCAACAATCAATTGGTAGAGGCCCCTTCCTCATACAAGCTTCATTGGTTTGATAATGAGATCAAACTCCTAGATTTTAGCAATCCAATTGCCCAATTTTGTTCCAAACTCCTACTGAGTGAATATGGATTTAACTGTGGTATCAGGAACCAGGATAGTAACTTGTGAATTCAAGATATAAAAATGGAAGTGTTTTACTGCCTTTACCACTACATAAGCATGCTTCTCTATGTTTGAATACTTCAGCTCATGAGCTTTGAGAGGACAACTCATGAAGGAGGATATGGGAGATTCCATGCCTTCTTTATTCTGCTAAACTAGAATTGCTAAAAGTGTGTGCTCGAAAGCATAACTATACACTGTGAAATCTTTGATATAATCTGAACAAACCAAAATTTGGGCATGGGCAATAGCTATTTTGATGTCTTGAAATGCCAATTTGTCTTCTTCAATCTAGCTAAAAGTGGCCTTTCCCTTCATCATGTTCACAATGTGGTGAGTCTTCTCAGCAAACTCAGGGATGAACCTTCGTAAAAAATTCACCTTTCTAAAGAAAGAGTGAACTACAATCTTACTTGTGGGTAGAGTAAGCTCTTAGATGGATTTGACTCTTTTTGAGTCAATCTTTATGCCTTCTTGGGATACACTGTGTTCGAGAAGTTTCCCCTCTGTTACTCCAAAAATAGACTTCTTAGGATTTAGAGAAATACCATTTTGGTGGCATCATTCTAACACTTGTTGCAAATGGCACACATGATCAAGGTGATGCTTGGAAAAGATGGTCAAGTCATCAAGGTATACCATAATGAACTTCCTATTTCATCTTTAAAAGTAAGGTCCATTTCTCTTTGAAAGGTGGCACCAGCATTTATCAAGCCAAATGGCATTCTTCGATACGCAAAGATGCACCAAGGCGTGGTGAAGGCAGTCTTATGCTAGTCTGCTTCACCAACTTCAACTTGATCATATTTTGAGAAGCCATCTAGCATTGATAACATCTCTGAACTGGTCACTATTTGAAGAACTTGGTCCATGATGGGAAAAGGATAGTTATCCTTTAAGGATGACTAATTCAAATTTTTGAAGTCCACGTAAAGGTGAATTTTGCCATTCTTTTTTCTCATAGGTACCATGTTTGAAATTTATGTGGAATGATGGATTGAGAAGATTATCCTAGCGTTTAGCATTTTTTATACTTCAAACAGAATAGTACCTAATATCTTTAGATTGTACTACCTAGATTTTTGCTTGTAAGGCACTGAATCACTCTTGAGAGGAATTTCAAGGTGAATTTCTTTAGGCTTAAGCAACTTTAGATCATTATATGAGTACACCAGAACATCTATGTATTGGCAGAGTAGAGCAGTAAACTTAAACCTCTCTTCAGGAGTGCAGCACTTCCTAATATTCACCATCTTAAGATTTTCCTTGGTACCTAAGTTTATCTGATCAAACTCTTGGGAGGAGCTTGAATGCATTTACTACTATTTGATGAACCTGTAATACTTGTCAAATAGTTTCTCAAGGGAAACCTATCCTTTGGGAATTTTATTCCCTTTTAGCTGCAAGAATTTTTCACCTGCGTCTGAACTTGTTTCAATGGATGGTTCATTGCCTTCAAAGTGAAGCTGTTTAAAGTTGTCTTTTTATTCCAAGAAGGAAATGATTTAGTTTTCACCATTGAACACTTGCCAATGATTGGTGTTGTCAGGCACACTTGGTTGAAAGACCAGTTTGATAGTGTACTTATCTCCTTTAAAATCTAGGTGAAGAACCAAAAGAGTAACAAAAATAGCTAATGCATCAGCTCGATCATTGAATTCTTTAGGCATTGCAAAGATATTCAAAGCATCAAATCTTTTAATTTGATCCCAAACTAGATTGCGATAGTGGCATAATATCTCATTTTTGGTTTGGTACATGTTCCTTACCTAACAAACCACTAGCTCAGCATCTCCTTTGGCATGAAGAAGTTTGATGCCTCTATCTTAAGTAGCCTTCAATCCAAGCAATAGAGATTCGTACTCAACAGTGTTGTTGGTGCTATTGAACTGCAACTTATATGAAGAAAGAAAAATATCTCCTTAAGGAGATATCAACACAATCCTGGCTCCTAAAGTGGTAGAGGAACAATTGCCATCAAATTCTAGTATCCATACGTTATCAGGAACTATTTTTACCTTAGATTATTCTTTGTTTGGAGGGAAGGATTCTTCTGCACTTATACTGTGCTCTACCAATCCTTCTATTGTTCTATCTGAGCCAATTTTTAGATTGTCTTTTTCAAAAGTTTTATCAGTCACCACATGAACCTCCTCCATGGATAAGAATTAATTACCCATGCCTAAAGACTCAAACAAAATTTGAGCTTTAGGTGCTGATGTTTTAGTGACAACATATTTCACCTCCTTCTCAGGGAGCAATCTCTTCATGACGTCTTTGACCAAGATCCTTGATTCAAACAGGTCCATGCTCAACTCGCAACCCACATCCTTGCAAAAATTTCATTCCAACAGAATGCCGTATGACGCTGGGACATCAACCACTAGGATTGTCATCTTGATTCTCTTGTCCAGGAATGCTACAAATGCAAATTGGGTATCCTTGATTTGTCCTAGTAGTGGCACTTATTTGTTCTCCATGGAAAAACATCTCCCAAATGTCTTGGCCAGTGTGAGACTAAGGGATTCATCCACTTTGATAGGCATGACATTTTTAGATGCACCTAAGTCTATGATGCAATTGTTCAACTGGTGTCTATTTATCAGCAGGGAAACATAAAATGGTTTTGTCCTCCCAAGAGCAGTAGGGGGAGTAATGACAAGGTTGTCTGGGGTGGGCATGTTCCTTGGGGGATCATGAGTTACCTTTCTAACATCTTGTCCTTTAGGGATGGCTTTATTCTTCACACACTCCACTAATCTATCTAATTGTTCAGGGTTAGATTGCAGGAATTCAAATTTAGTCATTTGAATTTTGGTCTTCTTGACATGGTTAACTATGTCAAATGACTAAAATGGACTTGGAACAGAGGAAGGAAATTCATCCTTCTAGTTTTTAGGGGGGAGGACTGATCTGTGAAATCGAAGTGGAAGGTGAAGGTGTACTTGAGGTACTTACTTTTTTATTACTCACTGGGTCCTTTGGCTGGAAAGGCAGAGAAGTTCCTCATTTGGCAATTGAAATTGTAGGCTGAGCTCGCTCTTCTAATTTTTTTTATTAGCTTGCTGGGCTGACTGATTATTAAATTGGGTGAACATAGCATATGATCCCTCAACTACTTTACCTTCACTTTTGGGTTTATCTTAGTAATTCAAGAAACTGATGTTGGAGTCACCAGCTAATTCTTCTTCTCCCTCTGTGAAGAGATTAACATCATCTTCTAGGTTCAACTCAGGCTAAAAGGAGAAATCTAATTCTGCTTCAAGATATCTAACTACTAAATTGGTTGGAGGTGCTTCAATGGCAAGTTTCCTCTATGGGGGAGGAACGCGATTTGGCTGCCCTTGATTCCTGGCAGCGTTGCCTTGGTATGACTGATTAGGGAATGTCCTCCTTGGTATATCTCTGTATGAAGGAGTAGATGACATCACTTGTGCCATTTGCTTTCTGAGAGCTAACAGCTCATTTGCCAGCTTCTACACCATTGGATCAGTGGTGCCTATAGATGAATTTTCAGAAGATGAAGAAGATTTGCCTCTGTTAGGATCTCTTCTTATCTTCCCTACCAAGATGAGATCATCTTCCACCTCAATGTTCAAATCTTGAGTAGCAGCAGGGTCTATGTGTCCAACACATCTCAATAGAAAACTCACTTTAGGTAGTTGAGATTTGATGAAGAAGCATTTGAGATTTTTAGTTGTTGGCTAAGCAATTGAAGGAATTCAGTTCCTCAGCTTGTCAAACTTAGAAATGAAGTCCCTCATAGGTTCATGAAGATATTTCTTCATTTGTGTGAGCTAGGATATTAGGGCATGTGCATCTTCTACAGGCTTGAACTTGGCTTCAAATTTAGCTTTAAGAGTGTTCCAGTCAATCACTGACCGAGCTTGTAGGTGATAGAACCAGTCTGCAGTAGCACCTTGTAATGTCTCCACAAATAGCCTGACTGTCACGTCCTCATACTCCACACCTATCATGCCACACGCTATGCTGAAGGCCATAATATGTTCATTAGAATGAACTCTCCCATCACAAAAATTTTTGAAAAAAATCTTCCTTGAACTACGTGGTAGCTCGTGTAGAGGTGGAGTTAAATTGAGTGGGCCAAAAGAGTTACCCTAGGGACCTTGAACCACCATTGTTTGACTACTGCAGGGAGGGATAACAAATCTAGGTGGAGTATGTATAGGCAAAGCTCTAGTAATTGTAGAAAAAGAAGCTATGCCTTGTATTGGTGACCTGGGGATGGTAGGAGAAAGACTCCTAGTTCGTTGGACTTGAAGCTGTGGAGGAAATAAATCAAAATTGCCCTATTATACCAACTCAAAAATAGTGTCAATAACACCTTGGGCTCTCTAGCTTCTAGTATAGCATGGAATTGCCAGATTGTAGAATAAAAATGGAAAAGAACTAGCCCTACTTCAGCTTGAAGCTTGAGGCTTCAAACTATGCGCTCTTTCTCAGCGGAGTCACCAAAAAATTGTTGGGTGAATATTTTGTCACCAACTAATTGATGATCAAGATAGGTGATTTCAACCACAACATAAGGAGATTGGTCAGCCAAATGTGCAGGTTTACCACATCAAAAGGGGACAAATCTATCCTCTCATCAAGGGGAGGTTCCCTATAAATATGAGGTGCTATATACTATATATATATGCAAAAAATAACACTCAGGGATAGGACTACACCATTCATATCTCTTTTTTTAGAGATGATGTTCACAGTCAAAGGAAAAAAAATTGGTGAAATCACTGGAAGCACTTCTCATCTTTCAAAAGTGTTCTGTAGCAAACAACAAGAATTCTTTCTGGTAGTGATGAGTAACAGGTAACAATGGTGCAGTGACCAACGTAATGAGGTGTAGCATAAAGTCTCACCCTCAACTACCAAAGAGTGAAATAGACGAAGGACAATGAGGGCACAAATTTGTCCCAAGGTCCTTTACACAGAAACAAACTAAAACACACACACATAAAAGACAATTGTGGCTGCACAAAGTCTCTCCACAGTTAGCTTCAGGACACCTTTCTGATTACTTCCACTAGTCCTGATTATTTCATTAGAATGGACAAGAATGCATTCAAGAAATAGACATAAGAACAATCTCCTAAATGACACAAGTTATTACAACACAAAGTCTGAAAGTAACCTGCTTTCTCATTCAAATAAAGAACTATGATTAACAATCTGAGCTCAAAGTCTCATTGATCACCTTTCAATTTTGGCAGAATTTCACTTTTATATCAAAGAGATCTCCCTTACATAATATAGGAGATTACAATATATAGCAGCCAAGAAAGGCTTGGCACTTTGTTTCATGGAATAGCCCATGCTGCATTCAATGCCTTGAATGCATTTTCAATTCTGTCAGGGGGCCATGCTGGAACGGGGCATCTACCTTAATTGTGGCATGTCAATTTATCTCAAATATCTTCTCCTTAGCATGGGTCATCTGATCTTTCTCCCAATATGTACATGGTTGTCCCCTCGCTTTTATTCTAAGAGAGAAATAGGTTGCACCTTTTAATGCTTGTGAGCTCAGATGTCTACTTGGTGGACTGTTCCACCTACTAAAATTAACTCTTACATAGATATTTTTGGTATTTCCCTCTTTCCTATTGCAATTTGAGCTCTTGAGCTAGCTTTTCCCTTTCTACTGGCTCTTTTGGCTCCCTCTTCAGCTGGTCATTGAGTTTGTTTTTAGGTTTCGTGCCATATTTAAAAATCAATGGATATTTCATTACCCTAAATTTGACATCCATGGAGGCATCATTGGTTCACTGGTTCAATAGTTCGGGTGGCCTTCTCGACTCCTTGGTTCCATCACTTCTTTGGTTCATTCACTTTTCTTTGCTTAGAGCTTTCTTTGAACCATTAAACCTTTGAACCCTTTTGGTTCAAGGTTCAACGGTTCATTCTCTTTCTCAGAATCCTTTACTTTTCTAAGTCTTTTGAAGCTTTTAAATTCCTTTGGCTTTATATCTTTGGAACCTCCTAAAGGGAAGGTGTCCCTTCAGTCCTTGAGAAAGGTCCATTTCCTGGTCGCTGAGAGCCCCCTGCAAGGGTACCTACCCTTTGGGGTCATTCGAGTAGCCTTCTTAAAATCATGCAGAGTTTGTAGAAACATGCATGTAGAGTTCGTAAAAACAAGCCTGCAGAGTCCATAGAAACAAGCCTGTAGATTCTATAGAAATAGGCCTACAGAGTTCATAGAAATAGGCCTACATAGTCTGTAGAAACATGCCTTCAGAGTTTGTAGAAATAATTATGTTGAGTTTGTAGAAATAGGCCTGTGACTTTATATCTTTGGAACCCCCCAAAGGGAGGGTGTCCCTTTGAGCCTTAAGAAAGGTCCATTTCCTGGTCACCGAGAGCCCCCCGCAAGGGTACCTGCCCTTTGGGGTCCTTCAGGCAGCCTTCTTCTTTGAATCCTTTAGACAAAATGTCCAAAGTAATTCCTTTGGACATTTTTTTTGAAGTAAATCTTTCCTTTGCCTTAACTGCTTTCTATTGGGCCTTTGATCATTCCTTCGGATAAAATGTTTGAAGGAATTCTTTCAGACATTTTGTCTGAAGGATTTCCCTTGTAAAATTAGCGACAAAAAATCTTTTTGAAGGATATCTTTTTATTCCCTTTGGTTCACTACCCTCCACAAGGGCACTTTCCTTTTGGTTCACTGCCCTCTGCAAGGGCACTTGCCCTTCGAGGTCCTTCAAGGGACTCCCTTGAACTGACCGATTGAACCAACTTTGGTTCAACAATTCAATATTGTGTTCCGCTCATTCAATTGACTACTTGAACCAACTGCTTTAAACCATTCATTTGAACTCGTTGAACCTTGAACCTTTGAACCATTTTGGTTCAGGGTTCAATGATTCAATGGGTTCAATCTTTCTTCTTTTCTTTAAGTCTTTTGAAGCTTTTGAACTTGCTAAAGTGGTTAAACTTTGAACTTTTGCCAAAACGCTTAACTCTTTGAGTCTGTCGACGTCGTTGAACCTTTGAACCCATTGAACCTTTGAAACTTTGGAAGCAGGGTTCAATGGTTCAATGGTTCAATCATTTGTTTAAAGCTTGTCGATGGACCTTTTGGTTGAACCTAGGCATTGAACTAACCTTGAAATTGCCTAAGTGTTGGGAACTTGTTCTTTTGTGAGAGCTCACCTGTTGAAGTCGTTGAACCTGCGAGTCCCTTAGCTGAAAAATCTTGAATAATGAAGAATTTGAATACTCAACAATTTTTGAGAAGGGAAGAGAGAATTTTGGCCTGTAGGACCATAATAGTTCATATGTTGTCCCAAGAATGAGTGATAGATTTTGGGAACAACAAAACCTAAAACTGACATTGAGGCTTAAACAAGCATAAGCCACAAATTAAAAATCCCACAAGCCCTAGCTTGTTCAACCAACATTCAAAGTTTCTTCCTGAGCTCATGTCAAACATTAATTGCATAAATGACATTAATATGGCCATAAATTTTAACCTTGGCTACTATTGATGTAGTTGGTCTTTACATTGTTGCTTTAGTAGGATATCAAGCCATGCTAGCTTCCTTTCATATCCTGGGGACATCCTTGCCACTTTTCATTTCCTAAGTAACTCTATGAAAAGCTCTAAGTGGTGTTAAATCACAAGTCATTGCATTGCCACTCTATAGGGTTAGCAGAGTGTCCATAGGGTTGTGGAGTAGTGGGATTGTGCCATGCAATAGAATCCTACTAACATGTTGGCTTATAGGCTCCACATATGACATAGACACCTTCATAAAAATAGAGCAATGAGATTGGGCCACGTGGCCACATCCTATTCACTCACTTACCCATAATATTTTTTCTCTATATAGACCTCCCTAGGATAATAAGTCATTAAGATGATGCCACATGGTAGCATTCCTTGAGCCCACTTGCTTGGACACTTTTCAAATTGTATTAATATATCCAAGCTAGCAATTTGGTGGGATGATGTCACCTGGTAGCATCTCGCTCTTCTGCTAGCCTAGAGGCACTACTCCCTATACAATCATCTTTGAGATCACAGGTCACCAGGATGATGCCATATGGCAACATTCCATTCCTTCACTAGCCTAGAGGCACTACTCTTTTTATGATCATTTCTAAGGTTGCAAGTCATCGAGATGAAGTGACATGGAAACATCCCACTTTTCCATTATCGTGAAGGCAAATTTATTTATACAACCTTCCCCAAGATTACAAGTTTTTAGGATGATGCCATGTGGCAACATCCCACTTCTTCACTTGTTCGAATGCAAACGTATAATAGACCAAGTTGATGTCACTCTAGGGTTGGGAGGATGATGACATGTGACTCCCTCCAGACCAATCATAAAAGTCATAGAATTTAGCTAAGGCAAAACCAAAATAAATGGGGGGGAAGTGATTTAATAGCTAAGGCAAAAAAATTTAAAAAGGCTCAGCTTAAAGGTGCCCAAGGCATGCTCAAGTGCATGAAAACAACTACTAAAATAAGCCCCAATAAAATACAGCCAAGGCAAATCCTTGTGCATGGTAGCTCGACCAAAGGCTAAAGGCTAAGGTAAAATTCAAGATAAATGACTAAGGAAATTGAGGCCAAACAAATAAAACCCTGTGCAAAATAGTTTGACAAGGCTATGAGCCAAATCTTAAGTCAAAACACAGTAACATCTAAGGCTAAAATGTGTAGTCAATTTTACCAGCAAGGTAAGTCTGAGTTAAATTGATATTATGAAACTAAACCAATATTCTCTTTGGTTTAGTCAATTAATTAGAATATCGATAGATAACTCAATAAAGCTAAATCACCTTTATGTTACTACACAACTTACAAGCTAATTGGTCCACTCATCCCAATATAAGACTTCTAGGATATTTTAGGGACCCATTCTACTAAGCCAAGGTTAAGAGATTGAAAAACATATTAAAAGAGTGTAAAAACACAAAAATCTAAGCTTAATAACTACAATTTTATAAAATGATCTGAATGAAGGAAAGGCACAAACAGGCAATAACCCACTGCAAAGGCCAAGGGGAATTCTTTCACGAGACATCCTCCACTCCACCACAAGCCTAAAATCTTCAACAAAACTATGAGATATCTATATGTTATACCAAATATCAATTCATGGAATTTAATCATTGCATTCAATTCATCCTTGCACAATGTTGATTGAATACATAAACTATACAAATTTAAAGGAGAGTCCAAATTAGAATAATGAGATTATTCTCAAAAAGATTTAATCATATAACTCATAGTCTCTTATTAGAGAGGCCATAATGCCACATAACTTCCTTAAAAAATGACTCCTTCCCAAGGTTCTAAATATAAATGGTCATAACCAAACATGACCCATTTTATAAAAAATGTTCAACACAAGACTACTTAAGTCTTTAATCATGATGGGCATAACTATGCCAGCAAACACTATTTTTTATCTCATCTCAACAAACTTGATTGTTATTTACCAATTACAATCCCATAGCTAATTATCTAAGTTCCACTCATTTTAGATATACTGGAATTCCATTAGCTCTTTCCCATTTAGATCAAAAGAGATGGCCAATGCTTAAAATTGCCAACGAGATCTAGACTAGTTGAGCATAATCCATGTTATGAATGGGTTAATCTTACTAGATTCATAAAAGTAACACTACTTATATCTTTAACTCCTAAAACATAGGCATAATATATCACTTGCCTTAACATAAGACTCCCTCTTCATATATATACATATGGTTCCTTCAAGGTAATAACATTACAAGTAACTCAAGATGCAAAGCACAAGACAACCATAGAATATTCAACTAAAGATATAATATATGTATTAATGCCATTAACTTGTCCAAACTCAGTCATGAATATACAAACATCCACAAGGTTTTCGTTTTCAATAAGCACCCCTCTCATGGAGGCTTAATAAACTAATGAAACAAACAAACTATAAAATAGTTCTTGATAGTAATAACCAGAACATTCAATTGATAAATTTTATAATATTAATGGCCCTCGCATGACCCACAACCAATCATTATTACAGAAATATAGTAAGTTCATCTAAGAAAAATTAATCCTTGGCACATCTAGCCAATTGTAGAAGGCATAAAAATACAAGTAGACTGCAATTGATGATGAATTCCTCTTCACTCCAAGTGCAACTTTGGCCAACCAAAGGTGGGCTCACCTCCCAACCTTTTTCCATCATCAAGCAACTACTCTAGGCACCCTCAAATAGGACTCTCATCTTTAGGCATGTTCACATCATGATGCAAGTTAAATAAAGGCAAACACAATCAAGATGTTCTGGGGTTAAGGAGATGTCTACTCCCAAGGTGACATCTAAGCATATCAAATTCAAGAGGTTACCAACCTCAAATCTATTTACATAAGCATAAAATCATAATAAGGCATACCCACAGGTAGCAACAAACATGCATACAACCAATGAGATAAGTTCTAAAATCAATTATAAGAGGGCTTCAGCAATCTACCATCATGGCCTACATGAGAGACCTAAGCCTTCTTCCATCATGAAGAATGTGACCTTTCAAAACATTATAAGTATTCCACGGTATTACCTTACTAACAAAGCAAGTAGAAGTCCTAACAACTAGAACTATCATGGAGGAATACCTCAACTCTGAACTCTCACCTATATGTGAGAAATACTATGGGGTGACCCAAGCATAACCATAAGAAAATAAATGAAAAGAGGAAGTAAGCCAAGCGACCTTATTCCTCATGAACATAGCAAATCAATCAAGAATCACATAAACTTCATTTAGTCAAAAAATAATATATTCCAGTCAATAGGATACTTAACAAATAATCTAGGCCCTTCTAGGGATCTTTTTTGTAGGTCACTACTAGCCAAGTCTCTCCCTCTCCAAGCTCTCTTTTGGTTTCTTTTTCCCTCTTGTTCCTAGGGTGGCCAAAAATTCCAAAAGTTCTAAAATATCTTCCAAGAGATTCACCTTCCTAAAATAGGCATTCTTTCCTTCTTGCAACCTAACTAAAACATGACATGTGTTTGTTCTTTCCTTATATTAACCAACCACTTTTATGGCCAACCCATGCATTCATAATAGACAATCTTTTGTCAACACATAATAATGCATGATGGCTCTTATAGAGATATGTGGTGGATCCTAAGATCAATACACCTCCTCTTATTTTTCAAGATAGTGGCTAATAAACAAATAGGCATGTAAGCTACCATTAGACAAAGTAGATGTTGGTCGACTTCTTCTCATGCATAAAATTTGGTAATCTCAAAGGTGGTTCAACAACCTAATAGAGATTACAATTAAAGACTATAGAGAAGGCTGAAAGGTAGACTAGGCATTTAATTTAAATCAGGCAAGGTTAGATTTAGGTTAGAGGTGGGATCACACATGATGCAACTATGTTTGGCGTAGTCCTTTTTACCTTCATTGGCAATGACCTATTCTTGCACACTTATTGCACCCATGAAATAATCTATTCTAATAGTTGAAGCTTGTAATCATGGAATGTTAAATCATTCAATTTAAACCAACATAATTAACTTACCAAGTAATCCATAAGGTCGTGAAGTGATATTCATGTAGCACCTAATGCATGTATAATTACAATAGCAACATAAGACAATAATCCAAGCATTGCTTATCTAATTCTTACCATTTGCATGATTTTCCCACCTTGTAATCAACATCACCAAGGGATTATCATCGTTAATTTGCATAATCACATTGTTTTCTCATAAGGGGCCTTACATTATTCCCCCCTTAAAAAGGGCATCATCCTCAATGTAGGACTTTTTTTCCAATCCAACAAGGTTTTTATAGGTCTGCTTGACTACTAGAACATCATTCTAAGTTATCTATGTGCCACCCAAGTAGGCCATAATATGAGTTATTTTTTGCATTCCCAATGAACATCCTCATATATGGAGGTCAACTACTACATGGAACCAATAATTTTATTCCTCTTGTATTTTTGATAGTCCCTTTGAGTGTCTTCAATTTTATTCAACTTAGATCCCTTTTTTTGTATACCAATTTTATTCTTGCTAACCCATGCCTTCATAATAGACAATCTTTTGTCAACACATAATACTTCATGATGTCTCTTGTAGAGATATGTGGTGTATCCTAATATCAATACACCTCCTCTCATTTGTCAAGGTAGTGGCTAATAAACAAATAAGTCGGTAAGCTACCATTAGAAAAAGTAGACATCAGTCTACTTATTCTCATGCATAAAATTTGGTAATCTCAAAGGTGGTTCGACAACCAAATAGAGATTACAATTAAAGACTATAGAGAAGGCTGAAAGGTAGATTGGGCATTTAATTTAAATCAGGAAAGGTTAGATTTAGGTTAGAGGTGGGATCACACATGATGCAACTATGTTTGGTGTAGTCTTTTTAACCTTCATTGGCAATGACCTATTCTTGCACACTTATTGCACCCATGAAATAATCTATCCTAATAGTTGAAGCTTGTAATCATGGAATGTTAAATCATTCAATTTAAACCAACATAATTAAATTACCAAGTAATCCATAAGGTCATGAAGTGATATTCAGGTAGCACCTAATGCATGTATAATTACATTAGCAACATAAGACAATAATTCAAGCATTGCTTATCTAATTCTTACCATTTACATGATTTTCTCACCTTGTAATCAACATCACCAAGGGATTATCATCGTTAATTTTCATAATCACATTGTTTTCTCATGAGGGGCCTTACATTATTCCCCCCTTAAAAAGGGCATCATCCTCAATGTAGGACTTTTTTGCCAATCCAACAAGGTTTTTATAGGTCTGCTTGACTACTAGAACATCATTCTAAGTTATCTATGTGCCACCCAAGTAGGCCATAATATGAGTTATTTTTTGCATTCCCAATGAACATCCTCATATATGGAGGTCAACTACTACATGGAACCAATAATTTTATTCCTCTTGTATTTTTGATAGTCCCTTTGAGTGTCTTCAAATTTTATTCAACTTAGATCCCTTTTTTTGTATACCAATTTTATTCTTGCCAAACCATGCCTTCGTAATAGACAATCCTTTGTCAACACATAATACTTCATGATGTCTCTTGTAGAGATTTGTGGTGTATCCTAATATCAATACACCTCCTCTCATTTGTCAAGGTAGTGGCTAATAAACAAATAAGTCGGTAAGCTACCATTAGACAAAGTAGACATCAGTATACTTATTCTCATGCATAAAATTTGGTAATCTCAAAGGTGGTTCGGCAAACCTGTTGACATAGGAAATTGCACCCTTGGCAAGAGGCCGAGCTCCTACCTTCTCCTCACAACTATGGAAACTCCCTCTTGCCTGTGGGACTGGCGAAGCTGGAGGGGAGAGTCTCTAGATAAGGGCTAGCTCCCTTTGATGCATCATGTTTGTTCCAGCAAGTGCAAACACAAACATATATATAGATATATAAATTGGGGGGATGAAAAGGGAGAAAGATTGTAGGAATACAAACTACTCTAAGGAGGTGATACACCAAAATGAAATGACCTTCCCACATCCACACTTAAAACCAGACAAATACATACATACACTTCAGTATTGGCAGAAGGACCAGGCTGCAAGAAAAAGGCAGGGAGGCTATTATGAAAACACAGAAAATAGAGACTCACCAAGGTGCTATGAAATGCACACTGTAAGTAACTTCCTCTATTCTACACTCCTAAATAGAGCTCTTCTCCTGTCAGCTGCAAAATGGCGCCTTGTAGATAACTAGTGTGTTGGTGTTGAACCTGTGAGAGCATCAAAAGACAATGACTAAACATAAATTAACACTCAAGACATACCCAGAATATCTATCCAAGAAGAGGTAAAAAAAATTGCGTTTATTGATTTAGGTGGAAATTTTAGTAGGGTTGCACCTTAAAAATGTGGAATATCTCTTTAAAATGACAAGTCATAACATATATAGGAGAAGCAAGGAGGCCCATTTTGTGCCCCTTGTTTTACAAGTGGCCTATAGCGTCCCTTCATTGGGAAGAACAAATTGATCAAAACATTAATGATCTGCCCTTTTGTCTATTTAAAGTCTGCCTCTTCGAAGGTGAATACATGGTTTGTCCACCCATTAAATGTAAAATGGAGAAATCGGTTGCATTACTAGCTGTTTGCATCCTCTCATGATCAATTCGCAAGAACTATTTCACCTGCTGGAGTCACTTCTCACATTGGTGCCACTTGGACTAACTGCTTGCTCATTCCATGCTTGTCACTTTGTCTTTCCTCAATTTTGTCTCTTTTGGCTCCTTTGGCCCTTGGGGGCAAATTCTTAGCAGATCACTGCATATTGGGCCCTTGGTTAGCGCTCTCTCAGTTGAAAACAAATGGCCATTTTGTTTCATGAAAGTTGACATTCACGCAGCCATCATTGGTTGAAAACCAATAGCTAACTTGCTCTATTAAACTTGATGTCCTCTGGGACGTCGCCGTCCCTGTCACAACGTCATCGGGTCTTCATGGCTTCTCTACGGCTTCTTTCCTTTGTCTCTATCACCTTATCGAAGGGAAGGTGACCCTTTGGCATTCGAAAGTATCCCTTTGAACTTGGCTGAGAGTCCCCCGCAATAGCACCTGCCCTTCGGGGTCCTTCAACGAGTTGCATGCATCTGGTTTGCCCCCCCGCTCTCCCGCGGACAATTTTCTCGAGTCGCTTGCTTTGTGTATTTCCCGCAGACTTTTGTCTGCGGACATTTTCCCATGGACAAAAAGTCTATGGAAATTCTCCCAGCTCTTTACTTTAGCTTTGTATATGCGGCCCAAATTCCTTCAGACTTTTTGTCTAAAGGAATTCCTTTGGGCAAAAAGTCTGAAGGAATTCGGGACTTAGTCAAATTTGAACAAAATTGAACTTAAACAAATTGGGACCTACCTGATCCTTTGCCTTTGAAGCACTTGCCCTCCGCTAGGGCATTTGAACTTGAAGACTCCCCTTTGGCCAAGGGCATACCCTTAAACCAAGCCGTTGAACTAAAAATGGTTCAACGGTTCAAGGGTTCAACCATGTGCGTCGATGAACTAGTGAACCAAGGCCGATGAACCATTTTGCCGGTTGAACTGCCACGTTGAACCAAAAGATTGAACCAAGCCCGTTGAACCAAAAATGGTTCAACCATTGATGAATCAAGATGTTGAACTTGAAGATGGATCTTTTGAACCAAAGGTTGCTGAACCACTTGAACCAGGCCATGAACCAAAGCATGAACTAGTGCAACCCAAAATTGACTAGTTTCGAAAACCAAGGGAAGAAGGTAACCAAAATTTTGCCTGTGGGCAAAATTTGGTCAACAAATTGGTGACTCCCAGGGGAAGCATGCCTTCTATGCTTAGAGACTAGTTGCCTTGCAGTCCATTGGGCACGGAGTCAGATGGTAACTTTGAAAACTAGCAATAGCTTCGATAAATCTTAGAACCAGTCACACAACTCTACCTCCAAGGAAATGAAAGCACACACAAGACTAAGAAAACTACTACTTTTTCAATAGCACTTAGGAAAAATAGGGAAGGAAAACAAAGGAAAGTATATATAGCTAAAAGGAGACTCAGTGGCAACACTTCAAATGTATCCCATTAACTGGGATACGCAATTCTTCACCATCCAACCTAGAGAGTTAGAATGCATTATGATGCTTGCACTGAGTGATTATGTAAGGACCACTCCATAAGGCATCAAATTTTGCATGCTTTTCAGGCTTGGCTCGGTCTTCATCCCATTTCAAGACAATGTCTCCTTCAGAGAAATCTTTTAACAAAGATTTATTATCAAAGTGTCTCTTTACTTGCTATTGGCGATTGGTCATAGAAGCCATAGCCCGATCCCTTATCTCTTGGAGCTCCATCAGCTCGCACACCCTGGCCTCCATGCTACTTCCTTCTTCTGATTGCAACTGGCGAGTGAGGTCCAATGCTGGCAATTCAAGTGAGATGAGAAGCCTAGCTTCCCTTCCATATATGAGCGTATATGGAGAATTTCTGATTGCCCTCTTCAGAGTGATTTGATTGGCCCACAAAGCGGTCTTCAGCTTGGCATGCCAAGTCCTCTGATTTTCTTCCATGGTCCTCTTTATGATTTTGATCAAATTTTTGTTGGTGGACTTAGCCAGCCCATTCCCCTGCGAGTAGTAATTGGATGAAGTGCTGAGGTATATGCCATACCTTAGCGCCCATTCACTTGTTTTGGTCCCCAAAAAAGCCAAGGCATTATCTGAGATTATGGTGGCTGGGACTCCAAATCTTGTTACCAAGTCCTCATAAAACTCCAGGACCACACTTTCATTTGCCTCTTTCAAAGAAATAGCCTCCACCCACCTTGTGAAATAGTCTGTAGCAGTCAGGACCCACTTGTGCCCAGCACTGGAGGGAGGATTAATCATCCCTATGAAATCTAGGCCCCACTGCATGAATGGTTGCTCCACTTGAATAGGCTGTAGAGGCATGGCATCTAACCATTGTTTCCCATCAAAAAGTGCACACTGCTGGCACTTTCTTACCCAGGCATGGGTGTCCTTGAAAAGAGTAGGCCAAAAAGAGCCAGCTCTCATTATCCTTACTGCGGTAGTTCTAGGAGTGAAATGATCACCTATTGGCCCATCATGGAACTCAGTCAGTACCTTATCAGCTTGGTTTGGGTCGATGCATCTTAAAAGGACCCCAAAGAGATCCTTCCTAAACAATACTTCATCAACCAAGACATAAGGGAGAGACTGGAGTTTGAAATACCTTCTATCGGTATTATCAAGACCCTGTGGGCACTCACCAGTGAGAAGGAAATGCCTCAAGTCCAACATCCAATCCTTTATGACAACAGGTTCTGCTGTAGTGGTTGCATCGTGAATTAGCAAGCTATCTTCCCTTTTTTTCTTGAAGTCTATAGCAAGCTATTCGCGCAGGCCTCTTCCCCTCACCAGCTTGGTGATCTTGATGTCTACATCATACTCCATCACTTTGGTGATCCACCCTGCTCTTTTCTCATTTAAGTCTCGATTAGTCAAGAAATCCTTAATGCCAGGATGTGGGACCATGAGGTGAATCTTGTTGTTAAACAACATATGCCTGAATTTCTTTGGGCTTTGCACTACTGCCAGGACTTGCTTCTCTACATATGTGTACCTGACTTTGAAATCCTCTAACCCTTGGCTAAAAAAGGCAAGTGGTTGCTCGAGGTCATCACCATTTGCTTGGGTAAGCATGGCAGAGATCACCTCTTCATTGCTAAAAGTGTAGAGGTTAAAGTCTTTGTTGAAGTCGGGGCTGATCAAAGTAGGAGCCCAAGTTATGGCCTACTTGATGGCTTCAAAGCTATCTTTTCTTTGTGTTGTCCACTTGAACTCCTCACCCTTCCTCAGCATAGAGGTCAGGGGCTTGACTATCTCTGCAAAATTTGAAATGAATCTCTGAATGAAATTTATCCTGCCAAAGAAGCTCTGTAGGCCTTTCTTGTGCTTTGGTAGGGACATCTCTAGGATAGAACGAACTCTCTCGGGGTCAATGGATAAGCCTTCCTTAGACACAATGTGGCCAAGGAGTTTTCCCTCATGAACAGCAAACACACATTTCTTTGAATTAAGAGAGATGCCGAATTCCCTGCACCTTTTAAAAATTTGTCTGAGGTGCCCTATGTGTTGGCTCGCTTCCCTGGAGAATATTGTCACATCATCGAGACAGACCAACACGTTGTTATTTATCAAGCCTCCAAAAGCCATGTCCATGGCTCATTGAAAGGTAGCACTAGCATTAGATAGCCCGAATGGCATCTTCTTGTAAACAAATGTTCCCCATTTAGTGGTGAAGGCCGCTTTGTGCTAGTCACAGCCTTGCACTAGAATCTGATTATACCCTGAATAACCATCCAAGAGGGAGAAATGCTTGATGTCTGTTACATTCTAAAGGATTCACTCCATACTCGGGAGGGGATAATGATCTTTTAAAGAGACTTTATTAAGGTCTCTGAAGTCAACACATAGCCTAATCTCCCTATTCTTCTTTCTAACAAGAACAAGGTTGGCTAGCCAGGAGGAATGTTTGATTGGAAATATAATTTTGGATTCAATCAATTTGGCTAGTTCCCTTTGCATGAGGGGCTCAATTGTCAGATTGACAAGTCTCTGCTTCTGCATGACTGGCCTAGCACCTTCTTCTAATTCGATGGTGTGCTGGGTGAGTCTTGGGTTGAATCCCTTCAAGTCACTGTAATGCCAAGGAAAGACATCAGAGAACTCTTGACACAGTAAAATGAAAGCCCACCTTTCTTGAATAGTGCAGACTTTTCCAAGCGCAAGCAACTTGTCCTTGAAGATCTCAACCTTTTTGTAATTCTCCTCTTTAGTTGTGATGCATACCTTGTCTTTCTTCAATTGGTCATCTCGATTGAAGATGCTCTCGAGAGTAACCAAACCTTTAGGGAGCTTATTGTTCTTCAATTGAACAATCTAATTGCCATAGTGCTGCTACAATTTCACCTAATTATATGTTGTGAACTCAGCTTCCTCCTGTAGGAAGAAATCTATTTGCTGGTCACTTTCAAAAACTTGCCAATTTGCAATGTTGTCTGGGATAGAGGGATGAACCACCACTTTCAAATGGTGTGAACCATAGTCTCGACTTATTTCCTTGGAAACATCAAACTGAGTGCCAATTGCTACTAGCCTATCCGCTTGTTTGTTTTGCTCTCTGGGAATGGAGGTGATATTGAAAGCAAGGAAATCTTCCACCAAGTCCCAGACCCTATGCTTGTAAGACCTCAGCAAGGAATTCTTGGTTAGATTTAGGCCTCTCACCTGATTTACAATCAGTTCACTATCTCCCAAAACTTGCAACTCCTTAATCCCTCTTTTTCTTGCCCATTCAAGGCCATGGATAAGAGACTCATATTCTACAACATTGCTTGTGCAAGAGAATTAGAAATGGAAAGCTGAAAAGTACCTATCCTTTGAAGGGGAGACCAACATCACCCCACCACCAGTGCCAAGCCTACTTTTGGAACCATCGAAGTACAACTGCCATAGACCAAGGTCGTCCTGGCTGGCCTTCATTATATTTGGCATGAAGGTGCCCTCTTCGTGCATATAGTAGACTCCAAGGTCTGCCTCCTCAATGAACTTGTAAGGATCATGTTTGAAGTTATCATTTCCCCACTCATCCAAGAGTAGGTTTTCAACTCCTTCAAGAGCAGATGATGGAGATTGGTCTGTCTGGGACTCTTCTGGGTCGATAATGGTGTAACTGACATTCACTACCTTGAGCGAGTATGGTTCTAGATGGTCTTTGTAGAGTGGCTCAGATTCAATTCTTACCTTGGTCCCATACTTGGTTCTAAAAACCAAATATGACCAATTCGCTGCTAGATAGGCACCTATCTTTGATGTGAAGTCCCTAGACAAGCAGATTGTGAAATAAGGAGGAACATCCGCTACCACTATATCATGGGGAATTGAGAAGGTTGGGCAAGCATGCAATGTTAAGACTAAACCCTTCACAATTCCAATTATTTTTGTAGGTGTCCCATCTAGCTGCAGGACTCCTTTGTTCATCTCTTCGTATTTTAGTCCCATCTTGTCAGCTATGCACTTGGGCATCACCGAGGTGCTAGCCCCACTGTCAATTATGCAGTTGTGTACCAAGAAATCCCCTATGACCAAGGATACATAGAAAGGGGGAATTTTCTCTTCCTTATTTACTTGACCTGAAGTGGAAGGCTGTCCATTTATCATCAAGACATTATCAGTGCTTGTTGGGCCAGCTTGTCGATCCAGCTCATGCAATTCCTTCTTCAATACGTCCTTCTATCCTGGAAGAGACAATGAATCCCATAAAGAGATGTTCATAAGTAGCTTCTTCATTTGGTCCACTATATTGACCTGGGGACTACCTCCCTTCGAGCTTTCTTTGGGGCTGATTCCAATCTGAGCTACAGGCTGAGGGGCTGAAGGCACGAATGGTTATTTGAAGTTTGGGGCCTTCAAATTTGAGTGTGACAAAGAAGGTGTTACTGCCACTTGAGTGGTAGCCTGGGCTTCTCCCATTGCCCTTCTCTTAAATCTTGTGTTGGCTGCAACACAGTCAGCTTGATTGTCTACAGTGCCCACATAATTCACTGAATAAAATTCCCCTTCTAGATGATTCATGAGGGTAGAATCAGGGTGGGTCTAATTGCTACTCGTGTTGGGTTGAGTTGGAGCCTCAAACATCTAGGAATGAGTAGCTCCCTGATTTTTTGAATTCTAGAAATAATTCATCATCTCGTTTGTGTAAATAGCCTGTTCTTGACCATATCCCATGGTCAAACAACTTGGTTGCTCCTGTACTAGATTGTTTTTAACCGACACCATAACTTTAGATGATGAAGGGGGGCCTGAGTTAAAATTTTGAAATGGCCTAGTTTGAGTGAGTTGACCCTATCCTTGATTATAGCCTTGAAAAGGGGGTCTATGGGCTTGACCATAATGTTGGTATCCCTGGTTCGGTCTATTGCTTTGAGCTTGCTACCTTTTCAGAGCGACAAGTTCGTTTGACATGCTCTGCAACAAAATTTTAACTTCATGAAGTTCATTGGACAGAACAACAGATAGTTTCTCTATGGTAGGTAGAGGAGCCAATGTGGGAGTAACAGTCTAAACTAGAGGTAGCATTTTTGGGAAAAGTGGCATGTGAGGCCTAAGGGCTATTTTCCTAGCCTGTACTAAGCAGTTTTCAGCTGCTATGGCTATGTCATAAGAAGCTGGCAGTATATGCCCTCCCATGGATTGGATCATCACAAAAATATCACTGTTTAAAGCTCTTAAATAGTATAGGAAAGCATAGCTGGGAGTTGATCTTACCAAGATGAGAATTCTATCCCAAGTCTTCTGAAACTACGTGTTGAAATCCTGCATATACTCGTGCGGAGCTCTCTTTATGGTCGTCAACTACTCAGCAAGCAAGAGGTCATCACTCTTTCCCCAAAATGATCTATCAACTGAGTGCCCAATTCATTCCAAGAATGTATTGAATTTATAGGCAAAGTTTCGTACCAGTCAAGAGCCTTGCCTTTGAGAGACAGTGCTAGCAGCTTGATGGCGATATTTTCTTCTGTTACATTGTGAATATTGTAGAGGTTAGCAATATTCCTAATATGCTTGACGATTGTGATGGGCCCCTCTCCATCAAAAGAAGGCACATTTTTTATGGTTGTTCCTAGAATTGGATCATAGCATGGGAGATTAAAGGGGCTCTAACCATGAAAAGCCGCAAAAGGCAGTGCCATCAATGGGATGGGCTGTAACTGGGGTTCTGTTGCGTATGCATCCCTTACAACAGGTCCAGGAGGATTTTTTGTTGGATAAGGATGGGTCCTCTCAAATCATAGTCTTTTAGTAGAGTTCAAAGGCAACTCAATGAAATTGAAAGGAACCCCTTTTGAAGCAGACCTTGTGGTGACTTTAGGCATAAAAAATTAAGAAACTAATCGTAATTGGAAAACTAAAGCTCTTACCAGTGGAGTCACCAGATGATGGAAAACTTGATGGTGTAACAGGACCAGCATCAATCCTAAAACCTTGCTGAGTTGGAAAACTAGGTCCCACCAGGCATGCCAAAAATGTTGACATAGGAAATTGCACCCTTGGCAGGAGGCTGAGCTCCTGCCTTCTCCTCGTAACTATGGAAACTCCCCTCTCACCTGTGGGACTGGTGAAGCTGGAGGGGAGAGTCTCTAGATAAGGGCTAGCTCCCTTTGATGCATCATGTTTGTTCCAACAAGTGTAAATACAGACATATATATAGATATATAAACTGGGGGGGATGAAAAGGGAGAAAGATTGTAAGAATACAAACTACTCTAAGGAGGTGATACACCAAAATGAAATGACCTTCTCACATCCACACTTAAAACCAGATAAATGCATACATACGCTTCAGTCTTGGCAGAAGGACTAAGCTACAAGAAGATGGCAGGGAGGCTCTTATAAAAACACAAAAAATAGAGACTCACCAAGGTGCTATGAAATGCACACTGTAAGTAACATCCTCTGTTCTACACTCCCAAATAGAGCTCTTCTCCTGTCAGCTACAAAATGGCACCTTGTAGATAACTGGTGTGTTGGTGTTGAACCTGTGAGAGCATCAAAAGATAATGACTAAACACAAATTAACACTCAGGACATACCCAGAATATCTATCCAAGAAGAGGTAAAAAAACTATGTTTATTGATTCAGGTGGAAGTTTTAGCAGGGCTACGCCTTACAAATGTGGAATATCTCTTAAAAATGACAAGTCATAACATATATAGGAGAAGCAAGGAGGCCCATATGGCACCCCTTGTTTTACAAGTGGCCTATCACGTCCCTTCATTGGGAAGAACAAGTCGCTCAAGACATTAATGAGCTACCCTTTTGTTTGTTTAAAGTCTGCCTCTTCAAAGGTCAATACACGGTTTGTCCACCCATTAAATCTAAAATGGAGAAACCGGTTGCATTACTAGCTATTTGCATCCTCTCATGATCAATTCGCAAGAACTGTTTCACCTACTGGAGTCACTTCTCACATTAGCACCACTTGGACTAATTGCTTGCTCATTCCATGCTTGTCACTTTGTCTTTTCTCAATTTTGTCTCTTCTAGCTCCTTCGGCCCTCGGGGGTGAATTCTTAGCGGGTCATTGCATTCTAGGCCCTTGGTTAGCACTCTCTCAGTTGAAAACAAATGGCCATTTTGTTTCATGAAAGTTGACATTCATGCAGTTGTCATTGGTTGAAAACCAATGGCTAACTTGCTATGTTAAACTTGACGTCCTCTGGGACGTCGCCGTCCCCATCACAACGTCATTGGGTCTTCATGGCTTCTCTGCGGCTTCTTTCCTTTGTCTTTATCACTTTCCCAAAGGGAAGGTGACCCTTTAGTGTTCAAAAGTATCCATTTGTACTTGGCTAAGAGTCCCCCACAAGGGCACCTACCCTTCGGGGTCCTTTGGCGGGTCGCATGCATCTGGTTTGCCCCCGAGCTCCCGCGGACAATTTTCCTGGGTCGCTTGCTTTGTGTATTTCCCACAGACTTTTGTCTGTGGACATTTTCTCGTGGACAAAAAGTCCATGAAATTTCTCCTGGATCTTTGCTTTAGCTTTGTATATGGGGCCCGAATTCCTTCGGGCAAAAAGTCTAAAGGAATTCAGGACTTAGTCAAATTTGAACAAAATTGAACTTAAAAAAATTGGGACCTACCCAATCCTTTGCCTTTGAAGTGCCTACCCTCCACTAGGGCATTTGAACTTGAAGACTCCCCTTCGGCCAAGGGCATACCCTTGAACCGAGCCGTTGAACCAAAAATGGTTCAATGGTTTAACCATGCGCGTCGATGAACTAGTGAACCAAGGCCAATGAACCCTTTTGCCAATTGAACCACCACGTTGAACCAAAAGATTGAACCAAGCCCATTGAACCAAAAATGGTTCAACCATTGATGAATCGAGATGTTGAAATTGAAGATGGACCTTTTGAACGAAAGGTCGTTGAACCACTTGAACCAGGCCATGAACCAAAGCATGAACTAGTGCAACTCGAAATTGACTGGTTTCAAAAAGCAAGGGACGAAGGTGACTAAAATTTTGCCTGTGGGAAAAATTTGGTCAACAAAACCTAATAGAGATTACAATTAAAGACTATAGAGAAGGTTGAAAGGTAGACAAGGCATTTAATTTAAATCAAGCAAGGTTAGATTTAGGTTAGAGGTGGGATCACACATGATGCAACTATGTTTGGCGTAGTCCTTTTCACCTTCATTGGTAATGACCTATTCTTGCACACTTATTGCACCCATGAAATAAGCTATCATAATAGTTGAATCTTGTAATCATGGAATGTTAAATCATTCAATTTAAACCAGTATAATTAACTTACCAAGTAATCCATAATGTCATGAAGTGATATTCATGTAACACCTAATGCATGTATAATTTCAATAGCAACATAAGACAATAATTCAAGCTTATCTAATTCTTGCCATTTGCATGATTTTCCCACCTTGTAATCACATCACTAGGGGATTATCATCATTAATTTACATAATCACATTATTTTCTCATAAGGGGCCTTACATTATTCCCCCCTTAAAAAGGGCATCATCCTCAATGTAAGACTATTTTGCCAATCCAATAAGGTTTTTATAGGTTTTCTTGACTGCTAGAACATCATTCTAAGTTATATATGTGCCACCCAAGTAGGCCACAATATGAGTTATTTGTTGCATTCCCAATGAACATCCTTAGATATGGAGGTCAACTACTACATGGAAATAATAATTTTATTCCTCTTGTATTTTTGACAGTTCCTTTGAGTGTCTTCAAAATTTATTTAGCTTGGATACCTTTTTTTGTATACCAATTTTCTTAATGGACTTTGAATTACTTGCAACATATTCATTCCTTATTTTCAGCATGAGTCATGGATTCTAATTTTAGCATGCGAGCAATTGTTCCATTTTTTCAAGGCTTATTTTTCACATAATTTTATTGGCAATGGTCATGGAAGGGTTAAACAACCTTTATCCATTATCAACATAGAAGGGCTTCGTCACAATACTATTAGGACATTCATGGGAGGATCAAATAACCTTTCACCATGCCCTGTAGGAAGTAAGTTGATATGTAGACCACCATCACTTAGTGTCACAACAACATGTATCAACATGCATACAAGAACAAAATTACTTCATGTAATTAAGGAGGAATATAACTCACCATTTCCCACAATCTTCTTGTAAAAATTTTACTAGTATTTTAGCATAATAAGAATTTCCTATGACCAACTCATAAGGACACTTTAATTCTTGATCAGAATAGTTTGAACCTCTTGTCAGTAGAATCTTTCCAATTCAGAGATGGAAATGGTCTAATTTCAAACCCAAGTCATACTTCATTCAAGTCTATATTTCCACACTCTATCCTAATGATTACATCAAATGTTGGATGAATTACAATCAACTCTTAAAAGGGTGATTTATTTTGATGCACATCATTCTGTAAAATGCATTTATCTCAATTTGTTGAGACTCATAATCTCTTTGGTATATGCATGAGAGTTCAAGCATTCATTTAATGTGTAATTCCTTCTTAGAGAGGAATGATAGTTGTCTATCCTAACAAAATCATCTTTCTAAAATTGACATCACTCTTTGGTCATGCCATTATGAGCTCATATAGAGTTGTTAGAACACAAGGGGCAGTGTTTAATTACCATAGCCATTATTGGCTAAAACATAGGAGATTTTCTAAATAAGCGGAGCATGGAAAAATACCTCCCATCAAATCCATTCTACTATAAAAGAATGCCAACATGGGACTACCTCCCATTTTCAATATATCATTCCCTTTATGGAAGGTTTTAAACAACATGCTACCATACCCTTCTATATCATTGTTCTCTTAGGATCTAGGCCTACCATCCTAGTTATCATATGCAACTTAATATACAAGGGGCTCTCCATCTCAAATACAAGAAAAACAAGCATTCAAATGATCAGTCGAGTGGAGCAAGCACTCAAGAATATATTATAAGAAAATAAGTCCCTGAAAGTTATGGAATATCAAGAGGATACCATCACTCTATTACTTCCATTCAATTATCATGGGAGGATTAAGCAATATACCATCATGTTTCATCATGAGAGGGCTTAATATCTTCCATTGTAACATTCACAAGAGGGTCAAGCATTCTACCACCATGCCTAGCATAGGAGGGCTTGCCATTCTTCCACTGTGAAGATGTTGTTCATAGACAACCACTGCATAAGAGGAATTTGATATGCTGCTAACTTGATAAGAATTATGTGTTATTTATTTTGTATGTAGACCTTAGGGCACTGGCCCACCAACCAAGATATTCATATGTAGATGGCCCCATGCATGTCAATACGTAGAGAGAAAAGATAGTTGATACACAAGGAGCTCTTAGGATATGGGTCCCCTCGTCAATGTAATGCACAAATCAAAGATAATAGTCAATACACAAGGGAATCTTATGATAAAAGTTCCCCCCCCCCAATATAATGCATAGAGTAAAGAGACACCTCAATGCTCTTGAGACACCTCAGTGTCTAAGACCACCACATCTAGTGGGTGAGGAAGGATGGGATCTTGAACCTATGTGATAGGTTCCCATCATGACCCACTTAGCTATCATTTTCAACCTATTGCTTCTCCTTTATACTCACTCAAAGAGATAGTTATGCACATACATGAAACCAACATAAGAAAGCATCATAATCTCTTAAAGAATCATCAGTTGATCATGTAAGTGTAAAATTAATAAAAGGAGACAAAGTAGTCTAAATAAGGAAATCAAATCCAACTAAAAATTCATAAACAAACTCCATGTTCATCCTTTAGCTCAAAACATTTGAAATCAAGAAGAAAACAATGCTAGTTTCCAAGTAATAAAATAATAAAAAGCTTAGATAACTTGAAATAAGTTTGGCAAGCACATTAAATGTAAACCAAATCACAATACAATCACTATGTGACTTAGGGAGTCACTAAAAGGGAGAAGGAATAAGGTAAGAGGGTATTGGTCCAACCATCCATTACCTATAAACCCCTCATAGAGTCAATTACCAATTTATCATGATGAATTCATTATTGTTTGATTGCAATTAATAACATGTAGGAGGGTGCTACACCACTGCCACTACACAAAATGATACTATTAATTTTAGGAACAATATGTAGGAGGGCGCTACACCACTAGCACTACATAAAAGTATATTATCTAGTAGTTGGTACCCTATGCCTCTATGGAGGTCATACTTACATCTAGATTGTATTCACCACCTACCAAGGTGTGATGTGGTATTGAAATCAAGACTTACCTACTTTATCATGAGAATTTAGATATAATGTTGATTGCAATTAGGTCCCACCTGTATGTGAAAACATAATGTTTATGGTAAGAATGATGCAAGGTTATAATTTCACGAGAAGGGCATCTCCATGACTATCATCTTTTGATTCTTTCAGACACATAGTGATATACAAGTGCCCAAGGCAGTTAGCAATTCTTGCTATCAAAATTAACAAATTTTGAATGTGAGAAAGCATGGAGTAATGCCAAAGTATTCATTAAATTTTACTATCACATGACATCACAGTAATTCATCATGATATTTAGCTCATATAGGCTTTCATTCAGCCAATCAACATTCTTTTAGATGCAAACTCATCTATTGATTGATTTATCATCATAATGTCAAGAAGGTGCAAGGTTACCTCAATCCATTCCAAATGGTTCACAACTAGGTAGATTCACTTGTAACCATTTATCTTGCACTCATAAATAGAAAATATGAGTAAGTATGTGCTCATGTATATAAATAAAGAAATTAATATCCCAAAGCCATCCAACTATATCATGCCCTTTTCATGAAATAATAATTATGCAAAGGCATACCTGCTTCATTCTTTTCCAAGGAGATTTATCTTACTTCATAGTCAAAATGTAAGATTACCACTCATCTTGTTAGCATAATGCAATATTAAATTTATTCATAGTACAAGCCATATCTTTAGTACTATATTTTTACCATCCCATGGTTCCTTGAGTTTTTTCAATTCTCTAAACAACAAGAACACATTTTATATAACATTCCCACACTCCAAACATTCGCTTCAATGTATCTAGGGAAATTCACAATATTAAAAGAGATATCATTACAACATTTTCATAGCTATAAGTTCAATTTTAACAGCATCTGAGCATGATTTCAAGCATTACAATCCAATTTAAATTATATTCATTGTCCATATATAATAGGGGAACACCATAATCAAGTGCATCTATCCAAATTAGCACATAAAATAGACAAGCAACATGCACACATCCACACATATTCATTTATCAATTACCAGTGGATTCTCAATTAGAAGGCTCATTGTGTTTTTAAATAAACATACCATAGTTATTTTACATTTTGATAGAATAATTCAAATAAGTATAATAGGGATTATATCAAAATTTGGTTCTCACAACTAGTTCATATCAAGACTTAAGTCTCCCCTTATCAAGTATTATTAAGATAATTTCATGCATAATGATCCATAGCTCCACAATCGAAGCAAACACCCTTAATATTGTCCCTTACAAACTATGTTCATTAGGCCTTACCTAGCATCAAGTCCATGTTTCTCATAGGTGGAGCTTGGGTCTAAGTATGTTGCCATCTATGATGCTTATAAAGGCATTCCTACTCTTCCTTCTATGATGAGAATCTAAGGATTTCCCAACCTAATCATGTCATTGTTAGGGTGAAGATACTCCCTTCTATATTATAGAAATTTGAGGTAGCAATTCCTCTAGCACAGTCATCACACACTATAGAGTCTCAAAAATTTGAGTTTAGATCTCAACTGGTTGTATAAGTTGAGGATCTTAGTGACACCTAGTTAGAGTGTCTTCCTTTTGTGACATCTTATCTACACATTTCAAGTTTAACAAGGTCAGCAAGAAACATGTATCACATTCAATTACATAAATCAAGATTAACCAGAGTTAGAAAGGTGATGAATTCATATAGAACATCCCCATATTTCCTAGAGTTTAACCTAGTGCTCTGATACCAAAATGTCATGCACATTTTTCTCTCCAAAAGATAGGCACAACACACAAATTCAATGGTCAAAATAGCAATGATCATGGATGTATAATGGAATCCATTAGATCATACATAATAAAATATTAAACTTATAACTGACATGGAGGCTCATGTAAGTGTAAGCCAAAAATTAAGAAGCCCACAAGACTAGCTTGTTCGACTAGCATTTAGAGTTTCTTCTCAAGCTCACACCAAATGTTAATTATGCAAATGACATTGATATGGCCATAAAATTTGACCTCAACCATTATTGATGTAGTCAAGCTTTACATGGCTACTTTGGTAGCCTATCAGGCCATGCAAGCTTCCTTTCAACTCCTAGGGCCATCCTTACCACTTTTCACTTCCTAAGCGACTCCATGAAAAGCTCCACATGGAACTAAATCATGATCTCACTACCATGCCATGCCACTCTATAGGTTTAGCACAACTTCCATGGGGTTGTGGAGTAGTGGGATTATGCCACATAATAACATCTCGCTAACCTGTTAGCTTGTAGGCTCTGCATATGATACAAAAACCTTCATAACAATAGATCAGTGGGATTAGTCCATATGGCCACATCCCACTCACTTGCTTGATTTCAAGATTTGTGCTCTACATGGACCTCCCTAGGATAGCAGGTCATCAGGATGATGCCATGTGATAACACCCTGTGAACCCAATTACCCAGACATTTTACAAACTAAAGAGATATATTCAAGATAGTGGGTCACCAAGATGATGCCATGTGGCAACATCCCACTCCTCTACTATCTTGAAGGCCCCACTCCATGTATGGTCATCTTCAGGATTGTGAGTCACCAAGATGATGCCATATGGTAGCATCTCGTTCCTCTATTGGCTCAGAGGCACTGCTCCTTATACAATCATTTTTAGGGTCGTGGGTTGTTGATATTATACCACATGGTATCATCCCACTTATTTAATAGCCCATAGGTAAATTTTTATGTATGAATTTTCTTGAGACTATGGGTTATTGGGATGATGCCACATGGTAACCCCATGCTTCTCTGTTGGCCCAGATGTAACTGTACAACATAGCAAACTAGCATCACTCTAGAGTTAGTGGGATGATGACACATGACTCCCTCTAGACCACTCACAAAAGTTGTAGAATTTGGATAAGGCAAAACCAAAATAAAGGGGGTCGAAGTGATTAAATGGCTAAGGCAAAAAACCATAAAAAGGCTTAGTTTAAAGATGCCTAAGGTATGATCAATCAAATGAAAGTAGCCTCTAAGAGAAGCCCCAAACAAAATACGGATAAGGCAAATCCCTATGCATGGTAGCTCAACCAAAATCTAAAGATTAAGTCAAAATTAAAGATAAATGACTAAGGAAACTAAGGCCAAGCAAACAAAATCCTACACATAATAGTTCAACAAGGCTATGAGCCAATGCTTAAGGCAAAACATAATAACATCCAAGGTTGAACTACACAGTCAATTTTAATGACAAGGTAAGTCCAAGTCTAAATTTATATTATGAAACTAAACCAATATTCTCATTGGTTTAGTCAGTTAATTAGAATATCGACATATAACTAAATAGAGTCAAATCACCTTTATGTTATTGTGTAACCTGTGAGCTAACTTGTCTACTCATCCCAATATAAGACTTCTAGGATATTTCAGGGACTTATTTCACTATTCCAAGGTTAAGATATTGAACAACATATTAAAAGGGTTTAAAAATATAGAGATCTAACCTTAATAACTGAAACTATTATAAAACAATCTAGATGAAGGAAAGTCACAAATAGGTAACAACCCACTACAAAGACCAAGGGGAATTTTTTCACAAGACATCTTCCACTCCACCACAAGCCTAAAAGCTTCAACTAATCTATGAACTATCTATATGTTATATCAAATATCAATTCATGTAATTTAATCATTGTATTCAACTCATCCTTGCACAATCTTGATTGAATACATAAACCATACAGATTTAAAGGAGAGTCCAAAACAAAATAAGGAGATTGTTCTCTACAAGATTTAATCATTTAACTCATAGTCTTTTATTAGAGAGGCCATAATCCCATAGATCTTCTTAAAATTTGACTCCTTCCCAAGGGTTTGAATATAAATGGTCATAACCATACATGACCCATTTTACGAAAAAGTTTCAACACAAGACTACATAAGTCTTTAATCATGATGGGCATAACTATTCCAGCAAGCACTGTTATTTAGCTCATCTCAACAATATTGATTTTTATTTCCAATTTATAATCCCATAGTTATTTATCTAAGTTACACTAATTTTAGATACATTAGAATTCTAATATCTCTTTCCCATTCATATCAAAAGAGATAGTCAATGCTTGAAATGGATGACAAAATCTAGACTAGTTGAGCATAATCCATGTTATGAATGGATTAATCTGACTAGAGTCATAAAAGAAACATTGCTTATATCTTAAAATCCCAAAGCATAGGCAAAATATATCACGTGCCTTAACATAAGACTCACTCTTCATATATATGCATATGGTTCATTCAAAGTAATTCCATTACAAGAAAATCAAGATTCAAAGCACAAAACAACCATAAAATATTCAGGTGAAGATATAATATATGTATTAAGGCCATTAACTTGGCCAAACCTAGTCATGAATATACAAGCATCCACAAGGATTCCATTTTCAATAAATATCCCTCTCATGGAGGCCTAATAAACTGATAAAATAATCAAATTAATAAAATATTTCTTCGTAGTAACAACTAGAACATTTAGGTGATAAACCTTATAATAATAGTGGCTCTCACACAGCCCACAACCAATCATTATTTCTTAAATATAGTAAGTTTAACTGAGAACTATTAACCCATAGCATTTAGCCAATTATAGTAGGTAATACAATATGAGTGAATTGTAGCTAATGATGAGCTCCGCTTCTCTCCCCAATCAAAGGTGGGATCACCTCCCAACCTTTTACCATCATCAAGAGACTATTCTAGACACCCCCGAGTAGGACTCCCAACTCTTGGCATGTTCAGATAATGGTGCAAGTTAAATAAATTAAAACAATAATAAATATGTCTTAGAGTTAAGGAGGTAGCTATTCACAAGGTAAAAACCAATCATCTCTAAGTTAAGAGGTTCCCAACCTCGAATCTATTTACATAAGCATAAAAACATAATAAGGCACACTCACAAGTAGTAACAAACAAGCATATGGCCAATCATATAAGTTCTAAAAGTAATCATAAGTGGGCTTATGCAATCTACCATCATTTCCTACATGAGAGACCTAAACCTTCTTCCATCATGAAGAATGTGACCTTTCAAATCATCAAAAGTCTTCCACAATATTACCTTATTAACAAGGCAAGTAGAAATCCTAACAACTAGAACTATCATGGAGGAATACCTCAACTCCTAAGTCTCACCCAGGGGTGAGAAAGACTATGGGGTGACACAAGCATAGCCATAAGAAAATAAATGAAGAAATTAATTAATCCAAGTGGCCTTACTCCTATTAATTAGAATAAATCAATTAAGAATAACACAAACTTTATTTAGTCAAACAACAAGATATTCCAGTCAATGGGATACCTACCAAATGATCCTTGCCATTCCAAGGATCTTTTCTGTAGGTTATTTCCAGTTGAGTCTCTCCCTCTCTAGGATATCTTCTAGTTTCTTTTTCCCTCTTGTTCCTAAGGTGGCCAAAAATTCCAAAAGTCTTGAACCCTTTTCCAAGAGATCCACCTCCTCAAATAGAAATTCTCTTATTCTTGCAACCCAATCATAACATGACATGTATCTGTTATTTCCTTCATAATAGATGATCTTTTGTCATCCCATAATAGTGAATTAATGCTCTTGTATAGATTTTTGGTGGATCATAAGATCAATCTGCCTCCTCTCATTGGTTCAAGGCAGTGGCCAATAAATGGATAGGCCTACAAGTTTCCACTAGACAAAGTAGATGTCAATCTACTTCTTCTCCTACATAAATCTTGGCAAGCTTAAAGGTGGTTCAACCAACCTAATAGAGATTACAATTAAAGATTGTATAGAAGGCCTAAAGGTATATTTGGCATTTGATTTGACTCAAACAAGATTCAAGATAAGATTTGGGTTAGAGGTGGGATCACAAATGATGAAGCTATTCCTGGCATAGTCCTTTTTATCTTCGTTGGTAATGACATGTTCCTTCACACTCATTTCACCCATGAAATATATTATCCTAATAGCTAAATCTTACAATAATGGCATGCTATATCATTCAATTTAAACCAACATAATTATCTTACCAAGCAATTCACAAGGTCATGAAGTGATATTCATGTATCACCTGATGCATGTATAATTTAAATTGCAACTTAAGGCAATAATTCAAGAATTTCTTAGATAATTCTTACCATTTTCATGATTTTCTCACCTTGTAATTAGGATCACCAAGGTAGTATCATCATTTATTTTGAATAATCACCTTGTTTTCTCATGAGGGGTCTTACAACAAGAATTTCACAAATATGAAAACATTTAATAAGCTTAATTATGTGATATAATTTTTGGACATATTACATTATCCTTTGGCTCATGAGATAATTATACACCCTTTAACTTCATATTTTCATATGCCCAAGTTTATAATATTTAATGGAAGAGGAGAATCCTATATACACATTAAATATTTCAATACATCTTGTCTAAGTTATCAAAATAATGAAATTATCATGGATAAAATGTTTCCTAAAAGCTTCATGTGTTATGGCTTAGATTGGTTTTGTTCTTTACCTAATCATTTAATAACAAGATTTAATGAATTACTATGCATTTTCTTATCTCATTTTTCAAGTAACATTATCAAAATCATGGTGACTTTCACACGGATTGCTCAAATAAAGCAAGGTCCTCATGAATGCATTGAAGAATATGTCCTTAAATTAAAAACCTTACTTACTAAGATGTCTCATCCACTTCTTGATATTAAACTACAAAGTAACTTTCTTAATTCTCTTAAGGACAAAGTAATGTTCACCGACTATTATTCATTGTATGACCTTCATCATGCTTTACACAATATGGATACTAAGCATATAGATGCATATATGATCACATACACACTAATTTATTTAACATCAAATGTTCCCAAATATCAAGGAAAAATGAAATTCAAACCAAGGACTAATTATATATCAAGTTCTCAAGCTAATCATAAGGCCAAAACTATTAACATGAATTTAGAAGCTCAAGATAAAATACATTTGTAACCACTAGGCCAAGGAGAGACTTCACAAGATTACTCGATCCACATATTCAAGTGCTAAACAAAATTTTGGAATGTAATGTCATTTATTTACCTAAACCACTTCGGTGGGATTCAAACTTGTTTCCACTTAAAAATTATAATCCTAATGCATTTTGTTATTATCATAGGAGATTAGGAGATTCAACTAATAGTTTTTATAAACAAAAAGTTGAAATGGTTGCATGATCCACCTAGTCAAGCGCTGAAGAATTTTTGGAATGTAATGTCATTTCTTTACCCAAACCACTTTGGTGGGATCCAAATCTACTGCCACACTAAAACTATAATCCTATTGCATTTTATGATTATCATCAGGTATTGGGACATTTAACCAATAATTATTATAAATTGTGCCATAAAATTAAATATATAATCAATGATAACATTGTCATAGTATATTGGCATAATTATAGTATGAATAAGTCAGTGGTGGGACCTAATAATCACTTGAATATCTTTAACAACCCATTTCAAAACTAATATACTAAAAAAAGGACATTGTGGACATGGCATCAACCATGGAAACTGAGCATGAGCTTGATAAACTCATTGGCATGGTATTAGGTTCTCAAAAGCAACCACCTTCTATTTCATTCCCTAACCATGAGATACGTACTAATAATTAAACAATCATACTTTGTACATGGTTTTTTTTTAACTGACCCTTCAATCATGCATGGTATTATGATTGATATTGTTTATAGTAACAACCATATTTCAATGTCATTCTTATCCACTAGAGGATTCATTCATAGAGAATCATTTCATGTAACTGAGACATTACGTAGTTATGATGGATGTGATCATACACCCCTGGGTGGTATAACACTTCCTATCAAAATTAACCCTATAACATGTTTAGTATAGTTATATGTTATTCAATATCATATAATATTTTGTTTAGATGTGGATAAATAAGCTCAAATCTATCGCTTCAATTGTGCCCAATTATCTTAAATTGTGCATTTCAATAATATTCACACTATTAACAATGCATCTTAACAAAGACCTATTTATTTACCATCTAATACACCTCAAAAGGTAATAATCATTTATTCTAAGAAAATACTTATGATTTTTTTCATAATAAAAGGGATCCTACATGTTGTTGTGGCTTTTGTGCACACCAAAGAACCTTATGAGGTAGCCTTAAACATTTTAGGATTAGTGACAAAAAGATTCACTCCAAGGCATGAGTTATAGGGTATTGGGTTTTTTAAATAGCTTGGTGCTAGAACAACGGTGAGTAGAGTAGTTGTTTACCTCAAGTGGTTCGGATATGACATGATTCTATACCTACTTGAAATGGATGGATGGATGGTGAATCTAACCTAAGGTGGGCAAGATTAAAAAGAAAACTCAAAAAGAGAGAGGGGTAAGGTAAAAAATAAGGTTTATGAGTCAAAATAAGATAAAACCCTTATAAACTGGTTCTTGAACTATGTGTCAAACAAGTAGTCAAAAAACTAATGTTTATTGCAAGTTATTGTTAGAACATAGGACAAACAAACATAGTCAAGAGTTTACGAAAATGAAATACAGTAAACTTTAGTGCACATGATCAAAGGCTATTGTGTTTTTAAGATTACAATAGCATATCTACAAAGGGTGATTATGATTATTACACAAAAAGCATTAAAAATAACTACAACACAATATAAATAAATGTATCAAAATAACACTTATACACAACCCAAATATCAAAATAACAGAACTATTCAATTAATCATAAGTTTGGAGAAGAATAATATTCACTCATCAAGACAAATTTACAGAACAACCTATAGGATATATTATTTATCTTAATATCAAAAATTCTCCTCCCTTTGGAATCAGGAGGATACAAGTATATATAAGCTTGGGATGGGGACACCTCATCTCTCAAGAAAGTTCTAAATTTACATTGTCTAAAAATAGATTATGTCAAAACTCATGTAGGATATGCATGTATACAATACAATCATGAACAACAGTCTTCCATCTAAAGAACTCTTAGATACAAAAATAATCCTGCTAAAAATAAACTCAAGTCATAACTTAATCATGCAACTCCTATTGAAAGCCACCTATGGTGTTGATGTGGCACCACTTGGAGATGGATCTTGTACACTAGAATCTCGGGTTGTTGTTGTTGTAGTTATAACTAGAATAGACATTGAAATAAGATTAGTTATTTCCACTAGGAATGCAAATGTAGTAAATAGTGGTACTAACAGTATGATAATTATAAATGAAGGCATTTCATGTGTTGAGGTGGCCACAAAATTGGTTGAAGTAGTCATTTTTGTCATTGTAGAAAAATTAGGGAGTGGAACATAAGCAGGCCCAATATGAGTTTTCACTAATGTGTACTTTGGGGCCTAAGGTTGAGTTATATGTGAAGATTTTTTGGTGTTATTTTAGTAGTGATCGATTGATTTGTTTCCTCCATTTTTTAAGTACAAGGCATGACTAACCTAAAAATCAATATTGATGGTCTCAAGATCAAGAAGAGGTCTCTTGAATAGTTATGGGATCTTATACATCAATTTTTTGTGCACAACCAATGTATCCTTGACTTCTATATACAAAGTGTAATCTTTTGTGACCAACTTATTAATCCTCCCCTTAGCAATATCTATTAGTTGCATGATCTCCTCATTGCTCTTGTAGAGTGTCCCATTAATTTTAGCTCAAAAGTTATCAATTATAGATTTGAGAAAAC
The DNA here is from genome assembly GCA_037957365.1 of Torreya grandis. Classification (NCBI taxonomy): domain Eukaryota; kingdom Viridiplantae; phylum Streptophyta; class Pinopsida; order Cupressales; family Taxaceae; genus Torreya; species Torreya grandis. The sequence continues at coordinate 4,287,449 of JARHVA010000119.1, read as the reverse complement.
CTTCAAAAATGGGCTTGATAACCAACTTATAGAGAGGATATTTACACCTATAACTCTCATGTCCTTAAAAATAGATATGGACTTTCCTTCTTGACTGATAAATTACTGCATCAAAATCTGCATCTCTAGATTCTAGTCAAACAAGTTATCTCTCTTTGTGGTTGTGCGACTTTGTGCCCATGCAACTTTTGACATAGTTATTAAATTTAGATGGGAATAAGCTATGTTCCTTTTAGCTTGACCCAAAAAATTAAGCTTGCCTTCCATATCTTTCTTTTTATTATACAACTGGAACACATCTCCCCATTTAAGCTGAGATACAATCTTTGTAGACCTTATTACATGAAAAATGTCATACAACTTATTAGTTGCACTCTGTAAATTATCCACAATTTCCCTATGAGATTGAATGATATTTTATTATTGTAATTTCTACCAGAACTGGTCATACCTCATAAACATTTATTTTATTACCCCTCTAATATCATCTACAAAACTATAAGGATCATCCCTATATTCATATGGAATTGTGGAGTTGAGCTTTCTCTTCTTTGTAAGAGAGAAAATGTCTTCTCGCTACTCTAGTTCAACATTCCCACCTTCTGCCATCATAATTTTTTTTTAACCTTTCTCAGTGTATTTGTATGTCTATAAAAATGGAATCCTATTATTGGATGCTTAGTGATTATTAAATCTTATCTACCTACCACTTCTTATTGTAACTTATAAATCCATGAGGGAATATGCACCATAGATTATGGTTATGCTTACTCTATGTATGTTGAGGTGGAAGAAGGAGATTGACCTAGACTATGCATTAAAATTTTAGAAGGCTAGGTGGTAGGAGGTGGTATAAGCAATTCTAGAAAGGAAGGAATGGCTTTACTCTAGCCAATGACCCTTTTCTAGGCTTATGTATCTATTATATATTGTCTTGGTTGGTGCTTTGTGCACTAAAATAATGGATGAGTTTGTTAGGTTAGCTTAGTCAAATAGCATCCCTAATTATGTGGACAGTCTGGGAGGTGTATCCTATGTATAAAAAAAATAAGTAGCCACCATATTTTAAAAATACACTTAATTTTTTGGCTTTGTGGGTCGAGGGCCAGTCTGACTGAAAGATGAATAAGTCACTGGGGTATTAAGCAATTTTTTCATTTAATTTGTGAGTGATGTATGAGAAACCCTTGTAGTAATAACCATAGTAGGAGGAGCCTTGGTAGGTTGATTAATAAGATAAATATCCCAAATCAGAAGGCCTTTGGTTGTGGTAGGAAAAATTATCATTATGGCTACCTGAGATTTATTTAATAAGAATGTAAAGAATGGATGGTCCCTATTTTATCCAATGCAATAGTGGAAATTAAAGAATTTATCAAAGAATCAAGGATATAGGTACTCACATTTTGAGAAAAATCAACAGGGACATTTGTTACTACAGTTTTTATTGTAGTCTGAAATGGATAAATAGGAGGCATAGTTGATAATGATCCTTAAACTAGGAATTCTTGTTTAGTTTTGACCTCATCTTTCACATTTACTTCTTTGTCTGATAATAACTTAGTTATAACTGAGTCAACCTTTCCTTGCTTAAACTCCTTAGGATCACATATCCTTGTTTACCTAGATTTAGTTTGTTCTTCCTCATCTTCATCTATTTCCTCACAAATTTTAGTCCCCTTAGGTTTTGTATCTTACTCAAATAACCATTCCTCATCTTCATCTTCATCATAAATTTCAATAGGTTTTGCTCCTGCATGCACCTTGTCCTCTTTTTATTGTTTATTTTCCCTCTAATCTTCTTCAGGTTCCCCCTTAAAATCCTCATACAAAGGGGCTCCTCTAATAAATAAGCACTCAGAAGGCCTTTTTTCTTCTTGTATAACTTTAAGAGACACATGATTAGTCCTAGGCTTCCTTTTGTAGGCCTTCATAGGTTGCCTAGGAGGAATAAGGGATGGTCCTAAAGTGGGTGGAATAGAAGATGAAGGAGCCACAAGGGTGGAAGGTGGAGATGAAGTGGGAATAGCAGTGGCTAGTGGTGTAGGGACTTGTTGTGATGTTGAAGGATTTGTCAACAAAGGGACCAAAGGAACTTGTGACAAGAAATAAGAGAGGCTTGTTTGTTGCGCCATAGTTAATGGAGGTAGGGGTGCAAAAGAGAGTGCCCCTATAGCTTTTCTAAAACCTGATGATATTTATATGCTAAATCTAGTTAAAGGAAAAGTATAAATAGTTAAAGGAATGGGGAAAGATTTGTCAAAAATGTATCTTTCTTGAAAATATGCCTCCCTAGATGGACCTATTTCTTCATCTTCACCAATTTCATTTTTTGCTCCCATCTAAGTAGGAGACTCGTGAATTGGTGTAAAGGTCCATTACTCTATATCTATCTATATGCATCAATATTTGATCACCTATTTATGTTGGTTAATTTTGATACTAATTATCATATAGTCACAATTCACTAATTACCCGTTTCTGTCACCATTCTATATAACATTCATCTCCTATTCAATTTTCTAATTCCCCTCTTCATATTTCATATCCCACCAATTTCCTATCCAAAATTAATCCCTTTATTACATTATTAACATCTCATTTATCTAACAAACCCCATTAAACCCACTTGTGAATTTTAAATTCACCAAAAATCAACCTATCCCTAGCCTCTCCTACAAACCTACCCACTAACCATGACATAATTATCCTTAACTGACCTAATATCCATTTTATCAACTCCTAAGCACTTACTAATCCATCATCAACCACCTAATGAGGATTCTATAATTTTATAAATATTTAATCCTCTTCTAATTTCTCCCACTTCTCTAGAATCCTCTAATTCTAGAGGTTTCTTGGGAATTTTCAATTCCTTTTAATTCCCTCCATTTTCTCTATTTAAACCAAACAATTCCTCCATTTTGGAGGAGGAAATGAACTTTAATGCTTATCTTGTATTATAAAATTATATATACCATCAACATAATCTATTGTCCATATCCAAATCTAAGCTATCAAAAATTTGAGTCTGTAAACAATCCATGATCATTTAGTCTTTTTCTTGTTTTGATCTTGATTTGGAGCACTTAACTTTTAAGATGTCATGTTGGTATTAATGTTTCATTTTTATTTTCATTATAATCCTAATGGGCTTTAAATTTTAATGGTAGATTGGTATTTTGAGTATTTTTGGTTAAATTACATAATCAAATTCAATTGCTCAAAATCTTGATCTCACGCTACCAACACATGAGAGACCATTGCATCAGAGACACACAATGGATTCCATGGAATCTTTATTTACATAGCACCATATTTAGATATCTAGGGCATTTAAAATGTTCTTATTACTTATACTTCGAATAAACCATAAATCACTTAGTGATGGATTCCACAAACCCCTACTCCTTCTATTGTCTCTTCATGACCACATAGTCTTATTATACATACACAAAGCATTAAACATTCTATAGTGTTATATATTACACCTACTTGTGCTCCTTGATAGTACCACCAATTTATTATACTATGTTCACAGTGGGGAGATACCTATGAGCATCCTTTGGATGATATCATAGGATAATATTCATTTCTCAGTATTCCAAAAATATCAAAAAAAAATTCTAAAAATCCAAAAATATTCAACATTTACATACCTCATTAGTCCATTAACATTTATATTGTTAGTTCTATGTTGGTATATAATATATCATCTATTTATATATATAGAGATGTTATTTTTTCATCTTTTGAGTGTGATACAGGCATACCTAGGAACATGATCTATGCACTTTCAGATGTTGAGCCTTCCCTCTACTCATGTCATTTGGATGTTAGGAGCATCTGCTTATTTGATCATGATAAACCAAGGTTATATAATTTTATGATCATTCTCCATTATCATGTGTGAGATTATATATTTACACATGCCTTTATCCATGTTTATGTCTTTCACAATATACTTGATATGTTATGTCCTTAACATTTTTTGTTGACACACATATCTAGGGACTAGTATGATAATTTTAGGTTGGTTGCTTGTGTTCCATGATTTCCTTTTTACACTTATTTGAGTGTGTTCCTTGATTGATATTGTTTTGCATTGTATTAATTGTTTGAGCAATTGAATATACTACATTAATTATGGCCCCTACACTCATGTTTACCTATTATGACATTTGCATATGTGGGATTGCTTAAATTTTTGGGGTCAAAGTTAATTTCGAGGATAGGTTCGCCTACACTTGGCTATAAATTTTATCATATAAATTTAATTTATCAGTACCTCAAAATCCAATCCATAGGAATTCACCACATACACTTGGGTGACTTTAGGAATTTTTTGGGTGGTTTGTATTCCAGGTCACATGAGGACTTCAAGAATCAATAGCTTCTAGCAAGGTAGGCAATGATTTTTTTACAATATAATTTTTTAGTATTTTCTAATTATAATTCCATTTACTACCCTTTAAGTTCTATCATGAAATTTAAACATGAGGGTAATATGTGGGTGTCTGATTGCATCCTGCTAGCATGGACGCTCGACAACAAGCTGTGGGCACTTGACCATAACTTGTCATCATCCACTCACAACCTATCATCATTCACCAATGTACTACGATTGTTTACCCATAGGCAAATTTTCATCATTTATCTATCACCCACCATCATTCAACCACATCTTACCATCAGATGTTGATAATCTACGAATAGATAATGACAAGCCATGGGTAGATGTCAGTAGTCTACCACTAGACACTAGCATTTTATAGGTGGATAATGATAGTCTACAAGTGAACATCAGCATTCTATGGGTATATGCCATTAGTCTATGAGTGAACACCAATAGTCTATGGGTAGGTACCAATTGTCTCCTATCAAATGTTGAAAAGCTATAATCAAGCAACCATAGGGTCATAGGCTACCATCGAGTACCAATGGGCTACGATCGAACACCAACAATCTATAATTAGGTGTCTAAAAGCTACCATCGGGTGGTCAAATACCCTCATGTTTGATTGTTATCATGATTCCTTATTCATCAATTAGGCATTTTTATTCATTATTAATCATCTTCATTTTACTGTTAATCATCATTCGTCTATGGCTTTGCAGGCTTGATTATATGACTTCTACTAAAAATGTTAAGGTTTTTGAAAAAATTAAAAAATAAAAAAACTTGTTATGTTATTTTAGCTAGACACCAAACATAGGTACTAAATTTTCAATTAACTAGTGCTTTTTATACATTGGCTTGTGTTAAAGTTAAAAAATAATTAAAATGTCTTAAACTATTTTGCATGCAGAACACACTGATAACTCTTTTGAAGAAATATCTCCATAGGAAGACAAATATGGACATAAATTTGAAATACCAAATAGAGGTACTAACTCATATAATACCATTTTTTTAATTAATTAAATATTTTTTTAAGATTCAATAATAATGACAAGCTCTATAACAATATTGCATGCAAAACCCATTCATAAAGGTATCAAAGATATCCTTGAATTGGAAGACAGACTTGGGAATGAAATGCCAAACATAGGTACTATATTATAAATATTATCTGATTTAATGTATTTTGTTTATTTATACTTTAGTATTGGTGTTTATTAAAAATTAATGTCATACAATTTTTTTGAAAGTAGAATTCAATGATTAAAGTATTGAAGACTTGTATAACGCTTTTGAATATATACCTCCGCTGAAAGAAGTCACTCACAAAAAATACATGCTATCCTACTGAATTCAAGGAAACAAAGATATGTCATCATAATTATTGGTGTCGATGATGAGTTCCCAACACCAAATGAGAGATCTACTCACCCAACACAATCTTCAGATGAGACTGCTACACAATCAAAATAATCTCTAGTTGAAAAAGGTGCAAAAAAAGTCACTCAAAAAGATATACCCATTGTCTTGTTGAATTCAAGAAAATGAAGATATGACATCATAAGTAGTGGTGTTGATGATGAGTTATTAACACCTAATGAGAGATATAATCATCAAACACAATCTTTAGATGAGACTCCTGCATAGCCAAAACAATCTCTAGTTGGAAAAGGCACAATTGAAAGGTCATTTTAGTATGAGTGGTCATCGAAATACCCATTTATTGAACCTATAGAGCTAAAAAATAGTACTGACACACCAATATAATTCAAATGTACAATATGTAGATGGAAACTTGTAAAGGACCACAAAATGTAACTCAAGTTGGACACAATTGGAAAACATTGTGGCAAAATATATGAGTCGATAAAAGACAAAGATGGAAATATCAAAAAAATAGGGAGATGGAAAAATGAAAAAGAATGCATGCATCAATGTTACAGAATAGAGTATCATAATCATTAGAAACATAAATGGCACCTCATTAAGAAAGGAAGAACAATTAAAGCTCAATTCAGAAAGGTTGATTAGTCTAATTTGCTTGCCAAAAATATATAATTTTCCACTTTATATCACATTCTGAAAAGAGGAAGACCAATCTCTAATTTTTTAGATTATAAGATTTTATTTCAATAGATTGGATTACACAACATTTCACATTTGCATTGGTCTGATACCAGTGCTTGAGAGATGGCAAAATGCCTCTCAATGATTGAAAATAAGGATTTGAAAGAAAAAGTAAAATTAGCAAGGTTCATATCAATGTTCATTCATGAGGTAACAATGGTTGATAAAAAACCATGGGTATGCATGCATGTATATACATTTTATAATCATTCAAGGCAACCTCACCTTTTATATATACATAAAATGACTAAAAATTGTAATATTGAAAACCTTTGCAAATTGGTTATTTCTAATTTTATGGTTATTACTAGGATGAGTTACATTGATATAGGTACTAATCTGGTATGTGTCGGTGTAGATGGTGCGTTAGTAATGTAGGGGAATAAAATAGGTTTGTGTGTTCACTTGCAAACATTAGCTGCCCCATATATGACTCCAATCTTTTACATGACACATAAAATGAATCTTGTTTACAAAATTGTAAGCACATTCAAAAATATCACAAAAGTGAAGGAGCTAATCTATGATTTGCATGCATACATGTCATGTAGTCCAAAAAGGTTTTTAGAGTTTCAAAAATTAGCAATTGAATTGACTAATGGAAAAAATATTAAAATATGTAGATACTAGATGGATTTCAATGTATGAGTCTACATGAAGAATATTTGAAGAATATCAATCATTAGTTGGTTTTATGTTTAAGTATCGGATGGCGGTTGACAAGGCAAAATATTTATTAAACCACTTGATAGGTTTTAAAACTTTTCTAATATTGTGTGGTATTCTACCCATGTTGAAGGAAATGCATTGTTTGACAAAACATGCACAAGAGAGATCAATGTATATTGTGGAATTCATAAGGTTGAGGAAACAAGTTTGTTTATCACTTGATTATTATATTACTCAAATGAAAGTTTTAAGGGACCAATATTTGAGAGTTTGGAAACTTTAACAAATCTAAAGGACCCTCAAAACTATTTGAAATTCAATATTCATAATCATCTTTGTATTTTTGTTAATGGAAAGAAAATACCATTACACACTCTCCAAAGATGAAATAATGTAGTTGGATCTAAATTTGAAGAAATACTTGTAACAAGGGTTCTATATGATAATTTCATATGTGACACATGAATTAAATTGAAAGACATTTCAAAAAGCTTATCTGAAATTCGAGATCATTTTCAAAGAGATGAGTTGCTTGAAGCCATGGGGGTAGTGAATCCTACATTTTCAAACGATGCAGATGGTCAAGAACAAACAAGTAATTTATTTATCAAATACATGGGTACTCTTATCAAACATTTTAGTAAGTCTATGAAAATAAATGGAGAGGAAGTTAAGGGTATTTTTCCAAAAAAATTACTAAAAAACAATCAATGATTTTTGGACTTACAATGGTTGAACAACATCAATTGTTAACTGAACCAACAAAAACAGGTTCTATCACCAAGCTATGGAAGAAACTGTATCAAAGAAATATTTTGAAAGAAGAAATCAATGAATATTTTCATTTATATGAATTATTCCAAAAAATGATTTTGAGCTCCATGGAAGATGAAAGGGTATTCAATGCATTATCTTTTATTAAATTAAGGCTTCGAAATAGATTGAATAAAAATCTTGATACATGTTTAAGGTTATATGTTTCAGGTTATGAAATGGATATGTTTTCATATGATAGAGCAATTTGAATTTAGAGTACTCTAACTAAAATAAGAGGTGTCATGAATACAACTACAAAGGAAGATAGTGAAACTATAAATGCGAGTGAGACAGGACATACAAATGTTAGCGATGAAGCATGGGTTACCAAAGGGTTGTTTGAGATACTTGAGTGTTAGTTTGTAACATTGTAATATGTATATGCAAACTACTGAACAATATTTATGAAATGCTTAATTGATTCAATTTGAGTTGAGTTGTTTATGAAATACTTAATTTATATGATCTTATCTTCAGTATTCTGTAATAGTATTCTTTAACATCTTTTTACATTGTGAGTTGCAAAAACTAGTACATATTTAACATTATATTTCGTCCGATTGTTTGACATTTTAAATTAAATTTACATTGTTTAATCAAATGAAATGGTAAATAATATTTGAATAGATTTGAAACCAAATTTACTATAAATTAAACTAGTTGAACATTGTAGCAAATTATTACACATCATAGCATAATATGAGTAAGAAATCCATAATTACAAAATATATTTTAATATTATAAAACATAAGTTTCTAATAATTACAAAACATAAGCATAAAACAACTCGATACTTTGAGCTCAAACCTCAGTTTTCATTAATTAAACAATAACAGTATGGAATAAATTACAAAACAACGCTAAACTTAACGTCTCATAATCATTATGGATCAATTTGTCCTTCCACTACTTGTTAGCTAGTATTGGTAGTGGTTGTGCTATCTATGAGGATCAAGATCCCAGAATCTTAGAGATTTTTCACTGCAAAATGTATATTGGTAAGATTTACCCATTATTCGTTAGCAACATGTCCTACTAAAAGCAACGATGGTTCCCCTTCAACTTTATTTTTAAACAAAACATCAATATCGAATCCATTTTTTTGAATTATTTCCTCAATGTATTATTTTGCTTATTCAATAAAACAAGTTTTTTTCTTGAAAAAAATTGCCATAGAAATATTTTTGCACACATTCTTCAGATGGATGTTAAGGACAACAACTTGGTTCTTCAAATTTATATATTTTGACTGCAAATGATCAAAAAACATTTAATTAGTTAAATGTTTTAAAATAAATTTTAATTTAAAAAACCATAAAAAATTTTCTACATCGCAAGATCCACCAGGCTTTTGTTTTTTGCCCATTTGTTATAGTATGCTTGGGCTTCTGCATTCAAGCTCTCAAGCTTGTTTAACATGATATCAATAACATCATCATTAAAGCTATTATTCACCACAACACTTCCTGAAACTTTTTGGTTGAATAAAACTTCAATTTTTGTTGGTTGATGCTCCACCATACTGTATAATTGATTGCGTTGACTATGGTTGCAAAAATGGGCATTTATTTATTGAATTAATACTTTTTTCCAATGCTTTCAAGTTCTGAATTCATCAAGGTTTGGAAGAATAAAATTATTAACATAATATTTAGTATTTTTTACCAATAAATTAGAAATAAGAAAAAAAGTACATTGGTCATATGTTTGGGGAATCTCCTGCACAGGACTACCTTCGATGCTGCTAGGTAGAGAATTGGGCATACAAGGTCACTGTGAAGGCTTTATGGGATGAGATACTATATGATATCATGAAGGCTGAAAAAAACTATGGGCATGCCACTATCAATACCCAAATAATCTTTATCTAGATCAATATCACAAAGAACTATGGTCCCTATTGCACTAGGCAGACCACCAAGTGACAATTTTGGAAACTTTGCCATTGTGACATGAATTGTGCCCCCACTTTGAGATGAGATATACAAATATTTTCCAATACCAGTAGTTACAGGGCCATGATGGGGTGGTGGAAGTGGTGATAATTTTTTTCATTGAGAAGAATGACTTGTAAATGGGAATTAAAATCACTAAAATGACCAATTAGAAAAATCTAATATAATATTAACATTTAAAAAAAAAATCTCTTTAATGCACCTTGTTATTTTTATTATTGTGGCTATTGTTGTTGTTGTTGTTGAGGAAATCTCAAAGCTTTGTCAAGCCCACCTAGTGTTTGAAATATAGATTGTGTGGGCTCTATTATATATTTAATAGAGTTTAAATATTACAATGATAAAAGAGTATTCAATCAAAGCAAAGTTAGTTTATGAATTTATACCAGTAACATGAGTGGAGGATTGTATCGGAGGTATAATCAAACTCCATATTCTTTTTATTCTTATCAATTATTGATCAGATATTTGTGGAGTCGATTTTGCATCCTCCTCCATGTCTATTTCCACTATGGCCTCAGGAGGTTGATGTCCCTTGGTTGATGCATTTATTCAGGCAAGTGTTTCATTTAATTTTTTCTACAAGAAAAAGATATATTTTATTTAAAATTAACTAGATCAATATTTATGTAATTATTTGAAATAAATATAGTACAAAGCTCAAATAGTCTCAAACAACAATTCTAACTGACCTCTTATGCTTCAAGGGAGAGTGCATTGACAAATATTACAAGATTGAGCGCAGAAGGAAGAGAGGATGCTTGCAAATCTAAAATAACTTCATAGTATAATGCAATGATATAATTACAACAAGAAAACTAAGTATGTTTGTTGCATAGAGAAAATTCAAACCATCTTTGATTTTATTGGAAATAAAGTGTACTAGTTCAATAGTTGAGCGCCAAGAGTATGAAGAATATAAACCAGCGCCCAGAATGGAATATTCGATGGTCTACCCTAAAAAATAATTATTGCTTGGAAAAGTTCAAGAATTCCCATTAGAAAAGGATTTTTAACACATTCAATTCTTAGCTCTCTTTTACCATAGCATTAAGGATCTATAAAAAAATTAACAAGTTAAAACTAACAAAAGTAAAACTAGTCAAAAATGAGCAATTATAACAATACTTACCATCCACCTTCAGTGAGTAATGGGACTCCAAATACTTTTTATCCTCATCATTCATCAAGGCCTTTGTGGTGACTAGGTCTCCATCCTTGTAAGGTAGACCTGTCAGTCTCTGAATATCCTCAATATGGATTCCAAATGAAAAATTCTAGGAGCCCAAGGTAATGTGAAACATGGAGGAAGACATATCAATTTTTTGCAAGAGAACATTAAACAAACAAATATCTTTCTCATACTGGGGCATGTAGATAATGCCATTGAACTTGTAAGGCTCCACCCAATCACTGTATGTGTCTTGTTGCTATAGAAGCATTTGGATGATGGTGCACGTCAAATTCTAGAAAGTGAGTTTGGGGTTTTCAATTACCTTTGTGTCAATGTTGAAAGAGGTCTAAGAAATGGAAGCCATGGATGAAAATAAGTTTTTGGAAGTTGGGGAAAAGAGTGAAAAAAATTTAGCAATGGAAGGAGATCAAGAAATGAGAAAAAGTGCAATATGAGTTGCATTTGGCACATTTATATGCATTTAGATTGATATGGGTGACCACCCGTATGGTGTGAGTGCTTACCGAAGATGCCTATGACATGGTCGAGTGGTCCCCATCAACATCGGTCATGCACGTGGGTTCCCACCAACACCTTACATCCCACCTAAAAAATGTAGGTGATCATTCGCTCACACAACACTCACCCACATTATATAAGCATGTATCTATAATACATGAGCATTCATCTACCTCCCACTAAAAAATAACTATGGGAATGATGTTGATGAGTGCCAACACCCTTTAGGTAAATTCTAGTGTGATACAAACAAGTACTAGCTCATTTTGGATGATTCAATACCCACCAACATAGTGTTGGTGCCCATCCAAATTGCATAAGCATTCATCTACATGATGTTGGCATCTACCCACACCATGTCATCATTTGCCTGGGTTGTCTAAACATCTATCTGCAAGCTTTTGGTGATCACCCACACCATACTAATGTTCATCTAAATTACACAGACATTCATATGTAGTTTTTTAGTGATTTCCCATACCATGTTATTAGACATTTTCATGAAGCTGATGTGTACTTGTGACATGTTGACATCCATGTGTATTATGTAAGCACCCACTTTTAATATATCAACATCCATCTACAATGTGCTAGCATTCATCTACAATGTGTCAACATTTGCCTACATCACATCAACATTCATTTGTATCTTTTCATCATTTATTAGTGTTATACCATCATTCATTTGGGTTTTTTGGGAATTTATCCATGTTTTTAAGCCTTGTGTGATTTTCCACATGGCATCACATGATTCACCTCTACAAAGATACACCTTCCAAACTAATTCACCATCATTGTAAATCTGATTCACCTCGAGACCTCCATGGATTTTTTATATGACCTATTAAAATGAACCTTGGTCATGGTTTGTTTTATGTGGATATTTAGACATGTCCTACTCTTTGTGAATATTTGACTAGGTCATGTTCCTTCAATTATGTGTCATTTGAACATGCCTCTTGTTTGAGGTCTCCTTAGACCATTGTATTTTGATTTGATTTTGAGTGTTCTTATGTGTGTGCTTGATTTCTTATTGATCTTGTACTATTACTATTTATATATTTCCATTATTCACATCATACATTTTAGCACTTTATGTGATCACATACTATATACTTCATTGTTACATCTACCTATACATACTACTCCTACATGCTACCTGATCCTTACATAAATTATAAGTTATCTTATCCTTTTGAGGTAAGGTAAATATTAATTTCTAATTTCCCTCACCTTTAAAAGGGGGGAATATCATTGAGGTCATGTCATAGAGTCATGTGTTCCACACCTTCATACGTTCATATTTTAGTGGAGGCATGACTTTCACACTTTTTCAATATTATTTATTTTTAGATTATAGTGGGGGTATGTCATGGAAACATGTTCTACACACCTACACCAGTTCTTTGGTTATTCAAATTCAATGGGGACATGTCATGGGAACATTTATTCTACACTTACATAGTTTACAAATTGACCAAATTACACAGTTATATGATTCAGATACACATGTGAGGCAACATTCTATACATTGGTACCATTGTTATACCTAAATTTCACCTTGAGACATATATGAGGTGTATATTCCATGCAAAAAATCATCTTAATTTGTGATATCAAATCAACTTTCATATTTCAAATACTTCTACGGACTTTAGCATACACTGGGTTGGAATTTTATGGATTGTTTTGAGTCAATCTAATGTAATGGTTCAGTTTTGGTAGGATTGAGGTGATTACATCATTCAATCTTACCAATTTTATATGATTGATTGATTAAATCATCTACCTCACTATATTTATAGTGTGAGTTAACTTGTATAACTCATGCTCACTAGGTTATAAGTATGGTTGGGTTGCAGGGTTGAGCTAATCTCAGTTGTCGGGTGACAACTCACCTTTTCTCCAAAGTTGAGGAAAGTTATCCTCCAATATTTATATATATTTTTACTTGTAGGATTTACTATTATTCTAAATTTAACTTAAGAGCTTCACAATAAAACATATCTTCAAATCAAATTACTAAAAGGCAATATGGTTGCATCAATACACAAGTGTATTCCTAGCATTGCCCTCTTTACTTTCAAGCATTTAAAATTCTTTCAATTCCATATTATATACACTGATTATATGTTGTAACAAGCTCTTCATTACAGGTTAGTCACTATAAAATCAATTAATTTGGACTCACACAAAGACAAGGTGTGTTCTACACACCCAGGTACTCATTTTTTTAACTAGTAATTTCATTACTAGATTAAAAGGGGAAAATGTAGACACTAAATCTGAATTATATAGCATTTCATTCATGTATACTTAGTAAGTATTTATCATGATTGTACTTTTTAGTTCTAAGACCTTACTATTGTCAAAAGGCTTACATTGTTATCTATTGTGTTTATTGATGATATCTCAATCTGACCATATATTATTCTAACAACCAGGCCTTTTATGTTACTTAAAAATTATGTAAACCTATTTATTATCATCCTCTATAAGTTTTGGACTTATACCTATTTTCTAGCTTCATGTACACTTACATCCCATCCAGACGCTTATGTCAATGCTAGTGTCTTATGCCAAACTAAGTGTCCATTGCCCTAAAGTCATAAAATTTGAAAATGAAATGTATCTTTCTGGTCGACCTAACTACTTGAATGTAATATATTTTTAAATAGGATTGGTATATATACAAGATCAATCTGTATTCATTCTTCACCTAGATTAGACCTAGAAACTCACAAGGTAACCTACCAACGGCATTCAATCAAGCAATCAAGTGGGCAAAGGTTACCTATTCTTTCATATTTCAATATCATTCATAGGGAAAACCCACCTATAGATCTAATGTACTAAATAAATATTCCATAAGTTATATTTGTCAATTTACAAGCTAGGTCACTCTATGTACTTGCTTATCACACATTGCATCCTTATGCACACACAAGCCAACACGTAGCAGAGAACTATATAAGTTTGAGGCCCTCTTCAGAGTATTAACTATGTAAATTATGCCCATTAATAGAGGAGTCCTTGAGGAAGCTCGGCAATGTGTGCCAACTAACCCATTTTTACCATAATCACTCCAAGGGTGAGGAAACTAAGGTTTTATCATTTGACAAAGAGTGAAAACCTGTGTGAGAGATATAAACACACCATAGAAAAGTTGACAAAAAAACCTAGAAGGTTTAGGGTGGTCACATTGAGATCTAGTCAATATTCCATACTGGACACCTATGTCCAACTCAGACACTAGTATCGACTTAATTGTCTAGGTCCAATGAAAACATCTAAGGACACATATTGTAAGTTTCTGGAATTTAATGATTGATCCAGAATCTAGGTCTAGTCTATTAATGTAAATAATTCAATTATTTTCTTGGTCCAAGCCTATTTTCAAAAACATATACATTTCATATAATCTATTCTCATTCTTCGAAATCTTTTGTTTTCCATAAGATCAAATTTAAATGTATATATGTTTTTCAAAATGCATATCTATTTGTCTTGGACTGAGAAAAAACCAATGAATTTATTATTAACAAAATTCCTTATCTTCTTGACACCTCACCTTAGTATATTTATAAAACTCGATGAAAAAGAATAATGTACAGTCCATCAGCTACCATAACTTTTTATTATTAAATCCTCCACCTAAATTCATCTAAACCATTATATGTGCCTACTAATTCTGAAGAGAAATCATGGCAAACTTATAACAAATTTCCCCTAATAGTGTTTGATTCAATGTTCATTTTGAGGTCATACTTTTAGAAATATTTTCTTTCCTTATTTCCTAGTTGTGTTACAATTATCAACAGCACAATTTCCTTCTTTATATCTGCCACCATATAAGCC
The DNA here is from genome assembly GCA_037957365.1 of Torreya grandis. Classification (NCBI taxonomy): domain Eukaryota; kingdom Viridiplantae; phylum Streptophyta; class Pinopsida; order Cupressales; family Taxaceae; genus Torreya; species Torreya grandis. Next base: position 4,271,929 of record JARHVA010000119.1, on the reverse strand, counting down.
ATCTTAAAATAATTTTGATAAAAAAAAATATTTATAAAATGCTACAACCCTTTTCAAATGATATTATTGGTTTTGATAAAACCAATGAGAATATTCTTACCTTTTATTCTCATAGAATTTGACAACTCTTTTTCAAAATTTTCTATCCTCAATCTTTATTTCCTTCATTTGATTGGTGTAACAAATCAACTCTGCCTTTTACAAAAGTTTACCCAAGCCCCTATTTATCTTAGTAATCCACCAAATACTTGATAATTTAAATTTTTTGTAAATAATGATCAGTGCACCAATATCTTGGTCTTCAACAGAATTCATAACAAATACCCAAGAATGTGTTGCAGTAACTAGAGGGGAATAAATTAAATTCTCACACATCTTGTTGTATATATTTGTTCAAATATGGAATCATGTCTAGTTTATGAGGCAATCAATCTATATGAATTATTGATTCATTCATGATCTATATAGACCAATAGACTATCGAAAGACACTTAAAATTGGTTTGATCTTGTCAGCAAAAAAAAGACATTCTCACCTTATGAGAATTTTAACTAACAAAATATAGATAGATTAATATAGTTATATGCACATATACCTTCAATTATTAGTTTTGAGACTTTGTCTTTATCAGACTTGCATATACTATCGATCAATTTACATATAGCTTGACAATCTCAACATCGAATTCCTTTTCAATGAAAATGGTGATCTCATTCATTTTTTTTCTTGGCCTCTTAGAAAATGAATCTTAGTATCTATGGAATCTGTTCCAATGTATCTATTGATGTCAATATATACCTTATTCATGATCAACTAGTTTACAAACAACTCCCAATACCTTTAGTTATTCATTTATAATGCTTTTACCATCATTACAATGAAAGTTCATCAACTGGAAATCAAAACCAAAAGAAGTTTGTTGTGACTACAATTTTTAGAGAACCATAAATATAAAACTAGCATGTTTAAGCTTCACAATACAGAGAATTTCAAACTATCTCATGTTGTCTTTGGAAACAAAAATAAATGTACATTGTCCATTAGCTCACTCAAAATCTAAACCTTATAATTCACAAGTCCTTGAAAATCTCAAATAGAATTATTTTACACAAGAGATACTACAAACTCCTGTTATTTACATACCTTCTTATACACCACCATTCTTTATCCAAACATCTTTATTACAAATGTACAATCTCTCATTGAACTATCATTAATTCTATATACATATCTAAAATTTTGTGACTCCCTCTATTCTCTACTTACTATAACATAGCTTTTATAAACTTCAAGACCAAGATAGGTCGAATACCTTTATTTTCTCAACTAAAAGTTTCAAGATAGCTTCATTCTCCTAAAAATCTTCAACCAATTCTCCTAAAATTCCTCGATAAACTTTATCTTAACTATTCTCCTTTTCTCCAACGTAGGTTCTCCACTTTATGAGTGGTGATTAGGCATTGTGGCTTTGTAAAAGGTCTTTTAATATTGTTTACAACCTTTTATATGGACTAGGACTTCCTAAATGACATAGTGACTATTTTCATGGCCTTACAATTTGAATTTACAATTTAAGAGTAAAAATACTCCAATACCTTTCTAGGACTTAATTGACCCCTAATATTACTAATGAAAACTTATTTATAAATATGGTAAATGATGTTCCTACATCATCTACTTCCATCATGTTTCATATTATATATACACATGCATAGTAGACTAGTTAAGTACTCTTGTTTCTAATTTATTTCAATATTAATCAATAGTTGTACTTTTTATTTTTGTCATATCTCAACATTTAAATTCATAATATTATTTTTCTGAGTTTGTAAATTAATTGGGTTGCTACAGATCTATTTATCACCCTTGTGCTTATACATTTATTATTAACCCTGTGTTATATTTACCCATCTCAATTTAGGGTTAAACATATGTATTATAGAACAACTAATTATTATTATATTGATTTATATATTCATGCAATGTAATTAAAGGAATTTATTGTCATCCATATACATGAATGTAATGAAACTATGGGAAATAATTGGCATTGTACATCATCTTATTTTTATTGTTTTATATTATATATATTTGATATCAAAAATTGGATAACTACCTTATGTTCATCTATTTGTGATGTAGGTGCACAACCTCTCGATATGAGGGAGAGTATCATTGGAGAAAAGGAACTAGATGCAAATTATGGGTAGTAGAGAGAGACTTTTAGAATGAATTATAATGTCTATATGATAAATGTGGACATATGGTTCACTTGTATTATCATGAGTAGTGACCAATTAGTTTGGATGGTTTTGTTTATTAGTACTTCATCTTTTACATTAGACATTGGTAGAGGATGCACTAACCCTAGGTATTTCCAGTAGTCATAAGAATTTTAGGGCCATGTATGTACCTATTATCTTAAAATATATATTAAGAATTAGTTGAATTTTATTTTTGGAAAACATTTTCATCCCTCTTTGTGTCATTTGTATCAGTCCTATTTTTAATAGGTCATTGGGTCAGAGACCTAATGGACCTATACGAATTATCAAATTATTATTTGACACTATTATTTCTATATTTCAACATGTTTGGTTGATGATTGGGTATCAATAAATCTATTTTTTATATGGTTAAACACTTGCATAATATTTTACGTCATCTCATGATAACCAATTTTAATATTTCATACCTCAATATCATAATCCAGGAAGGATTGTCATAAGGAAAAAAGGGTCCAATAGGTGCATAAGTCACCAATCCATTTGTGATTTCATGATTTTATCTTAGACACACTGTGTGGTTAAATTGTCTCATTTAGGTAAAAATTTAATTGTGTACATAATATTATTGGTTTGGACTTCAAAGTTATTTCTTGGTTGTGTCATGTCAACAGACATTGCCAATTGCTAACTTGCTAGTGCTTTAAATGTTGTCTAATGAACTAATTTTTTGTTAAGTATGATGTTAATTTACGTTCTTTATTATTAGTGTTATATTTAGTTTATTGGGTGTAATAATATTTTTTAATTCATTTTTGTTCTCAATTAGTTATTTGATATTTTTGAACACTTTTCAAGAATTTCTTAAAATTTAGCTAGAAGTGTCATTTAGAGTCTAGTTCATTGTAGTTCACTAAATTTTTATTTAACGATATTTTAAAGTTATTTTTGTCAAACTTATATTTTTAGAGTTTTATTTTTATATTTTATAGTTTTATAATTATATTTTTAGACTTTTAATTGTCTAGTGTGCATGTGAGTGTAGATGTTTACTTAACTAATGAAGAGGCTTCTTGCATGATTTACATATCTCATAAATGATTTAAAGTTATCATATTTAGTCTTTTTTGTAATTGGTTAAATAAATTTATTTATTTAGTTTTTACTTTTGAACTTAACTTGTAATGTAAGTTACCTTGTAATAAACTTATTTAAATTTTCTTTTTTAATAAGAATTGCACACAAAGGTAGTGTGGTGCATTAATTAGAATTGAATTTTTTTTTAATGTTTAAGATTTTATTTTATTTTAGGTATTCACAAATAAATACCATCAATCATATGTCTTTTATTTCAAAATTATAATGTATAGTTTTTGGACTTACAACACACCTATTGATTCTAGGACAAATTGGTTGATATATAGCTTAGATTTTAGATCAAGTCAAAGTTTATTATCACTCCTTTCATAAATTAAAATATTTAATTTATTATTATATCCATTTTCAATAAATGTTTACAATATTTTAAAGCCATTATCAAAAAAAATAATGGATCCTGTGAATTTTGCTTCCATGAATATTCATGTTTCAAAGGTGATAACTTTGAGTACTGAAGAGATCGATTAAAGAGAATTATTATATGGAAATGAGTTTAGAATAATTTTATACATTGGCACATACCACCTAAATATTAAAACACCTTGACACAATATCATAAAATAATAAAAATGGATGAATAAATGGTAGATGCACAAAATTTCTTTTATCTTCAAAATGTTATAGACCCAAACATCTATCAAAGAATTACAAGATGCAAGAATGCCCATGAGACATAGAATACTTTAAATAATTAATATTAAATCTATATTAAGGTAAGATAATAAAAAAATCCCAACCATTAAAATTATTTTTTATAATTTGAGAATGTCAGATTATGAAGGTGATTCGGGCAATAATTCAGGCGACAATTTGAGTGACGGTTCTACCCCAATTGATGACAAAACTTCTAGGAGCCATAACTTTTGAACCATAGCTCCAATTGAATCCCCGTTTGAACCATTGGAAATATAAGAATGAGTATAATGTGGTGAGATGGCAAGATATTATATTAGTGAGTTTTGACCCCTAAAAACCTAATGGAAGTGTCTCAAATTTCAATTTTAGAAGTTAGTCTAAAAATAGTAACTTCCTACAAATAGTAATTTCTCAAATTCTGTATTGTTGTGAATCATATAAGTCAAACAAATTAATATCCCTTGATATTGATAACCTTCCACATCCTCCTCCTGCCTTCAAAATATGTATAAATGAAGATATAAACCAAAAATAAAATCAAACATCTCTTCTCAGAGATAAGCATATGTTTGTATTTGCAATCTTGAGTAATAAAACATCTCTTCTCAAAGAAATCATTGTTATTGTGTTATCTTCATGTTCTTGAAATATCTTTCAATCAAAAATTATAAGCTTTGGATTAGTGATATCATAGCAGATTGTCTTTAGAGTGTATGATCCTGAGGATGAGGTCAGGCTACAAGTTGCTTGGGTGGAAAACAACAGAGCTTCCAAACTTTCCACTTGTTTACTCCAAATGACCTCAAATGGTAGATGACATCGATACATCTGATCCCTTCAAGGAAATGGTGAATGAATCCCTTCAATGGCAACAAACGTATATCCTATAATAATTTACCCAAATTCTCTAACAAATCCCAATGATAAATTTGGGCTCCTCATCTACACTCCCTAGCTCCTCAAAGCATATCATCCACCTCTATTAGACACTTTAGTCATATAAAAATAACTAAACGTTGATGATATTGATCCACAAATTTTTATCCAGTGGAGGAGGATCAGATTGTGGACACCTAGATGAAGATAATAAGAGGACACTCTATTCTGCTTTATCAGGTGGTCAAAAGGGGCTAGCTTAGCCACCAAGGTGAGTGGCTTACAGAGAATCAAATCAAGACAAAAATGTCAAACTTGATGATTAATATTGATGTAATTGAGACCATTGATTCTCAAGGAGGGAGGAATGATCTAAGAAATAATTTAGGTGACAATTTGGGTGATGGTTCTACCCTAATTGATGACAAAACTTTTGAGAGCTATAACTTTTAAACCATAGCTCTGAATGACTCCTCATTTGAATTGTTAGAAAGCTAAGAATGAGGATAATGTGGTGAGATGGCATGAGTTCCACTTGATGGGTTTTGACCTCTAAAACCTAATGGAAGTACTTCAAATTTTAATTTTAGTAGTACAGTCTAAAAATAGTAAGTTTCTCAAAATAGTAATTTCTTGAATTATGTATTGTTTTAAATCATAAAAGTTGAACCACTTAATCTCCCTTGAGATTTGTGACCTTCCATATCCTCCTCATACCTTTAAAATATGTATAAATGAAGATGTAACCCAAAAATGAAATCAAACATCTCTTCTCAGAGATAAGTATGTGTTTGTATTTGCAATTTTGAGTAATAAAACATCTCTTCTCAGAAAAAGCATTATTACTGTGTTATTTTAATGTTCTTAAAATATCTTTCAATAAAATTTTTTGAGTGTTAGATAAGTGGTATCAGAGTAGTTTGTCTTGAGAGTGTTATGATCCCAAGGATGAGGTCAAGCTACAAGAAGCTTGGGTGGAAAATAATAGAGCTTCCAAACTATCCACCTATTTACTCCAAATGACCTCAAATGGTAGATGACATTGATACATCTGATCCCTTTAAATAAATGGTGAATGAATCCCTTCAATGGCAACAAACGTATATCCTACAATAATTTACCCAAATTCTCTAACAAATCCCAATGATAAATTTGGGCTCCTCATCTACACTCCCTAGCTCCTCAAAGCATATCATCCACCTCTATTAGACACTTCAGTCATATAAAAATAACTAGACATTGATGATATTGATCCACAAATTTTTATCCAGTGGAGGAGGATCAAATTGTGGACACCTAGATGAAGACAATAAGAGGACACTCTATTCTACTTTATCAGGTGGTCAAAAGGGGCTAACTTAGCCACCAAGGTGAGTGGCTTATAGAGAATCAAATCAAGACACAAATGTCAAACTTGATGATTAATATTGATGTAATGGAGACCACTTATTCTCAAGGAGGGAGGAATAATCTGAGAAATAATTTAGGTGACAATTTGGGTGTGGTTCTACCCTAATTGATGATAAAAATTTTGAGAGCTATAACTTTTGAACCATAGCTCTTATTGACTCCCCGTTTGAACTGTTAGAAAGCTAAGAATAAGGATAATGTGGTGAGATGGCATGAGCTCCACTTGATGTGTTTTGACCTCCAAAAACCTAATAGAAGTACTTCAAATTTTAATTTTAGTAATACAATCTAAAAATAGTAAGTTTCTCAAAATAGTAATTTCTTGAATTATGTATTGTTTTAAATCATAAAAGTTGAACCACTTAATCTCCCTTGAGATTTGTGACCTTCCATATCCTCCTCATACCTTTAAAATATGTATAAATGAAGATGTAACCCAAAAAAGAAATCAAACATCTCTTCTCAGAGATAAGTATGTTTTTGTATTTGCAATTTTGAGTAATAAAACATCTCTTCTCAGAAAAAGCATTATTACTGTGTTATTTTAATGTTCTTAAAATATCTTTCAAAAAAACTTGAGTGTTAGATAAGTGGTATCAGAGCAGTTTGTCTTGAGAGTGTATGATCCCAAGGATGAGGTCAAGCTACAAGAAGCTTGGGTGGAAAATAATAGAGCTTCCAAACTATCTACATGTTCACTCCAAACAACCTCAAATGGTGGATGACACTGAGACATCTAATCCCTTCAAGGAAATTGTGAATGAATCCCTCCAATGGAAATAAGTGTAGATGCTACAATAATTCACCCAAATTCTCTAACAAATCTCGATGGGAAATTTTAACTCCTCATCTACACTTCCTGGCTCCTCAAACCATATCATCCACCTCTGTTGGACATTTTAGTTATAGTAGAACAACTGTACATTGATGAGCTTTATTGGTAGAGCTTTTCTCCAGTGGAGGAAGATCAGATTGTGGACACCTGGATGAAGACAATAAGAGGATGCTCTGTTTCACTTTATCAGGTGGTTAAAAGGGGCCAACTTAGCCACCAAGGTGAGTGGATTATAGAGAATCAAATCAAGACACAACTGCCCCACTTGATGAGGAATATTGATGCAATGGGAACCATTTCTTCTCAAGGAGGGAAATGATCTGGGCAATAATTCAGGTGATAATTTGGGCGATAGTTCTACCCTAATTAATGATAGAACTTTTGAGAGCCATAAATTTTGCACCATAGCTCTAATTGACTCCCCATTTGAACTATTATAAAGCTCAGAATGAGGATAACATGGTGATATGGCATGATCTTTTTTTGGTGGGTTTTGATCCTTGAAAACCCAATGGAAGTGCTTCAAATTTCAATTTTAGTAGTGCAGTCTAAAAATAGTAAGTTTCTAAAACTAGTAATTCTTTGAATTCTATATTATTGTGAATCATGAAAGTCAAACCACTTAATCTCCCTCAATATTGGTGGCCTTCCACATCCTCCTCGTACCTTCAAAATATGTATAAATGAAGATGTAACCAAAAAAAAAATCAAACATCTCTTCTCATAGATAAGCATATGTTTGTATTTACAATCTTGAGTAATAAAACATCTCTTCTCAAAGAAATCATTATTACTATGTTATTTTTCATGTTCTTAAAATATCTTTCAATCAAAACTTCTGAGTTTTGGATTAGAAGGAGTAGGATATTATTGTATAAGGGTAAATTATTTAGTGCATAGAATGTGGGTTTATGGAGAAACTATCCAAGATAGTGTTAAAGTAAGTAATATATTGAGATGTTTAAGTAAAATATGGCTACATATTATGCTCACTCTTGAAAAGTGTAATGACATGAAAACTATAAGTGTTGACGAGGTGTTTGGTTCTTTCTTGTCCCATGAAGATAAAGTGAGACTATACACATGAGATCAAGAACAAGCACTTAAAATGAAGATAAAGGTTTCAAAGACCAAAGATAAAAATTTAAATCAAAATCAAGGGAATTAAAAATAAATAAAATTCAAAGTGAAAATATAAAACTAACTTCATATTTAAGAGTAATAAATATTTTTACTTGACATTATTGCAAAAAATAGGACACATTGTTAAAGATTGCAAGATACTAGAAACTAAGAATCAAGTTAATCAAGAGAGTGGAAATAAAGTTTTTACAAGCTGAGAAAAGTGATGTTAAAGAGGGATCATATTATTGTCTCACATACAATATGTAAATAGACGAGGCAAAGAATTATTTTTTTCTTAATTCAAGGTGCTCAAATCACATTTCAAGTCATAAAGATAGTTTAACAAGTTAGATGACTCTTTCAAGAGCCAAGTATAATTATGAGATGGAAAGGGAATCATAGAAATCACTAAAAAATAATATTAACTTAAAATTAATAATGTTTATTTTTCTTAAAATTAAGATCCTAAAATTATTGATTTCAATTTCACAAGATATAGTGATGAAAGAAAAACATACAAGTTTTATAATCTTGCTAGTAAATCAATAATTATTTCTATGTATTGTAATTTTTTTTAAAATGAAGTATATGTTTATTTTTATCATGTAGCTATAGAATTCATAATTAAATTATTAAATATTCTTAAAATTTATTTTGAGGGCTTACAAAGTTCCACACATGTTTCTAGTTCAACAGAAAACAATACTAGCTATTTGCAAGAGATTAGTCATGCATCTTCATCAAGTCCAAGAAAGAACAAATGATTTTCTGATCCACATAAAACTAATTAAAATTTTGATCATAATTATGATAGGAGAATTATAAGGATTCAATATCAGGAAGGTAATATATTTGATGATGCTTATGATTAAAACATTAAATTTGCATTATCAACAGTGGTTATTGAACCTAGAAGTTATGCAAAAGCTAGTTAAAAGAATGAATGAGTTAATGTTATGAAATTAGAGATGGATTCAATTAAAAGGAATGATACATGTAATTTATTTCAACCTCAATTAAATAAATATGTCATTTGAACCAAGTGGGTATACAATATCAAAGTCAAGAGTGGTAGTACAGTTAACAAGCTAAAAGCTAGACTAGTTACAAAAGGATTTGCACAAATATATGAGGTTGAATATGAAGAAATATATGAACCTATGCCATGTCAAGATAATATAATAATAATTTTTCTTGTATCTATTCATAAAGGATGTAAGATATATCAAATGGATGTTAAGAGTGCATTCCTAAATGGAGCAATTGAAGAAGAAATATATGTGGGTCAACCATAAGGTTTTGAGGTAAAGGATAAACAACTTTGTTAGAAATATTTAGTGTGAACATTATTTGAGAAAATATATTTGAGATAAATATTTTTATTAGTGCTCACGTAGATAGTGTGGAAGTGGAATAATAGTAAGAATAATAGTTGTTAGAACAAACAACCTAGATTAGCGATAGGGGAAGTTATTAGTTGAACCACTTCCTATTTAATAGGAGATACTTATATAGTAAATATGTAATATCTTCCTTTGAATAATTGAATGAAATTTATTGACAGAAAACAAGCTTGTACACATCTGAGCTTCAGCTCTTCACTGTAAAATAGGGTAAAACCTATCAGTGGTATCAGAGTAGGCACCTTGAAGGACATCTCTATAATTCAGGTCTTATACTTCACAAGGGTTTTAGAGTGAAGACCATGTCCAATGACCTTATTATTTGAAATGTTTTCTTTATGTTTGTCAATGGTAATGTAGTGTATACCACTAAAAATTCCTTTGACATTCTAAAATATTTTTGTAAATAAAATATATATGTTTATTTTTTGTAGTATTTCATTATGTACAGTTGTATATATACATATATATTTCACTTTTTGTTTTTGTATTTCGGTGATTTAGTTGTGGATAAAGAATGTCTAGTTGTGATACACACAATTCATACATCAAGGGTTTGAAGGTCTTTTGAAATAGATTTGTAACAGAAGGAAAAATATTGCATTAAATAGGAAACCCTTAGATCTATATTTGCATTCAATATTGCATTGGCAAGATCTCAACTCGTGGCTCTATGAGAGTACTCAATCTCATCTTCATCCTTGCTCCAGGATAGACCCCTCTCCACAAGGCTGTAATTTTATTCACCCTTCACAGCTTAAATGTGATGCTTGAATCTTGGCACAAAGAATTGCATTTAACTCAACATATATTGATCATAATCAGAGTATCATCAATTCAGAACACATGTGATTCAAAAAGATTGGGGATGTTTCCAATGGAATTTTTAAATATATTTTTTGATATTGTCTCAACATTCATCAATTTTCAGCATGGCAATCTCTTCAAAGGGCATTTTAGTCTTCACAAGATCTAACTCTGTATTTTAATAGATGAAATACTTAGCTTAATATTTGCATAAATATGGTTCCCCTGATAACTCAATTAACTCATAGTCACTCACATTTAGATCCCTAGTCTAAGATTTTCATCTTGCAGAGGAAATGAACTAGAAAATATCAAGTAATGGGGGTGGTGGTGAAAGAGTCCTATTTTTAGGTTTTAGATTTTCCCTGCCTTTTTAGGTTTCATTTTTTTTTTTTTTTTTTTTTGTGTTAGAGCTTAGGTATTAAAGTTTTCCTTGGTAAAAATGTTTGTGTTACGGAAAGCTATTTTACATTAGGTGTTTGTTCAAATTAATACATATTTTTGTTTAGTGTTATCTAAACTTTAACAATTTGTATTAGGTTTTCTTATTGTTTAGTCATAGTTAAGAGTTATTTATTGTTATGTTATAGTTTTTAGTTTTTAAATGTTCGGTATATAGTTTTTATAATGAGTTTACATTTAAATTTTTAAGTTTTATTTTTAATATCATGTCATTTTTTATGTTTGTTATATTTTATGGCATTAGAATTAGTCGGGTTAATTGTTTATCAAGTTATTTTTTATATCTAGTTCAATATATTTTATTTTGTCTAGTGGCATGTGTGTGTTTTTAAAGTGGTTAAACATGATTTAGTAAGTATCGTTTGGTAGTCATTTACCTGTCTTTTGTATTTTTAAAGTTTGAGTAAATTTTTGATTAAATTTTAGTGTCTTTTGTTTTCATCATAAGTTCTTATTTTTCATTTTTTTTAATAATGGTCGGTATTCCTTCTAAGTATGACATTTTTATAGTGTCAAAAATGTTAAAAAAGTATATGTTAATATAGTAATGTTTTGTCAAATAAAACATGGTCTTTAAAGTGATATTCACCTCTTTTGTAATAGATGCATTTTCAGGTGAACCTGACGTCCCTAAGTTCACACTAGGGGAGAGAATGTTAGAAATATTTCATGTGAACATTATGTGAGCAAATATATTTTAGATAAATATTTGTATTAGTGCTCACATAGATATTGGGGGAGATGAATAATATTAAGAATACTAGTTGTTAGAACAAACAACCTATATTAGCGATAGAGGAAGTTAGTATTTGAACCACCTCCTATTTAATAGATCTTATATTATAAATATGTAATGTCTTCCTTTGAATAATTTAATGAAATTTATTCATAGTAAACATGCTTGTGCACATCACAGCTTCGGCTCTTCACTGTAAAATAGGGTAAAACCCATCAAACTTTGGGTATATAAGTTGAAGAATGCTCTTTATGGGTTGAATCAAGATCCAAAAGATTGGTACTAAAAAATTGATAGCTAGATATTAGATCAAGTCTTTGTAAGAATTCAAAATGAACCAGCTCTTTACGTAAGAACATTGGGTTATAATGTTTTATATGTTTGTCTCTATGTAGATGAGTTGATCTTTACATGTAACTCTATGGAGATGTTGAATACTTTCAAGGAAGCTATGAATTTATAATTTGATATGACTTATCTTGGACTTATGAAGTACTTTATTTTTATATAAGTCCATAAAAATAAAGAAAAGGTATTCATTTGTCAAGAGAACAATCTTCAAAATTAAAAGTCCACAACACTCTAATTGCAAGTGGAGAAAAGCTTATAATAGAGGATGGAAGTCCTTCAGGTGATGAAAATTCTTTTAAAATCATGGTGTAAGGTTTTATATATCTCACTATCACAAGACTTGATATCAATTATGAGGTTTCACTAGTTTCTAAATTTATAGGTAAATTGTCACTCAAGCATTTGTAAGCAGTGAAAATAATTTTTAGATATGTACTAAGTACTTATAATATTGGTATTCATTTCATATCAATAAAGTATTTATGTCTCATTAGATACATAGATTAAAAATAGGGAGAAACTCTTGATGACAAGTAGTCAACTTTAGGTTATTGCTTCACATTGGGAAGTGGGTTGCTTTCTTAGTATTTAAAAAAACAAGTTATAGTTACATTATCATCTACTGAAGCTAAATGTATGGATTTACATTATGTTTCACACAAGGATTATGGATGAGAATACTCTTGTCTTATTTTAGAGAGGCTCAACTTGAGTCAACATAAATATTTTATGATAATAATGGGGCACACAATTGTTCAAGAATTCAATTTTCCATGCTAGAAATAAACACATTGAACTCAAACATAATTTTGGTAGAGACTTGGTCAATGATAAACACTTTGTAATTGAGTATGTGAGAATTTAATATCATTTTTTTATATTCTCCCTAAGATAATGCACAACTAAATTCATAGAAGATTTAAAGAGATGATAGGCATCTCTCATCTTTGCATCAAAGGGAAGAATGTTGAGTACGGTGTCAATTTAGGCACTTGATTATTAGTGTTAAAATTATTTTATTTGGTTGTACATTTATTAATTTTATTTAAATAATTTATATCTTAAATAATTTATTTGATCAATTTTGGACACTTTCTAATAATTTCTTACAAAAAAACTAGAAGTGTTAAAGTCCAGTTCATTGTAGTTTACCGAATGCTTAGTTAACTAAACTCGAAGTTTATTTTAGTCAAATTTATATTTTTATAATTATATTTATTACTTATATTTTTAATTTTTTTGTTTTTTAAATTTTATTTTTAGACTTTCACTTGTCTAGTGTGCATGTTCACTTAACTAAAGGAGAGGCTTTTTGCATGATGTCAATATCTTATCAGTGAGTTAAACTTATCATATTTAGTCTATTTTTATTTTACTTAGTGATTAAGTTAATTTATTTATTTAGTTTATACTTTTAGACCTAACTTTCAATGCAAGTTACTTTGTCGTAAGTTTATTTTATCTTTCTTCTTTAATAAGAATTACACACAAAGGTAGTTGGTGCATCAATTTGAATTGGAAAATATTTTTAATATTTGATTTGATTATAGATATTCACAAAGGAAGACAAACAAACATATTGGTTTTGGTTTTGAAGTTATTTTGTATATTTTTTGGTCTACAATCTGACTTACAACACAAGTAGTTCAACAACTAGTGATTTTAGTATAGACTGGTTAATACATAGATTCAATTTCATATTAAATCAAAGTTGATTTTTACTCCCTCCATACAATCAAAACCTTCACTTTTTCAATTTGTAAATATTGGGTTCCATTAACATGGTTCTTGCTCCAACATAAAACATATAACATGAGAATTAAGTTTTCTGAAATAATTATTATATAGTAGGCACTTTATTAGTGTGTATGCATTTAATAAACCACTAGCACTTTTGTGGCTCAATTCAGGATGTCATAACCAAGTCCACGCTGAATTTATCCAAGGATGGTGAATTTTAAATTGTAATTGACCCCCAAATATAAAATGTGTATCTTCTTCAACCAACCTTCTTTTAACAATGTTTTGAGATTAAAACTTGATCGTGGATAATGTGACATTTATATTGTATGATTATAATTGAAATTTTGGTAAGGGGGATTGATATTCAATCTATTTATATCACAATGATAATGGAACATGTTATTTATCCCAACATTTAAGGGTGATGTTAAATGGACAAACATCATTAACATTATTCATGGGTGTACTTTTTCCTTATCTAGTATTAATATTTTAAGATTTATTAAGATTCTTCAACATACCCACTTAAGAATAGAAACTAACAAATTATTGTTAGATGGTTGTAAGTGGAACCATGTCTTATCCATTTAAATAACACCCACCATGATTTTAGGTTGTCCAAAAACTATTTTAAATAACTAATAGACGTGTTTTGAACCACTAAATTGTAATAAATATAGGAAATGGTTCGATGTGACCCAACAAGTCTATAAGAACAAATTTACAAAAAGAGATATACGTATGTATATTTAGGATGATTATTCTACTTTGAGCTAAACTAAGTACATAGGCGATTCTAGAGAGGATAATACTATAATTGGAGGACTATCTGGAGCAGGGCATTGAGGGGAAAATCACTTAGAGCAAGATGTTTTCTTTATACTTTTGAGCCATCGAGATATTGAGTGAGAAGCAAATATTTTAAGGATTATGGTAACGTTAAAGGAGATGGTCATGCCTTGAAGGAAGTAGGCCAAAAATAGATCAAAAATGAAGGTTGTGTGGACAAATATAAGTTTTGGATTAACATCAAATAAAGGTAGGAATTTATTATGCATGTGTATGTCTAGAATAGTGAAAAATATGTTACATCATGATGGTTGCATGTATGTGATGTTTTTAATTTAATTGGATTAAATATATTTGTTAGATGTCATATTATTAATTTGTAATTAACTCCTATGAGTAGAGTGGACTCTATGTGGCTACACTTATATCAATTTTAATATTTTTAACTTCTATTTTAGATGTTATAATTGTATGGTATAGTATTAAATAAAATAGTTATAACTGTGGTATATGTATTCAATGATTGAATTCTAAAGGATTTTAGAGGTTTGTTATGCCTATTTTTATTACCACCTTTATTTTTTTGAAATTCATGACAATATTTGGTTCTACCATATTGATGACATTGGTCATAAAGTCTAACGCTATTGGTGGTGGACAACTCATTTGTATTAGTTTGAATATTCTTTTCTCTATGTATGTAGATATGAAATATTACTGCTTTAAATGATATTTATTATTATTAACATTAATTAATTAATTGATATCACAATTTAGTACATTAATTAAATTATGCACTCTAATTTAGTATTGGATGAGCTCTCTTTAGTTTTCATAGTGTACTTTGGCATATTCTTTTCAAAAATGATCATTGTAAAAAGGTTGATAGTTGTAAATATTTGATTTTGATAATTATAAAATAATTTGTTAAATGTTGGTTAATTTAGTGTTCATAAGCATTACTTGTGACCATTGAGGGATTTCTAGTTATTGCTAGATTGTTGCATTCACATGTATCACAATTTTAAATATGATAGTTACTAATAAGGTGAGTTCAAGTGTTTGTTTCATCTTGATTTATTTAATTACACTTATTGATCTCAAAGCAATATAAACTATCAAATATCATAAAGAATTCATATTGCAAGACATTTCATTTCATATGCATAGATCATTGACATGAATTCTGATATTATTAGTCATGGTGAATCTGTTCATCTTCATTACCTTAGCATGTATTGCTAGATGTATACTTTGATAAGACACATTGCTCAGATTGATTGGTATCCCTTTAAAAATAATATACATATTTTTGAGGACTTAATATTTATGCATTTGAAGGTTTCATGTTTCAATTTCAAAATATAAGTTTAAATTCAAACATGACCTAAATCATGTAACTTTACATAAGGTCGATGTCAGTCTTAAGATAGATGGTCCATTTGGGACATGATCAATATGCAAAGTGGAGGAAAATGTTTGATGGACATGGTAAGGTAATGGATTTTGGTTTCTGCCATGGTTATTCAGATTAGGTTCAAAATAACCCAAGGTCATTTAGTATCACTTGTTGGTGCACCCATCATGGCATTGTGACATGCTTCTTTTAATTACTCGAAACTTGATGGTGGATTTTTCTCGATCCCAGGCACTTGGAAATAAATAAACTTTTAATGAAAAAGGGACTTGCCTCAATTAAGGAAATTGGTGGTTGATTTAGTGGAATAGTTAAGTAGCTTGCTAAATGGATAACATGGTAATTAATTTGGCTGAGATATTTTTAATTTGTTGGTATAAAACATGAACTGATAGCAATTTGACATGTCACATTGAGAAATTAAGAGATGGTTACTGAAATATAAAGTGATGGTTTTTGCCTATCTCACTATCATTTGTCAAACTTACTAGTGGAAGCAAAGCTCTATCAAAAGAGAGATAGATTGTTGATGAGGATAGAGAGAAAATGAGGAGGATGAATGACATCGATTATTGGGGCATTGAATCATAAGGTATGAATGCAGTTTATTGTTTGAGTTTTGAAATAGTTATTGCATGCAAAATGTGATTCTTGTAAATGTTTTTGGAAATAAAGTGGGCTCTGTAGAGGCATATATTGATATTCAATTCATTTTAAGCACTTGTTATGTGTGCATGCTCATAAAGTTAATAGTAAAGTTCCATGAAAGATTTTTATTTTATTTTCTTATCAGAGATTTTAGGTTGATAGATGCATGAGAAATAAATGACATTTGTCTATCCATGTGATTCAGTTAAGTTCTAGTCTTTCTTGGCACTCTTCATTCTTATGATTATTTATTTTTAGGTTATGTCGAGATAACATGCATGGCAAAATTTGTGAAAATATAAGTGATGGTTTCTGAATAGGTTAATTATTTTATCATAAACACTTTAGCATGCAAGTTATGTTCAAAAAAGATTATTTCAGGTGTTCTTTGTTGATATGCTCATGATAGAAACAATGGAAGTGGAAAGTGGGTATGTATAGTTCGTAAATATTCTTGTTACTTTGTGTGTAATATATGGAATAGTCATATTTCTAAGGCTTTTTATTGGTTTTAAAATGACTTTGAGATGGATTGTATGTTTTGAGACTCTACAGGAACTTGCAATGTATTTTGATGCATCTCTTCTTACTTTAAACTCGGCTAGTTTGGTATACAATATTTTTCTTGTGTGAACTTGATTTCTAGATTGTTTTTCAAATAAATTGTACCTAAAATTCCATACATTTGTTCCCAAAAGGTTTATTTTTTAATTTTCATGTCACAATTTTGAAATAAAAAGATGATGTATATCAGGGTTTTCACGTTTATTCAATGGTTGATTTTTTGAATTGCATGTGTTGGAAGAGGTTATAAGGTGTTTTGATATATTTTGATTTATTTTATTTCATCAAAATAATATATGTTCATTTTATAGAAATAGTGCATATCATGGTTTTGATTTTGAACAAAACCCATTTGTTTCGAATGCATATATTGATAAAAGTTGTTAAGATGGAATGATTGAGTTGTGATATTTGTTAAGTTCTAATACAGATGCTTATTTTTCTTCTCATTTTGTGTAGTTGATGTATTGGATTGTATTTTTACTTTGTTCAAAATAAATCATCACTTTGTTGATAAAAGGCTAAAAGTCAGAGGTATTAGTTTTCATGATAAATTTGATATATATGATTCTCAATTTATTTCCAAAATTTCATTTACCATTTTGATTGGTGTATGGGCATATGGATATGATTGCATTAAGTCAATAATTTAGAACATAAGGTAATTGTGTTATTATATAGTGATTTTTGGCATAATTTCATGAATAATCAGTTTTGTTTTGACTTGCACAATGAAGTGGTGCAAACATATAGTTTGCATATATTTAGGCTTATGTTGTTATACAGAGCATGTCATACTTGGAATATTTCCATGACTAGTGTGATTAGGATTTGGTGTAAAGTTGATATTCTTTTTCTATTTTTAGTTGAACTATGGAAAATTTTGAGTTTTAGAATAATAATAGTTTTCAAAATCAACACTAGGTTATTTTTTAGTATAAGTGATAAAATATGATGTCTTGGTTTTACATTTGTGTTTTGAATGCTTATTACATGTATGCTTCTTTTAGTATGTCAAGTTGGACTGCATATTAACATAATTTAAGTAGAAATGTTAAGGTTAGAAATGATGATAGACATAATGAGGTTAGTCCTTCATGAGGTAGTTCTTGAGGCTGATTCTTTCATTATCTTAGAGTTGTTGACACCTTTCCTTGGCCTTTTAACCATGGAACTTGTGTACCCATTCAATTTGATGCTATAGATCCTATTTTATAGAATCTACTTGATAATTTGATTGATGATTCCTTAAATTTTCATGGTAATAGAGGTAGTGGAGTACATTGGATAACTCATCCTTATGGACGAGGTAATCCAAGTGAATCTTCCCAATGTATTCATATTGTCATTAAATATGGCTCGCATAATACTCCTTTGTATAATCAACCTGAGAATTATCATGATTTTAATGTAATTCTTGTTCAATCAAATCCACTTATGCCACTGAGTGTTAGACTCCCTTCACCTAAATTTGAGTGACCTACTTCTTCCAACAAAGAACATGATAGTAACTCATGATGACTTGGATGCTAAAAAATATGAATTTAGAAATTGATGATTATGAGGGCACTCGGTTGATTAAGCTTCCCACCACTTCCATGGAGTACATGGAATACCAAACTGTTAAGGGTGCCCCTTTAATTGATTTAGTTTTAGATGTTGAGTCAGATTGAAATTTTATTTGATTTTCTATTCATGTTTGGTACTTTGACTTGCTATCATGATACTGAGTTTTTAAGTATGTGGATATTGTTTTGGTGGTTTTTAATATAGTTGTATGGAAATATACTATTTTATATAGGACAAATTTATTTGGCACATTTACTTAATTATGTATAAATGCTTATGGATTTTGATGTTAGGAGTATTTAAATTTAATTAATTTTTAGGATTATTTAGAGTTGTTTATGCATATATAGATGTTTATTTAAATGATGTCAAGTGAGTCAAAATGCCTCTACCCGTTAGAAATATTATTAGTATATTATTTTAATTTTATTTGATATCTTAAACTTAATTTTAAGTCTAAATTACAAAGTTGAGTTATGAATTTAACTAATTGACTTAAAAAAGTCAATTAATCTTAACAACTAACCAAAGTTAGTAATAACTTATTTCCTAATTATCTCTAAAAGAGATTACTTTATAAAGAGATTGAAGACATATTACAAAGGAGAAACAATACATGTACTCAATAGCTCTAAAGTTTGAAAAAAAATTGCCATTCTTTAATTTTTTATGCAAGCATCTCCGAGATAAAATTAGAGATCAAATAATACATTCTCTGACGATGAAATAATATGATTATTTAGTGTAGGTATATTTAGGTTTCCTATTTATTTCATTAAATTATTATCTAAAGTTTATTAGACTTTAATATATTTTGATGATTATAGATATGTAGTCATATGTGTAAAACTCTATGTACTGGACCCAAATAATGATGCATACATCGTATTTTGTGACATTTTATTGATCTTTTGATTATAAATTGGGGTCTTTTTAAAAGTTGTTTGTACTCAAAACTACTATTTCTCAACAAAATCTCAATTTATTTTATTCTAAGATTACTCTTATTCCAAGACTCACAGATTTAAAATTTATTTCTTTTTATTTGTTATGTTTTCTTGTTTATTTTAGTTACATTCAGATTAGTTTAGACTCTAAATTAAATTAGTTAGATAGCTTATATTTCTTTCAACTACTTTATTGCTTTTCATTTCAATTTTGATTCATATATGTACTTTTTTGTTCACTTTAGTTATTTATATCATTTTAATTTTATTTTTTGTTCTTTAAGTTAATCTTTATTTACTTGTTTGCTACTAATTTTCAGTCTCATTTATCATTTTGTTTTATTGGTCTTTATTTGCTTCTTTAACTTAAAACTCTTTAAGTTAGTCTTATTTTAGATTATTATAGTTTGATAAGTGGTTAAATTTTTATACTTATTTGTTTCTTAACTATTAGTTATTAGTTAGAATAATTTAATTTAGTATTTATAACATTGAATAGTTTAAATCATTTTTAGTTGTTTTCTTATTTTATTTTTTTATATAGTTTTTTTTATATTCAATCTTTTGGTTTATGCATTAGTTTTAGAACATATTGCAAAATAGATAATTTTTTATTTATTCCTAGAATAGTTTGTTTTTCATATTTTAGACTTAGATATTTTATTCAATTTATTTGTTCTTTGCTTATTTAGTTATAGCATAATTCTTACATGTATGTTTTAGTTAGTAAGTTAGTCTTTGTTTCCATTTCATTTTTTGGCTTCTGATTTCATTTGTTTTATTTGTCTTTTGGTTTGTTTTGTTTCTTTTCCTTTGACCTATTTTGAGCTTAAGGATATTAAGAGATATAAACAAATTAATTAAAAATAGAATTTATAGAATTAGAGATTTGTCCTTCAAGAGATTGTCTTTTCCATAGATTTTACTCTGTTAAATAGGTTATATCATATTAATATAATCTGATTCACATATATAAAATATTATTTTTTATTTATAATTTATACATTGTTCATATTTGACTTTCCAATTATTTTATATAACTATTAAGAAACCCCTATGCACATCTTAGGATCATTTATGACTCTATAGATCCCTCACAATTAAACTAGTACGATTCCATATTGACCTTCACAATAGGTGAAAAGGTTAATTTGTTGACATGACAATTTTCACTATCAATAAGGCCAATGAAGTTTCCCAAACAAAATCTTATTTAATTTATTAGATTGTTATTACTAAATATTTTAATCAAGGCTAGTGCTTTCCTTAAAATCTCCATAAGGATTATTGAGGGAATTATATTCCATTGTCAAATAACATTCTTTATAGTAAATATATAACATACTTATTTTAGGACCAAGAGAAAATTATATTTCAAATTAGACCATGCAAGAGAAAAATGAGATAAAACATAAAATGCAAGAGCTAAGTTGTTGATATCTTATAAAGTTTTGTGGTTGTTTTGCACATGTTACCTTGGGATACTTTGTAATTATAGATTGTGACACCTAATTGGGATAACCTAAACATACGAATAATATGGATCATTGTTTAACCATGTATAGATTATAAGGATAGAATATTATATAATTATGTTAAACCAATATCTTTTATTCTTTCTCTTGCTTATGGTTATTGTCATATGATGCTTCTTCCTGTTTTAATTAATTGTTAACTTATATGCCTAGCAGGTCATTCCCTCTTAAAATTGGTCAGAAATGAAAAGGCATTAAAACCTAAACATCAAAAATGACATAAATGTATATTGAGATCTTTAATTACTCTAAAATATATATAATATGTGGGTTTACTTTTTGGATAAACATTTAGTTAGCATTTAGTTGCCAGGAGACCACATGCTTGGGAGCAAAAATCATAAAATATTAAAAATAATAAATGGGTGTGATCATATTTAGTTATGTTAAGTTTTATCTTATGCATAACATATATTTGTATGGGTTTCAAAGACCTAGAACATAAATTTAACATGTAGAAAGACCTAAAGAATGGTAGTGTAAAAGATAAAGCCCTAGATCCATATGGACTAAAACTGTTGTGGTAATCCCAAGCAAAGATGCATGTACTATTCGGCATAAAATCAGAGTTCATAACAACTAACAAGTCACAAAGGGGTCAAATATCTTAGCTGCAAGCCAAATCAGTAGATGCAATAGCAAAGCATTTATTATCAATAAGGTATGGTTCATGCATGGGAACCACATAAAGGTATGAAAGAATAATCAGTTGTTATTTTTCAAGTTTGGTTGATTGATCATTTACTGCATCTTTATCCCAATGGACTAGATAAAATTGTGCTATTGGAACTAATTACAAATCATTTTTATAATTGGACCACAAATATATGTGTGCACTTTTTGGAGGACCAAAGGAAGCATTCAAGTTATCTACTTATAAAGAGGAAGTATCATGAAATGCATGGATTACATTATATGCTTAGAACAATTATAATGAGGAGACCCTGAGACTCATGAATCCCATGCAAGGTCTAAAGGCATGTCACCTCACATTCAATAGTGCTCTCAATGCAAGTGATAATAGAGTAACTCAATTTTAAGGTAAACATATTCATACATATTCCATCTTGGTTGGATTAAAACTTGATGTTTGGATAGAGAATGTAATTTCCCAAACCATGATCATATTTTCAAATGTATTTGTCATAATATTTATCATTATGGTGGGTTGTAAGTAGGAAAATTACTATTCTCCATACATATTCAATGACATACTTGATGGGGCCACAACAGTTTCCTTTTCTCATAATGGTTTTAATTTAGTTACTAGTGTTGTTTATTCACCACTCAAGATTGGCATAACATTTTCCATGTGTAATAGATTGTATTTATGTGAAAGTAATGACACGTTAAGTAAAATTCTAATTAACCACACTACACTTAGGAAGACGAAGTTATTTATAATCCTTATGAACCACCATTTATGGTAAATAGTCAAGAAGGTAATTCACTAAATGTTTTTTGATGTAAACAAACATATGATATTGCACATGCCTATAAACATAAGTGCCAAAACTCTTTTCATCATGGGAAAAATTCTAATAAGGGTGAAAATGTGAAAGGGCATATAAATCCTTTTGCTCAAGGTAGCTTATGTATTTAGATATGGGATCCAAATAATACTTTAAGACACATGAAGGGTAAAATTGGTTATGAGTTAAATATCATGATTGTTGATAAGATATATGTTATGATTACTAACTTGGTCAGGGAATTTCGGTGGTTACGGTTCATGGGATAATACTCATAGAATCCTCAATTTAAGGAGATAAATTCTACTTAAGAAAGTAAAGTTGTGATGTTTATAAAAATAGAAGTAGCAGGGGCAGCAATATGTTTGGTTGGGGAAGGCATTCATACCTTCTCATTTTATGATAAGCTATATAAACACCATTTTGATAGTCATGAATAAGTATAGTGTGGTGTTTAGTTTTTTAACCTCAAGATCATAGCCAAATAAAAGAACCCAACATGTCATAATTTTAAATTTAAGATCCAAACATGTTATCCACCCCAAGATGCACAAAGAAGAAATTATAGAAGATGAAACACTAAAAAATTACATTGATCGGATTCTTTTGGCTTCATTGGTTGCAAAATTGGATGTCCTTTTTTGCAACATTGCACATACTTGGGATAAGACCAAATATTTAGATTTGAACTATGTTGGAAAAGGTTTGGTTTCTCATGTTAATTCACAATAAAATTATTAGCAATGAATCAAGTTGATTTTATTATTTCGAGCACATATTAGAAGACTATTTGAAGAACAATTACTATTGGATAATGTTAAAGCTATGTACGTATTACACTCCTTGGAAAATATAATAGAGCTTCTAAGGCTCATATCAGGGATAAAATTACAACAAGAATGTTTTTATAGCTTATCAGATCCAACAAAAGATGAAGGTGAGTGAATTACAATAAGAATATATTACAAAAATCAAAGTGCACATCACATTGAAGAGGTGAAAATTGGAGCAAAAGTAATATATGTTGCTTAAGTAAGAAGGAGCTCAATCGAAAGATAGAAAGAAATATTGGAGTATTCTAATAAATTTTAGAATGAGGTAAACAACAAACTTGAGGAACACAGAGGGAAATAAATGTTCTAACTCAGAGAAAATGAGAGGCTAAAGAACATGCCCAAAAAAATTTCAGAATTGTGTGAGTTTGTAAACAATAGTTTACATAGTATATAAAAACACTAGAATACCAACTTGAAAAATTCAATTTTCAATAACAACAAGAAGTTTTAAGCCAATAAAAACCCAAGGTACAACTGTATATTGATCAAATTACATGATTACATTTTTAGATGATTGTTAAAGGAATAATTTTTTAATAATTTCATAATAAGTTGATAAAAAATAATGAAGTTTTCAAGACTTTGTATGGCTATGATGCTCTTCATTTTGTGAACTTGGTCATCATAGATATTAGAGTCCAGGGGCAAGATATTTGGTTGCACATAGTCAAGAAATATTGGAGACACTAAAGGAAAACCTCCAACATGCACAAAATCATCAGAAGTTATATGTAGTTCAACATCATATTGAAAGAACATTTGAGGTTGGAGACATGCTTTTCTTGAGGTTGCAGCCATATAGATAGTCTTTTCTCAAGAAAATTGGAGTTGATAAGATCATGCCTTGATTATATGACCCTTATAAGAATAAGCAGAGGATTGGGGAGGTTGCTTATGAGCTTAAATTGCCACAGCACAACAAGATACATAACGTATTTCACATTTCATTCTTCAAAAGGGCATTGGGACAACATATCATTCCTTCAGTATTGTGCCTCCTTTAGATGATGAAGGCAAATTGATCTTAGTTTCAAAAGCCATAATAGATATTAGGGAGAATAAACTATGAAACATGAGCATAACATAATATTGTGTGTGGTGGAAAGATATACCAATAGAATATGTTACATGGGATAATATAGAGATTCTTGACATCCTAATCTACAATTTCTTGAGATCAAATGATTTTGGAAAGATTGGACTGTAATGTTCCCTTTCCATAATTAAACCAATAAGAATACCCATAGCCTATTCATTATTTCCCATGGGCTAAAGGATTAAGTAAGGAAATAATTTAATAATATTTTTAAGTTATCCTAAAGTTAATTTATTTTATAACATGGAAAAAGGACACTTATGTATTATTATTTTTAAGGGGGCCAAAAATTAAAATTCATTAAGTGAGCCAAAAATTAATATTTATCTAAAACTATTTTAAATACTTTTAGGTTAGGGTAATTGGAAAAAGGGAAATTATAAAAGAAGACTTGGGCTCAAAAGGGTTCATTATTCATATTTGAAATCAAAACCCTATTCCACATTGGATATTTTATGTTCAACTTTTCCATTTGAGGATAAAAACCCTTCAATGTAGAGGTTTAGAGGATGAAACCCCTCTTACCCGACGAGGTGATGCCATCCATGGATCATAATTATGTTAATAGATCGAGTTTAATTTCATATTTCAATTAGCTAGCAGTTGTTATCAATTTATAGAAATTTTGTAGGGATTATCAGAGATATATATCAAGTTTTATTATTGTTAAGGGGTTGTCAAACCTTAAATAGGTTGATGTACAATTGAGGGTCATAAATTGCTATCTTTAGGACAATTGTGTAGGTATTTTTGAGCGTTTTAGGGGGTTTTAGGGAAATCACTAACTTAAGAGAGTGATACCCTTTCTTTTTAACCATCATTCATCTACAACAGATTCCTTGTTATACTCCTCTATTACTATAAAATAATTCTGCTATTATAATATAGTTGTAGAGGTTTTCTATTATCATTAATTATTAATGTAGCATCATTAGGTTTGGTTGTGATACATTTATTATTCAATAAATAGTTTCATCAGTATTATATGTGTATTTAGGCAATTGTAATAAGAATTATAATTTAATCCTCAATATCATTATTAAATATTGATGTTTTAATATTTAATTAATGTTCTAGTATTAGAAGAATTCAAAAAAATATCCAAAAGGAACATTTCAAGTGATAAAATGTGACTTATACCTAACTCGTAGGTGAAATTGATAAGACCTAGAGAATAATAACATAGTAATTCTACATGAGGTAAGAAAGAGGTTACTTTGACTAACCTAGTATAATTAGCACTTAGGTAGTTATAATTGCTTATTGATGTATTTTGATTAGTGTTAAGCTATGACAAATAGCTATAATAACACAAGGTTATCCTTTTACTTTGAAAAATTATCCTAACTTGATTAGTCATGTTGGATGCATCTTCTAAGTATTGTAGAACTAAACATGCTTTGATCACTTTGTGTAGAACAAAAAACATAAGCAACAAGATAGTAAATAAAAAATTAAACTCAATTTAGTATCATACCTAAATTTGGTTACTATCACAAGTAATTAGAAAACCTATCAAGTGGCACTCGTAATCCCTTATATGTTTATTGGACCAAATAAGGAATGCAATTCTAGGTTTTTCCTAATTAAACTTGGCCAAAAAATCCATTGTGTGTATAGGCACTTCTTGTGATAAACATAGACATCTTACACTCTTGTTAAAAACTATAGTTAGTGTATCACTATGAATATGTTATCATTGTTGTGATACATGTTGAGCCATGAATATATTTAGTTTTGAAATAAGTAAAAATAACTTGTAAGTTAATTAAACATTGTATGTTTTCAATATTCTAGTAGTTATATTTTCTGGATGATCTTGGATGTAATATTTATGTGTTTTACTTTTTATTATCTCATTGACCTTTCTAAATTTCCTGTGATTATGTGGTCAACACTTGTATGGGTACCTTATGATAACATTTTTTGTAAGTAGTATGCGACATTTAATAAAAAAATTATCATTTGTGAACCATGCATCGAACAAGGGATTCTTTGTGGGTTGTTTGTACTCTTTTTGAATGTATTCCTTGAAACCTTAAAATATATTGATTATGGACAACCTAACATTTAGGGGTGGATGATAGTTAATAGTTTATCCTTGAGAGATTTAAACATTTTAAAAGATAAACTAATGTTGGAATTCATTAAACTTATAGTGGATTATGAACCCTTGTTGGATGTTAAAGTCGTATAAGAAATATTCATACTTTAACCAACTAATAAATCATGTTGTAATTGATGAGCCTCATTAAAATTAAATATTTTTTTAATGCCAGATACTCTTTAGGAGGACAAAGATAGTAGATTATTTAACCTCCATGAATCCCAGAATTAGGAAAAAGGATTTAGATTTAGGAATAATTTGCATTTACTTGATTTATTGATAAATTGTATCTCAGGGAAAGGAGATATCTCCTTTAAGGGGAAAACATAGCATGACACCTTGTAACTACGTGCTTCGATCTTTAAGATCAAACATAAATTACTATGTAAGGTAATCATTTATTGATTACCAATACATGTGGGAAGGTAACCTTTATGGTTATACATTGGTTTTTAAATATGGATTGTGATCCTTAATATTGGATTGTGCCTTGATTTGGTGATACGACTTATATTTGATATATATGGAATATTATTTTAGAATTAGCAATGGATCCTAATTGGACTTGTCATGTTTAATAGTGATATCATCATATTTATATAAAATGGATGGATGAGATTAGAAGTCTATGAGACGATTGTCCAACCTAAGAATTGTGTAATGAACATTGGAAACTTCGTACATTAAGAGTTAGAATTTCTATAGGTCACTAAGAACTACTAAATGACTTCAGTTACAGAGGTCGCCAATTGCTTCCATAAGTCATTTGATCATATTCATATATCTCATTACTCATAGAGAATGTTATACCAATCTCTATTTCATTTATGTGGGGAGTTACATGTCGACTTGTTCTATCTATATGGATTATCTATGCTTTATTGATTCTCTACATCTAGTACTTTTGTATAAGGGTAGGGCCATTCTCAGTGGATAACATGTGTGTGGGTGATCCAAAAGGCTATGTGGCTAGAAGAATATCCATCCAATGATGTATTCCCTCTTATCTTATTATATGGTATTTTGGTGATAGGGATGATCTATAGAACTCTAGTGGATTCCCTTATGAAGACTAATTTACATATGACTAATTTGGACAAATGACTAAACTTATTAAATATTGTATTGTTATTTGAAAAGATAAAACCAAATATTTAGTAATGTTATTGTAAACATTATTAAGTTGTATTTAGTTATGACCATGGGATTGATTTTAGATTATATATTACTTTGAAATTGAACTTTTGGACTAATGATGTCAAGCCAGGAATGGATGACAAAAATAATAAAGTGTAATTAGTGCAAACTAAAGTTATTACATTAATGGTTGAATGAGAAATTACAATATTTATAGAAAAATATGTTACTACTCATTTCATATTCCAAGAAAACTCTCCAAATTCCTACAAATATTATCTATCCATAACTATGATACAAAATCTCTCCTACAATTACTCCTAGGATTAACAATATTATTTATAGTAGTATTAGATCCCCTCTTAATCTATAAGGGTTATTATTATATGAAGCATGCCTTTGAACTTTTCAAAATTTTATATTAAATCACTTTTGTCAATTTATTTGTTAGTTGCTCTATAGTAAGACATTGTATCAATTTTACGCTACCATCTTTCACATAATGCCAAATCAGATGAATTTTGGCATTGATGTGTTTTGTTTAGTCATGAAAGACTAGTTTTTTTTCTATTTGAACTACAGATGTGTTATCAACCATGAGAGGTATTGATGAAACATGTTGTTCTTGCAAATCTAAAAAAAACCTTCTGAGTCACAAAATTTCTTTGGTCACCTTTGAAACTACCATGTATTTTGATTCTGCTAAATAAATATTTGCCATTGGTTGCTTCTTTGATTTCCCACAAACAACTATTGTTCCCAAATTCATTAGAAACCATGAAATATATTTTCCATCTTCAAAATCACCAGCATAGTTAGAATCAAAATATTCAACCAGTTTGAAGTCTTATACCTTGAATTATTTGAGCCCAAAAATTTATGTTCCTTTAAATGATCAAAGGACACTTTTATTCCTACCCATTGACTTTCTCTAGATTGTTGCATGAATCAAGAAATAACACCAACAACAAAAGAAATATTTGGTCTAGCTATGGTCACATAAATAACACTTCCAATAAGTCATTTGTATTTAGTATCATCTATTAAATCTGTAGTATCTTCTAATATCAATTTTAGATTTTTTTCCATGGGCATACTAAGAGGCTTATAAATCTTTTTTTTGAATTTTCTCAAAATTTCACCAATGTATTCATGTTGAGTGATGAACATATACTTTGATTTTTTAATCACTTCAATACGTAAATACTAATTAAGGTAACCCAAATCTATCTTTTCAAAGTCATTCATCAACTATGATTTGAATTTCGTAGTGTATATCTCATTAGTTTCTGTAATGGGCAGATCATCCGCATAAACCCTTATAATTGCAACTATTTTTTCAACTTTTTTAACAAAAAGAGTTACATCTTCAAACTCAAACATTTGAATTTCATGTTTAGGAGGTGCTTACTTAATGAACCTAAATATTATTTGACACTAAAATACCAATAGGCAAATATTTTAAAATAATAATCTATATTAATTCATATTGAATTATTCAAATAGTTAAAAAGCATGCATAAATAAGCCTCAACTCAGAATTGGAGTTGACATGCAAAATTCATAACTCTAAAAATTAATAAAACTTGACATGTTATCTTTAACAACCACTATTTTTAATAAGTTTTGTATGCAAGCATGCACAGATAAAAATCTCAAAAAAAACTAAACACTAAAATTAACCTATCAGACAAATATCAATTGAAGTTCAAGTCCAGTTACAAAAATATACAATTTTTAAAATTAGAAATAAAACTAAAAATAATATTAAACTACAATTTTAAACCCTTAGATGGTCATGTATGGCCTTCAAAAAATATTTAAAACATTTATAACTGAATAGGCTAGGTTATGCTTGCACTAAACTTTTTGAGATGGTCATTTTGGCATGAATATGGGCTCAAACAGAGCTATGGATCAAAATTTATGGCCTCCTAAAGTTTGGCCTCTTTCTCTACATCATCCTCCTCTGTTTGAAAACAACTCAACCCCTGTGAGTTGCTCTGATTGTATTGTTGCCATTTATTCTTATCAATCTTCTTTAGCTCTCATTTTGTAATCCAAGTGTTTTTTTACTACTATAATCCTTCCCACTATACCAAATATATATCATAACTTCATTGCCTTATGTTTATTGTCTTTTTATCTAGAACCTGCACTATCCTTTCTTCTTCTTTGGCTCCTATTACTGCCAGTCTATTTCTTCATTTTTTCACCTTCACCATATTCTCCATGAAAATCATATAAATATAAAACATTAAATACTAAGGAGATATCAAAAATATATGGTAAACTCACCTGATAAGCATTGTCATTGATTTTCTTCACAATTTTGCATGGTCCAATTTTCTTGTACTTCATCTTGTTATACGTGCCTTTAAAAAATCTCTCTTTCCTCAAGTAAACCATTAATAAATCTCCTTCAAATATTTTTGACCTTATTCTAACATTTTCTACTGCTTTATACTTCTCATTAATTTCATTCATCTTTCTTCTTACTTCTTGTAAATATTATATATGTTCTACAAATGCTTTGGCATCATCACTAACTCGTTTTACAATTGGTAACTATAACAAATCTAAAATACTCCTGGTATTTCTCCCATAAACAATATGAAATGTTGATTTTCATATTGATATATTCATTGAACTATTATATGCAAACTCAACTTGTGTAAAGCCAAGTCTCGTTGTTTGGGTTTCTCTCTAACTATGCATCTCAATAAATTTTCCAAGCTCTTGTTTACAACTTCTGTTTGTCCATTTATTTGGGGGTGATATGCACTACTGAATTATATCTTAGTCTAAATATTCCTCCATAATGTCCTTCAATAATGACTTAGAAATTTTGTGTCCCTATCTGATATAATAATTTTTGGAACACCATGTAATCTCATAATATCCTTAAAAAATAATTATGTAACTCTAGTGGCATCATTGGTTTTCTTACATGAAATAAAATGAACCATCTTAGAAAACATGTCTATAAAAACAAAATTTGAATCATTACCTCTTTGTGTGTTTTGTAATCCCAACACAAAATCCATCCTCAAATCTGTCCATGGTTCTTTTGGAACCGGTGATGGCATGTACAACCCTATATTTTTTGTATGTCTTTTTGCCACCTGACATATCATACATCTCGAAACACATCTTGTCACATCTCTCATCATCTTTAGCCAAAAATACTTCTTCTCCACCAAAGCTATCATCTTTGTCTTACCAAAATGTCAAACCAAACCACCATTGTGTAATTCTCTTATAATATTATCTCTTAGAGACCCAATTAGAATACATAATTGTTTCCCTTTGAAGAGATAACCATCTTGCATAAGATGTTCATCATAAACATTACTTGTATCATCTATCAATGGATTCTTTCATTACTCAACTATCTTACCAAAATATGGATCAATATCTTGTACTTCCTTAATAAATTCAAATCCAACTATTTCACTCACCATCATAGCTATTAATCCCACTCCCCTACTCAAAGCATCAACTACCTGATTCTATTTTCTTGATTTGTGTTTCAACACAAAAGTATAACCTTGAAAGAAAGACACCCACTTTGTATGCCTACTATTTAACTTCTTTTGAATGTTCGCATACTTCAAATCTTCATGATTAGTAAGTAGGATAAACTCTTTAGGTACAACGTAATACCTCCTATGTCTTAATGCTTGTACAATGGCATAAAATTAAAAATCATACGTAGAATGTTTTTTTCTAACCTCATTCAATTTCTCACTAAAATATGTTATTGGCTTCTCTTGACTCAACACAATACCAATTCCCATAAATGAAGCATCACAATCAACCTCAAACACTTTGCTAAAATCTAGTAAGGCTAAAATAGGTTTTTTTTAAATTTTATTCTTCACCAACTCAAAGCTTTATGTTGTTGCCCTTGTCCATGCAAATTCTTTTCCTCTTATACAATTTATTATTGGTGCAACAAGACTATTAAAATTCTTAATGAACTTTATATAAAAAGTTGTTAAACCATGAAAACTTCTTACCTCTGTGATGCTCTTTAGGATAGGCCACTCAACATTTGTCTTTACTTTTTTTTCATCTATTCTTACACCATTTATTGAATCTACAAATACCAAATTGTTTTGCATAAAATTACACTTTAAATTTACATAGACCTTCTCTTTTTGTAACAATTCTAATACCATTTTCAAATGTTGTAAGTGTTCTTCTTTAGTGTTAATGAATATTAAAATATCATCAAAATAAACCACCACAAACTTACCACTATATTCTCATAACAATGTGTTCATCACCCTCATAAATGTGTTGGGTGCATTAGATAATTTGAATGGTATCACCATTCACTCATCTAAACCATTTGTAGTCTTTAATGTTATTTTCCATTCATCTCCTTCATTAATCCAAATCCGATAGTATCCACTCCTTAGATCAATCTCGGTAAAATGTTTTGCTCCTGCAAGAACAACTACCATATCATCTAAATGAGGTATAAGAAACATGTACTTGGTTGTAATTTTATTGATTTCTATACTATCCACACACATCCTCCATCCTTCATCTTTATTTGGAGTTATCAATGCTAGTGTTGCACATGGACTCATGCTCTCCCTTACTACACCCTTCACCAATTTAGTAACTTGTTTGTTTAATTTTACATGTTTTGTTGGACTCATTCTATAATTTGTTTGATTGGGTAGAGTTTATCATGGAATCAAATTACTATGATGTTGAATATCTCTCTTTGGTGGTAAACCATCTAGTAATTCATCATGTATAACATTTGCATATTATTTCAACATTATTTCCACTTTTGTCGGTACTTGTACCACTTTTGCATCTTCTTTATTCACTATTAATACATAATAACAACCTGTCATCTTCATGTCTTTGATAAATTCTTTTGCATTATCATGTATTCAGCCTACCCTTCTTTAAGATGTAATAAAACTACCTTCATACCACCTTTCTATAAACTATACATGTTCTTTACTCCATCATGAATTATTTTTCTATCAAACTGTCATAGCCTTCCTAATAATACATGGCATGCATCCATTGGTATAACATCACATCATATTTCATCCTTGTAAGTTTCACCTATAAAGAACTTGATTAAACACCTTTTATCTATTGTAACTTCATTTTCTTTATTAAACCATGAAATCTGATAAGGATTAGGATGTTTTTCACACTGCAAACCTAGTTTTTCAATCATGTCCTTAGAAACCATATTTTCACAACTACCACCATCTATAATTAATTTGCATATCTTACCTCCTGATGTACACATTGTTTGAAAGATATTTGTTTGTAACCATGCCTCACCACCTTCTTTATTTTACACATGTTCTTTCCTTAGAGCAATCATTATTCTTCTCATCATGAGATTTTTTCCAATATCTACTGCTACAACTTCAGTATTTTGCTCTTATGTTTTAGCTTCAATTAAATTCACTCTTGGGCAATCCTCTTGCCTCCTTCTTTGATCTTGGTAGTGTGGACACTCAAAATCTCTATGGCCTTTTTCTCCACATCTATAACAAATATAAGAGTTGCTGATTTTAAAACCATCCTCTACCACCACCATAGCTTCGACCTCTCTAAAATCATTTTCCTCTTTGTTGGTATTGAAACCCTTGTCTATTATCTTCTCACCTTTATACACCACATGATGATTCTCCTCTAGTGGTATTAAACCCACCTCTATTTCTATTAAATCCACCTCATCCCATTATTGGAGAGGATTATCTTCTTCTTGGCCCAATAGATGTTCTTCTAAAATTCTATCTATTTTGTTTTTATTTTGCCTTCAAAACTAATTGATAAGCTTCCTCCATACAAATTATTTTATGCATGCTTAATTTATCTTGAATAGAAAATTTCAAACCATTTACATACCTTGTGGCCATATGTTCTTATGTTTCATCATGATCCACTCGTATGGAAAGCTTGTAAAACTCATCTATATACTCTTGTATATTGTGATCCTTCTACCTCAAATTTTTGAGTATTTTGTATAAGGTATATGCATAATCCACATGAATAAATTTTACCCTCAACTTATTTTTCATCTTTTTCCAAAAAATTTATCTTCTTTTTACATTTTCTCTATATTTTTTTATGTTGGTGATCCTAACAAATCATTGCATGTCCCTTCAATTTTGTACATGCAAACTTTACATTCTTATTGTCTCTTAGAGTTCTCCATTCAAAAAACTTATCCATGTTGTTCATCCAATCTATCAAATCTTTTGGTTTTAAACTTCATCCATAATCTAGAAAATCAACTTTTATTCCTTTGTTCCTTCCTTCTAAATCTCTAGCCATCCTCTTTTTCATTGATCTATGTCATCCTTTGCATCATCTTCTATTCTCCTTTGTCCTTGATTCACAACAAACTCAATTAATTATTCTACTTGTATTTATAGATCTTGCACAATATGAATCATCTAAGTGATTCCTCCTCATCATCTCATCATCTCTTACACCTCCAAGATTTGAACTTGTTTTGATACCAAATAATGAACTTGAATACTATCAAGATAAAAAATACCAATAGGTAAAGCTTCTAAAATAATAACCTGTATTGATTCATATTGAATGATTCAAATAATTGAAAACCATGTATAAATAAGCCTCAACTCATAATTGGATTTGACATGCAAAATTTGGAACTCTAAAAATTAAGAAAACTTGACCTGTTATTTTAGTACCTATTATTTTTAGTAAGTTTCACATACAAGTGCATACAGCTTTTAAAATATCTAAAAATAAATTAAATTATCAAATGAATATAAACTAAAGTTTAAGTTCAGTTACAAATGTATACAATTCCTAAGAATAGAAAAAAACCAAAAATAATTTTAAACATCAATTTTGGACCCTCAGATGGTCACAAATGGCCTTTGAAAAATATAAAAAATATCCATGTTTGGAAAGGCTAGGTTATGGTTGCACCAAAAAAATTGAGACGATCATTTTGGTGTGAAGATGGGCTAAAATGGAGCTACGAATCAAAATTTATGGCCTTTGGAAGTTTGGTGATCCGAGAACCATTTCAGGGGACAATTCAGGGGACGGTTCTACCCTAATTGGTGGCAGAACTTTCGGGAGCGATAACTTTTACACCATAGCTTCGTTTGACTCCCTGTTTGAACCGTTGGAAAGCTAAGAATTAGGAGAACATCGTAAGATGGCACTAATCTCTATTTGGTAGGTTTTAACCCCATAAAAATAAATGAAATTGCCCTAAATTTCAATTTTAGTAGTGCAATCTAAAAATAGTAAGTTTCTAAAAATAATACTTCCTCAAATTTTGTATTATTGTAAATCGTGGAAGTCGAACCACTTGATCTCCCTTGATATTGGTGACCTTTCACATCCTCCTCCTACCTTCAAAATTTGTATAAATAAAGATGTAACCCAAAATAGAAATCATACATATCTTCTCAAAGATAAGCATATGCAAATTTGATGAATAATACATCTCTTCTCAGAGATAGCATTATTGTTATTATGTTGTTCTTGTTTCTTGAATTATCTTTCAACCAAAGCTTCTGAGTTTTCAATCATTTGGCCTCTTTTTTTGCATCATCAGTGAGTTTATTATATCATGCTCTTGGGGCTTGTTTCAAACCATGCAATTATTTTTATAGATTACACACTTTTTGCTCTTGGTTGTTTACTATAAAACCTTCGGGTTGATTCATATATAATTTATCTTTGAGATAACCATTAAATAAAATTTTGATGTTCATTTAATGAAATTTTTACCCGTTGTGAGTTTTCAAAGCCAAAATTATTTGAATGGTAGTCCATTTTGTTGTTGGTGTAAATGTTTCATTATAATCAATTCCTTATTTTTGAGAAAAAATATTGGCACAAGCCTTGATTTTTGCTTGTTGAGTGATCCATATACTTTGTATTTGTCTTGAAAGGTCTAATTTCATCCAATAGGTTTACAGTTGATTGGAGGATCAACCAATTTTTAAGATCCATTTTTTACCAATGCAGCATACTCACTCTTCATTGTTGTTTTCCATACATCAATTTTTTTAGCTTGTTTGAAAGAATATGGTTCAAATTCAAAATAAATGTTGACTTCATCCTCTATAGGGTCTTCTAAGGTAAGATTTTATATTTTATCTTGAATTTCATTTAAAAACTTGTATGATTGTTGTGCAATTGTGTGTGCACTTCTAGTGCCTATTTTTCCAACCTCATCAGGTCTGACATATTTTAATGTTCATTTAGTCTATTTTGATATAATTTTTTATTTAGTTTGTGGAATCATTGGTGCCTCAATTTCTTATTTTAATCTCTTTCATTTTATAACATCGAACTATCCTTTAATGAGGTTTCACTTTATTCTATAGGGGGAGTGTCATTTTAATAAGTTAATAGAGATTCAATTACTTCCCAATTGGAAGATTCCCCTTCATTATTTGGAACCTCCCTATAAACCTCCTTAAAAACATCAAATTTGGTATATTTCTCAAGTCAATTATATTTTTTAACTGATGTTGGTTGTGTCTTTTTCAATTTCACAAAAGATAACACCTCTTGCAACAAGAATCTTATTTTTGTTCTCATCAAATATCATGTATGCTTTTGAATACTTTGAGTATCCCAAAAGCATGTATTTACAACTCATGTTCCATTTTTTATTTTTCTCCATGGGAATCAATGCATAGCATTTGGATCCAAAAAATCTAAAGATGTCACACTGAAGGGAAATGACCACACTAGACTTCATATGGAGTATTCATTTGTAGGGATACTGATGGTGAATTTTCAAAGAGCTATACTATTATTTGAGTTGTTTCTTCCTACAAAGACAAATTTACCCTTTTGAAGTACAATATTTCTTGAACCCTGTTCATCACAGTTTTGTTCATCTACTCTACTACTTTATTTTATTGAGAAGTAGAAGGGATTGTGAGATGATGCTTGAATCCATTAGGTTTGAGATAAGTTTCAAACACCTTTGACATGAATTCACCACCACAATTATTAGTTTTGAGGGTCCTAATGCAGGATTTGATTTCATTTTCAACCATAGTTCAATTTTTTTTAAATGTCTCAATGACTTTTGATTTTTTCTTCATCAAAAATATCCAAGTCAAATTTTTGTAGTGATTAATGAAGAACATGAATTATATGTGACCACTAGAGGAAATAATTGGCGGAGAACACAAATCAAAGTGAACCAACTATAATTTCTTATTGGCTTTCCATTCCAAATTTTGAAATGATACTCTTTCATGTTTGGTTAATATATAGGCTTCACACTTTTAAATGTTTTTAGGTCATGTCATCAATCCTACAAGATAATTTTTTTACATAATATATATGTTATCATTGTGGTTGTGACAAAATATGGCATTTTAGACTCGTTGGCATTGCTTCTTCAGCAAAATGAGAAAAAAATCTTAACACTAAGTAATCACCCCTAAGTTTTAGCAATTTACCTTCCTCATATCCAGTTAGAACAATTATTTTATCACATTTCTTTGTGACCTTCACCTATCCACCATCCAATAAAATAGATTGGATTTGTTGTCAATTTAGCATAATAGATAACAAGATTTTTTTTTAACTAAGGAATGTATAGTACATTATAAAGAATGAAATCTAGAAGCCCTAGTGACTTGAGTTGAATTGAACATTTGCCTTGAGGTCATGAACTTATTTTATCTACCAAAAATATTGGACCACAAATTTCTTCATGAAACTCCTCAAATATTTTCCTTTGAAATGTCATATGTTGTGTGGCACCAATGTGTAAAACCCAAGCATTACCCTAAGTTTAAATCTTTAAGGAATTGTTTATTTTGATAGAGATGGAAAGCACACAGTCACTAGAAAACTGAGCTTAACCTGGTCCTATGTTTTTCTTCTTCTCCTTTTCTATTTTCTATTTTTTGAAGGATTCAATTTTGTACCATGATGATTTACATTCATCATTCTTTAAACATTTGCAAAACAAGTGTTGTTTTTCATTTTATTTTTCTTTATGCTAACTATTTTTTGCTAGATTTATCATCACACCCTTTGATTTTTTGTTTACCTTTATCATTTCCCAAATTCTTAGAATAATTTTTATTTTGATTATCATAACAAATGATTTCTCTTGTAGACTCTATTTTTATTCCAAAGGCTTTTTCTCTTTCAACCATTTTCTCAACCAGTTGATCAAATGTGAGAGTCTTCAACATACTTCTTGGTTTCAAAGAATCCAAATAGGTTGAGTATATATAAATAATATTCTTTATCAAGGTGGTCATATATACATCAGTTTTATACTAGTTGCATCAACATCATGTTTGATTGCATGGATTTTAAAATCCAATTTCATAACACTGCCATTTTTCAACTCAAGATTGAATAGTTTCTATTGTATCTTTATGAATTCTAATTCTGAGTGAGAGTCATACAAATCCTTAAATTTTTGAAATGCTTCCTAAGGAGGGTCACACCACTGTATGTGATGAAAAACTCTACATCAACTGATGCCTTCATCAAGATTAATGCTTTTGAATTCTTCTGCTTATAAGATGTCATCTGCTTTACTTCTTTAGGTTCAACATGTTTTTCATCCTCATCATATAAGTTGAGCCAAAATTCATTGAATATGAGTGTATTATCCACTTGTCTTGACCATAACTTGGTATTTTTCTCAGTCATGTTTTTTTCAAACAATAGTTTTTATTGAAACATATTTACTATCTAGGGAGATGGAACTATTTTTTATCACTCAAAAAAGGTTCTATTTTCTATATACAACTTGATCGATATAACAAACCTCTCTATATATCTGCACTTTCTATATACCCATCATTATGTGGAATAAGCTCATCTTTTTTATATACCTAATAATACATGAAAGGGATGTTAAAGCACACAAGATCGGAGTGGTACTTTGTACCTAGGTAAAACTTGAAAATAATTTGTTCTATCTACAACACCTGCTTACTTTTAGGATTTATGTCTATAAGTATTTGCAAATGGGTAATGAAGGGAATGGGAAAATGATTTTTTCCTTGTTTCTCCTTGGTGGTTTATAGTGACGATGCCATAAATGTAATTGCTTTAGCTATAAGTGCAATAGCTTAATTGCAATGACATGGCCCAATAATGTGAATCAAAGACACTATTGATATTAAACTCTATGAACTTATTTTGTATGCATAATTTTATTGGTTTTTCAAAAAATACTTGATTTTGAAAATGAAAAATGATTTAT
The DNA here is from genome assembly GCA_037957365.1 of Torreya grandis. Lineage (NCBI taxonomy): Eukaryota > Viridiplantae > Streptophyta > Pinopsida > Cupressales > Taxaceae > Torreya > Torreya grandis. Next base: position 4,232,800 of record JARHVA010000119.1, on the reverse strand, counting down.
GGTTTATAAATGACTTAATTATAATTTTTTAATATTTTAAAGTGAAAAATATGTGTTTATTATCCCCTTATGGGAATATTATCCATTCAAATTTTAATTTAAATGAAAAATAAGGCAAAATATCTAAAGAAATTAAACTTAACATATAAGCCAATTTCTTTGGTCTTTGGTGCTACCATGTGCCATGTAGACTATGAAAAGTGTGATGAATAAACAAACAACAAAGGTTTTAATTACAACACATATGAAACTTAATGTGAGTGAATCCAATGCATTTGAAATTCTTGAATGAGGATTTCAATGCAGTAGGTTAAAATGTAGTATAAGTTTAGGCCAAAACACCTTGAAAATAGTTGATGAACAACAATTATGAAGTCCTATGATAGAATGTTGAGATCCCTAAGCACCACATAAACCACACACGTATTTTAATAGCCAACATGGAATCAAATAAGATAATATTTAGCCAACATGCCTTCTTTCAATCATGTAAAACATACAAAACTAATAAGTACATAATTATATAGCCAAAATAACTCTAAAATTACCAATAAATAATTGAAAATCAGAGAATGAAGCTAAAACACCTTGCTACAACAGGTGTAAAGTATCTATACATAGTCAAGAGGATTATAAATGCCTTGTTCTAATCAAAAAATCTTGATGCTAGCTATATGTCATCTTTTGGTGGTCTAAAATATCTTGTTATAGACAAAAACACCTTGAAAATTGTTGAAACTTGTCAGCACAGTAAGTAATGTGATATACAATGTTTGGTCAAAAAATACATAACTAAAACACCTCTATAAATAATCATAGCATAGTCCTTATCAATATAAAAATACTAATCTAAATGATTTTAATTGGCTTGAGGATGAAATTTTTAGTATGAAGGAAGAATGGAGGAAAAATTAAGGAATCATGTACTTTAATACCAATGTTAGGCCAAGAATGAATGATACAAATAAAACGTGAAATTGGTGTAAGTCAAAGTTATTGCATTAATAAATAAATGAGTGATTTCAATATTTATAGCCAAATTTATGACTATTCACTTCATATTCCAAGAAGATTCTTCGGCTTTTTTATAGAAACTATCTATCTACCACTACGAGACAAAAACTCTCCTACAATTACTCCTAGAATTAACAATGTTATTTAAAATATCATTAAAAATAAAATATTAAAGCTACTATATTTTATATAGTACGTAATTATACATGGTTTTATTTGTACTTTCAATAAAATAAAATATCTAGTTATTATATTTTACCATTTACTGTGAATGGTTGATTTTGAAATAAATTCCATAAACATCGTACATAGTATTACTATGAAAATGATTACCTAGTGAGTATTGTGAAGAAGTAATGAAATGACTTGATATTTATTTAATTCTCACATATGATTGGATTATATAAAATTTATTTGAGTAATCATTTATTCTCCTTAACAAATATGAAAAAGGAATTGGTAAGAAACCTTTCAGAATGATGAACTTCAAGAAATAAATTAAGTTAAAAAAATCTGACACATTTTTTCGGTACCCAACTAGAAGGTTCTTACAAATGATAGTTTTTTAGGCACTTTTATGTTTTTTCTTATCTCTTCTGCGTTTCCACAATTAGTATAATGAGAGGTATGAAGGAGAGATTCAGAGAATCCAAATAAAATATCGTGTATGACCATTATGTGTGCAATAATATTAATAAAAGTAAATCTTAAGATTATGTATTAGTTTCATATATATTATTGGTATGTGATTCTTACTAAGTTATTATTTTCTTAACTTAGAGTTTTGTCAAATTCAAGTTTTGTGATTTTTTTTAAAAAATGGGACATTTTAGTTTGTAAAATTCATAAAAAAATAGTTTTTAATAATGGGATTTTAAAAAATTATAGGTTTTCTCTTTGAGGGCCTCACCAAAAAATTTAGAGGTGTTTTTAGCTATTTTTGTTTAATTTTGGATATTTTCGGCAATTTCTGGAGGTGAGATAATTTTTATAAAAAAATACGCAATTTTTAGAGGAGGTGAGATAATTTTCCAATAAAATATCAAAATTTTAAGATTTTTTTGTAAATTTATTTTTTATGTTTACTATTGACTTTTTATAGTTCCTAGAAGATTATTAGTCGTGAGGGGTCTTTAAAAAAAATAGGTTGTTCTAAAAGCAAGGATTAAATAAGAAAGAAACATTTGTTGAAGGCACAGGGGCCCTTGAAAATACTATGCATTATCTACCAGACCAACATGCACTTGATTCATAAGCTCCTCTAAGCGCCATGATCCCTCCCACTACTCCCTTCTCTTCCTACCTACCATGACCTCCTTGTGGATCTAGTTCCACTCTTCTTCCTACCTACCATGACCTCCTTGTGGATTGATGATGATTTGTTATCACCACTACTTGAATTATGTCCTTGCTAACTCATTATTGAAATCTTTTACAGACTCCCTAACCTAGTCTGACCCACTTTCCTAAGGCTTAAAATCTTCCCTTGAAGACCTCTGCCCTATTTTAATATTTATTTTGGCCTTTTTCCATTTGAAGGTTGCTCACAACTTTTTGCACCATAGAGGCTCCTAAAGGCACATTTTATCTTGCCACCAAACCTAGAGGCCTTTTTCATAATATGCAAATACAAGAGTATGTATATAGTGTGGAAAGAGATCAAACCTTGCTCAAATAACATATTCATTTCACAAAATGACCTTAATAACCCTCATTGACAATAACTTCAAAGTGAAATAGCTTTTAATTCATAAGGTTGTTTGAAGTTCCTTTTTTTTTTTAATGAATAATTTTTTGAAAAAAAATATAAGTTTCAACTCATAACATCTTTATTTTATATGATATTACAATTTGTTTGTTTATATTTTTCAATTTTCATACGTATTGTAAGTTGGAGTGTATATTTACACTATGTAGTTGTAAGTAGATGTGTAGGAGTTTGTTTTATTATTTATGCACTAATTTCTATAGTGATTTTATTATATGGGGTAAATTTGGTTTAAGGTTAATTTTTAACCTTTTCTTGAGTGCACTCTTATTTTAGTTTCTATTTGCCACAAGTTCTTTTATTTTTTAATTCATGATAACCTTTACAACATGGATAATAACCCTACACTACATACTCCCTACAACTAATACACATGAAAATCACACATGACAATTTTAGTGAGTAAATATTAGCTTAGATTCACTCAAGCCATATGGTTATAACCTACAATATATTAAAAATCCTAGGTGGTATAACAAGTATGATAAGGCATTTGGTGGCATGTTTTTTTTTATCATGAGCTTCATTTCCACATAGAAAATATAACTACTATAAAATTTGTATGGGATAAACTAAAAAATATATATGGTAATATTAATTTTATTAGGGATCATCAACTAGATTAAAATATCATTGGTTATAATTCCGAACTCCTACATTGTAATATATAGAAATATGGTGAGGAATTTGTTCTTTGGGTCTTATCCAAATTGGGTGAGACATATTTTGTTTTTGTCTCCACTTTCCATTCAAATTGACAGTTAGGATGTGTCAATTTCACAATGGGCACATTTTATATTTTTTTAGAAACATCAACTCATGAGCATGATAAGCTTATTCACACGGGCACCATTTCAAAAAGTGTTAAGTCTCACAGCCTTGTTATATATCAATCTAAGTCTACTAGAGCACAATAAAATAAATTAATCAATGTCTTAAGGCACAAACATATATCTTATTCTTATAATGCTTTTATACAAAATCATGGTCATGTGACAAAGTGTAATTTTTCATAGATAAAATGGGCATCCTAATTCCATATGCCTTGAGAAGCTTGGTATTCTCAATAATGAAATGGAGAAGCACAAAATAAGCATTCTATCTTCTTCTTCTGAAAAGGGCAAGGCAAAATCCCATTCAACCATTTTTCCTATTTCAACATCAAAACTCGATTGGATACTTAACTTTTGACCCATCCACGACATGGAAAAATTTGTAGACATGTTATCCTCTAATGATTGTTTTTACTTCACAATAAATCTTATTAGGTCACTCTTCTTCTCTAAATATTCAAATAAAATGATTTGTTGAGATGCTTGATGGAACTTTTACCAATTTTTTTGTGTGTCTTCTCTCTCAGTAAATCCTCTTTCAATTTACTAAATCACTTAGACATGCAAGGAAATATAATTCACCCATAATTTATATATCATTTGAGAGCATGATAATCCTTCTTAGATCATTTTAATGATAAAGGCCTATCTCAATTCATGATTGTATAATTTCTCTCAATTTTTTTATTTCCCCTTCCCATGTTTTATTTCTTCACATGGTCATTAACATAACATGGTCATTGGATTGCCTTCCATTTATTTATTTTATGGTGTTCATCTAGGGTGTGTTCTTAGTAAAAATCATGATGACAATTATGTGAGAGGTAATACCACACTACCACCAAGATAACCCCATATGAAGATGTTTATGGTCAAAATCCACCATCTCTTCTCACATATATACCACAAAATTTGCATATTCAAGTAAATAATACTACCCTCAACACACAAGACAATATCATTTACTTCTTCAAGGATAATCTCCACATGACACAAAACTGCATGAATAAGTAGGCAAACCAACACTACTCAAAATGGGCCTAACCTAGCGAAATGGTTTTATTTCACTTGAAACCTTATAAACGATCCTCTTTCAAGATGAAAGGATTAAACAAACTAGCTCCTAAATTCTATGTGATGTATAAAATTCTCCAACAAATTGGCCCTGTCTTCTATAAGTTGAAAATTCCACCTTCATCACGAGAGCATCTAGTTTTTCATGTCTCCTAATTAAATAAGGTTCTCAACCATAATTGCATCACCTAGATAGTGCTTCCAAAGCTTGATGTTGAAGGATCTCTCATTTAGGAACCCAAGGCTATCTTGGAAAGGTAATCCCATTAGCTCCGTAATTAGGCCATCACATAAGCTCTAGTAAAATTGTAGTGGATGCATCTAGAAGATGTCACCTAGGAACCTATTCTATAGTTCCAACAATAATTTCCTCACCTTCAGATTTGAGGGTAAATTTTTTAATGGGGAGGGCATGTTAAGACTGTTTGTCCTAACCATTTATTAGAATTTTTATATTTAATAAAAGGTTATGGATGTATTTGTTTAGTAAAACGTCCCTCAAGCCCATTTTAATAATCCCGCATTCATGTAAAGTTGTAGTTAGTAAATAATTAGTATAAATAGAAATCTATACTAGTGAGAAAACATCTAAGAATTATATTTAATTGAGCTTGCTCAGAGGAGGTTTCCCCCTCCAATATGTCAACAATGTTTATAATGCAATTCTGAACTCTTTTAATACAAAAAATCACTTTTTTTTTTTCATTTTCTAAATTATTTTTGCATATTTTCAATGTAGTTCTAACATATTTCAATAAGGATAGGCGCATTTAGACCCATCAAAGTACATGGTCCAAGTATCGTCATCTATGTGATATGATGTAATAACACCTCAAAAAGTATCATCAATCAATGTTATGTCAAGTAATGGTGTTGTGGTTAATCGATTGACAATTACTTGTCCTTTTATGGGCTTTTTGGATATGAATTTTAAATCAAATTCCATAAAGAGCATAACCCATTTAGTTATACATTCTAACAAAATGTGGGTTTGACATGATAAATTTCAATGGATCCACTTTTTTAATAACACATGTTTTATTGCCAATGAAATGTGGGTGAGTTGGTTAAATGGTTTGGTTGTTTCAAGCCCCACCAAAGTTCAATTTTTTGGAAAGGCATATGAAGCCAATTGTGTCCATTGGTTATATTATCAGGGTAGGTGATTAATAACTTACATGGGGATCTAGGCCTCTGATTGTGTCCCAAATTGGTCCACACTCCAATAAAAATTTGTCATCAATCGAAAAAAATAACACATGTTTCATTATTGATCATATAATGTCAAAATTTAGACATTATGAAAACTAAGAGATAAACATAGCTTTTTCATTGCATTGTAGTTTTGTTCATAGTCCACTAATGTATGAGTGATGTAATATATCATGTGCTCTTTATGTTTGTCACCATATTATGCCAATAAATCCATTAAGGCATGATATATGGTAGAGGTGTATAAGAGCAAAGGGCTATCTGGTATTCGAGGCATGATAATAGGTGGATTAACTAAATATTATCTTATTACATTCAAAACTTTGTTGACATTTGGCATCCCATTAAAATCTTGTATCCTTCTTTAGTAATCATGTGAAAGGTTATGTCTTATCAATTAATTAAGCCACAAAACATCCTATTGCTTGGATATTTCTGTTAAGCAAGGGGGGTGAATCAGTATATTATATATTTTTTACTTAATCTAATTTATTTTCTTTAACCACTTAATCACACATTCAAGATATGCAATAAAACTAAAACAATGATTTTCACCACACACGAGAGAGAGAGAGAGAGAGAGAGAGAGAGAGAGAGAGAAACCATATTTTTATGTAGAAACCCAAAGTGGGAAAAACCACAGAGAACAATCTTAAGTATATGAATGAGCACCAACTCAAAATACAAAGTTCATAAACACCAACTTGAGGGAGCACCAACCCCTTTGTCGAGCACCAACACAACAACTATTTGTGAGCACCAACCCACAGGAGCACCAACCCCTCTTGTGTACAAAACACAACTATCTCTCAATGTTGCTTACTCAATAAATGATAGAATTCTACAATATCTCCTGCTTTTCTCTCTTCAAAAACAAATACAAATCATGCACTCTCTTGCATATTACAAACGGCTTCTCAAGTCTTTATTTATTGCTTTCCAAATGACCTTAGGTATTCACCCTTTGTGACCCTTCAATCCTTATGGAAAATGGCACCAAACTTGCATGACCCTTTGTATCCTTACATTCGAAAGGTCATATGGTGACCGTTCATAAGTAAAAGCGTCATTTCCTCTTTTGTCTTTATCTTGGTGACTTTTTGTATTCCTCAAAGTGTCCCTTCATGGAAAAATGTGTCATACCTCTTTTTTCTGCACATGGTGACTCTTAGAATTCCTCAAGATGACTCTTCATGAGAAAATGCGTCCCATTCCTCTTTCATCTTTTACCCCGTGACTGTTTGACTTCTCCATGGGCCCTCTTTTGACTTATATACAACCAAATATATATTCATTAATATTAAATAAATATTAACATACATTAACCAAGATATGAATATTTAAAACACCATTGAATGCAATGGGGCCTTTATCACCAATAATGTTAGACCTTTGACATCAATGAAAATATTTCCAACAATCTCCTCCTTTGTCATTGATGGCAACCTCAAACTAAAACTGCCACATCCCAAAACCTGCACATACTACCATCTGAAAAACATACAATAACTCCCCGTTATTGTAGGAACATGTACCTATTATTCTCCCCAATTAACATCAATGGCAAAGGGCCTACCTAGAGCTAACACTTAGCTCCCCCTCAACTGATGTTGAACCTCAATGGTAGGAAGTAAAATAAATTACTCCCAACTTCTCTCGCAAATACTCAAAGTGTCTTTTAGAAGTACCTTTGTGAAAATATCTGCAATCTGCTCTATAGTATTGATATACTCCATCTTAACATGTCGATCTACAACCTGCTCTCTTAAGAAGTGATATCTAATGGAAAAATGTTTTATTCTTGAATGCATCACTGGATTCTTTAAAATATTAGTAGCAATTATGTTATCACAAAAAATAAAAATAAGTTCATCATACTTTACCTTGATATCTTTCAAAGTTTGTTTCATCCAAAGCACTTGAGTACAACACAATATTGCTGCAATATATTTTGCTTCAGCTATATAAAGTCATACTAAATTCGGCTTCTTACTTAGCCATGATATTAAGCTATCACCAAGGAAGAAAGTTCCTCCACTTGTACTTTTTCTATCATCCAAGCACCATGTCCAATCTAAATCTGTATAAGGAACCAAAGTGAAATCTCTGCCTATGGGATACCATAATCCTTAATCCAATGTCCCCTTGATATATTTGAATATTCATTTTACCAATTAAATATGACTAAATTTTGGAGATGACTGATATCTTGCAACCATACCTACTACATGCATGATGTCTGGCCTCGATCTTGTCAAATATACAAGACTACCAATCATAGATCTATATAAAGATTAATCTATAACAAGTGAATCTTTATCCTTGCTCGCCTTATTTTCTATACACATTGGTGTGCCAACTAGTGCACAATCCTCAACACCAAATTTATTTAATATTTCTTTGGCATATTTACTTTGAGATATGAAAATTCTTTTATCTGACTGAAATATTTGCAATTCAAAGAAAAATGACAATTCTCCAAGCATAGACATCTCAAATTATTTTTGCATATTATCAAAAAATTATTTTGTCATCTTTTCAATATTTCCTCAAAATGATGTCATCAACATATACCACAATAATGAATTGATGTTCAACTTTTGTTTTGATGTAGAGATTACTATAAACAAATCCTCTCTTAAAATCTTGATCCTACAGGTACTTATCAAGTCTTGCATACCAAGCTATAGGAGCTTAATTCAATCTACATAATGATTTGTTTAATTTGCATACATTGCTACTAATATTTGACAGAATAAATCCCTCAAGCTGCTCAATGTAGACCTTTTCTTCTAGATTCCCATTCAGAAAGGCAAATTTGGCATCCATCTGAAACACTTTAAATTTTTTAAACACTGCATATGCAAGAAACATTCTAATAGCCTCTAACCTTGCCACTGGTACAAAATTTTTTTCAAAATCTATTCTCTCAATCTGAGCATATCTTTTACATATTAATCTTGCTTTATTTCTAGTCACTTCTCCATTTTTATTCAACTTATTTCTATAAACCCATTTTGTTCCTATCACATTGTAATCTTTTGGTCTAGGCACTAATTTCTAAACATCATTCTTTTATATCTAATTTAATTCTTCATCCATAGCCTTAACCCAATGCTTATCATGTCTAGCTTCTCAAAAAAAATTAGGCTAAATTTTGGATAACAAAGAGCAATTAACTTGCTCATATTCAATTATCATCATTCTCCTGGTGTGAATTCTTTCATTTATGTCCCTGATGATGTCAATTTCATTATGATTTCTCTGAACATATTTGGATGGAGTTTTGGTGTCCTTTTTCTCCTTCTCATCTTCATCTGATTCTTCAAAATCTTCCTCTTCGATGATTTCAGGAATGTATACTGGATCACTGCTTCTTTGTGTTCCATCTTCTTCTATCCTGACATTTACACTTTCAACAATTTTCTTGGTTTTTTTGTTATAATATTTATAAGTTTTAATTTTGCAAGAATAATCAAGAAATATATTGTCATTTGATCTGGATTCAAACTTACCAAGTTTTTCATCAATTCTTTTTATGAAGCATCTGCTACCAAAAACTCTAAAACAATTAATTATTGCTTGTTTGTCTTTCCATAGCTCATAAAGAGTCTTGTCACTATTGACTATCAATCATTCTCTATTCTGAATATGCACTGTTGTAGCAACTACCTCTCTCTAATATTTATCTACTATCTTGGATTCATTTAGCATTATCCTCGCCACCTCCTAAACTATTCTATTTTTCTATTCAACTAATCCATTTTGTTGTGGAGTTCTAGCTACTGAATAATTTCTCTTTATTTCATGGTCTTCACAAAAATCAATAAATTGATCTAACATGAATTCTCCTCGATTTGATTTTAGACACCTAATCTTGAACTAGTTCTATTCTCAACTAATGTTTTGAAATGTTTGAAAGCTTCTATTTATTTTTTTTAAATATTACCTAAGTTATACGTGAAAAATTATCAATAAGCAACATGAAATATTTCTCACCTTGAGTACTTTGAGTTCTCATAGGTCCACACAGATCAGTGTGAACAAGCTCTAGCATCTGAGTGGTCGAGTACTCTTTTGTTTTGAACCATCTTCTAGCCTGCTTCCCATGCTGACAAGTTTCACAAAGCATGTTGAATAGCTTTGTAATCTTTGGAAGATTTTTGACTACTTGATTCTTGCTAATGTTGATAATATTTTCAAAATTTATGTGCCTCATTCTCCTGTACCATAGCCAACTTTTTTCAATCTGACTCAAACAACATCTTTGAACTTTGATGTTTGATAGTATATACAAATTATTCCCTATTCTTTGAGCATTTACAACCAACACATCTAAATCTTTTCTTCTAATTTCACAACCTTATGCATAAAACTTTAGTGTGTGCCCTTGATCACATATTTGACTTACACTCAAAATATTATGCTTAAGACTTTCTAAATATAAAACTTTTTAGTTTTAGTTCTACCATTATCCAAACTTAGTGTACCTTTTCCAATAATTATGGCAGTAGTATTATCTCTAAATTTCACTAAGCGACCATTGATCTTTTTCAAGGTTATGAACTTGCTCTTGTCTCTTGTCATGTGCCTCAAACATCCACTGTCAATGAACCATAACTTTTCTTTACTTTTTGTATGCAAAGTTGTCTGCACCAACATAGATTTTTTAGGTTGTTTCTTTTGCCATGACCCTATCTAAACTTTTTTCTTGATGAATGGAGCCTTGAAACTCTGGTCCTTCTTGACTGACTTGAACATGCTTCTACAGTATCGAGCTTTGTGTCTAAATTCTTTTCACTTGTAACATATTATGGCCTCTTCATTAAAACTTAATAGAGGAGCAAAAGAGTTGTGGCTTCTGCTTGACTCTACATGAATTTTTTTTTCCTTATTTCTGAAATTGTTAGCCTTTTTTTGACATTCTATTTTCTTATGATCATATCCATTAAAATAAAAATAGTAACCATAAAAATAGGACTTGTTTGTGTATCTTTGACTTGATTGTTTTTTGTAGCTTTGTTCCCTCCAACCTTCTTTATTTGAGATGTCCTTTGTATTCTTAACTTCTTCCTTTTTTATTTCTTCTTTTGTAAGAGCTTCAGCATAGCTCTTTCTTTTTTCCTTATCTGTGAAAGTAGTGACCTCCTATTTATCTTTTTCAAATCCAATACATGTTTTATCTGACATTGATCTTTGATTTTCTAATATCTTATTAATATATTAGTGTTATTCTCAAATTTTGAATTACTAGATGCTCTATCATTGATTGCTTTATTTGTTTTCTCAAGATCTATTTTTAAAGAAGTAATTTCAATAACATACCTTTCACATTTTTTACGTACTATTTTCAACTGTGTCATTAGATCTTCTTCATTCTTCTTGGCTTCTTCAATGTGTGCTTGTAGATCTTCAATTATTGCCTTTGACTCCTTATTTTTCTCGATCTAGAGCTTTAATCTTCGATTCTTCTTTTCAAAAGAATTTAACTCTTATAAGGCAAAAATGAGTTCTCCTTCCACATTCACTTCGATTTCATATTGTTCTTCTTCTAGATCATTTGTACTTTTGCTTGTGGAGGCATCTTCATGTGTGGCCTTGAATAGAATCTCTTCTTCTTCTGAATCACTGACACCACTATCTTTGGCTAAGCTAGGATCTTTAAAATACAAACTCTTCTTCTTGAATCCCTTCTTGAATTTACCTTTGAAATTATTTTTGTATGTAGAATTTCCTTCTTCATTATCATCATTACCCTTATTTGGGCATTTAGCTACAAAATGTCTAATTTTCTACAATAAGAATATTTAAAAGATAATTTTTCTTGATATTTATTTATGCCCTTTTTCAACTTGTGAATGAATAGAGCTATGTTGTCATCTTCATCATCGCTATAACTATCACTTGATTCTTGAATCTTAGCCTTCTCTTTCTTTGATGTCTTGAAAGCAACATCTCTCTTTAAAGGTTTATCTTATTTAGTCCACATCTCATATGCCGTAATAATACCATGAAGCTCATCCATCTTTAGCTTGGCTAAATTCTTCATGTCTGCAATTGCCAAAACTTTTGCATCATATCTCAATGGTAGAGATCTTAAAAAACTTTGAACCATAGTTGATTCTTCTAAATTTTATCTAAGACCTTGAATCTAATTAACTATTTGATCAACCCTCAAAAGATAACTTGCTATATTTTCTTCCTCTTCCATCTTCAAACTCTCAAACTATCTTTTGAAAGTCTGAAGCTTAACTTGTTGAACCTTTCCATCACCTTTGTAAATATTCTCAAGTTTTACCCAAATTTTATGAATAGATTTACATTGATTAACTTTAACAAATTTTAATTCTTATAAACCACATAAAATAATATTTAAAGCTTTAACATTATTTTCACTTGCCTTCTTTTTTGTTAGAGTAGTTACAAGTGTTTGTGGTTCTTTATATTCCTCCACCATTGCTTGCCATATGTCGAATCCAATGGCGATCAAATAAGTCTTCATCCTTATGCTTTAAAAAACATAATTCATCTCATCAAACAAAGGTGCCTTATTTGTATAAAATCTTTCATGTGATCTAGCTATCGTGCTTTCTCAATCTACCTTCATGTTGTAAAACTTTTTCAAAAGAAACCTGCTCTGATACCAATTATTAAGCACAAAATATACTAAGAGGGGGGGTGAATCGATATATTATATATCTTTTTACTTAATTTGATTTATTTTCTTTAACCACTTAATCACACATTCAAGATATGCAGTAAAACTAAAACAATAATTTGCACCACACAAGAGATAGAGAGAGACACCAGATTTTTACGTGAAAACCCAAAGTGAGAAAAACTATAGATAACAATCTCAAGTATATGAATGAGCACCAACTCAAAATACAAATTTTGTAAGCACCAACCTGCAGGAGCCCCAACCCCTTTATCGAGCACCAACATAACAACTATTTGTGAACACCAACCCACAAGAGCACCAAGCCCTTGCAAAGATTTATGAGCACCAACCCATCTTGTGTATAAAACACAACTATCTTTCAATGTCGCTTACTCAACAAATGATATAACTCTACAATATCTCCTATATTTATTTCTTCAAAAACAAATACAAACCATGCACTCTCTTGCATATTATAAATGGCTTCTCAAGCCTTTATTTATAGCTTTTCATATGACCTTTGGCATTCACCCTTTGTGACCCTTCAATCCTCATAGAAAATGGTGCCAAACTTACATGACCCTTCATATCCTTGCATTAAAAAAGTCATATGGTGACCCTTCATAAGCAAAAGCATCCTTTATTCTTTTGTCTTTATCTTGGTGACTTTTCATATTCCTCAAAGTGTCTCTTCATGGAAAAATGTGCCATACCTCTTTTGTCTTCACATGGTGACTCTTGGAATTCCTCAAGATGACTCTTCATGAGAAAATGCATCCCATTTCTCTTTCATCTTTTACTCCATGACTCTTTGACTTCTCCATGGATGCTATTTTGACTTATATGCAACCAAAAATATATTCATTAATATTAAATAAATATTAACACACATTAGCCAAGATATGAATATTAAAAACACCGTTAAATGCAATGGGGCCTTTATCACCAATGATGTTAGACCTTTGACATCAATGACAATATTTCCAACAATTTGCTTGTAAAGATCGTAATTGTTTCAATCCTTTTAGTGGAGGCATGTCTACAATATCTTTGACATTTTTGGGATCTACTTCAATGCCTCACTAAGATATGATATAACCAAGTAATTTTGCTAATGTTACCCTAAATACACACTTTTTTGGATTTAATTGCACATTAAACTTTTGCAGTCATTCAAATATCTATCATAAATCTATAGCATGATCTTATCGATGTTTAAAATTGGCAAGTAAATCATCTACATATTCATATATTGTTTTATGTATATAATCATGAAAGATATGTGTCACAGCTCTTTGATAAGTGGTCCCTACATTATATAATCTAAATGGCATGACCACATAATAAAATCTTTCCCATAGTGTGACAAATAATGCTTTTTCTTACCCTTTGGAATTTATTTTTATTTGGTTATACCCAGAAAATCCATCCATAAATAATATCTTGTTATGATCCACAATTATAATAATTGAAATATGCAGAATATAATGTAGATCAACACAACACAATAGATAGTGGTGGGCCAAGATGCCCAAATACTCAATATATATAGAAATAGAATAATCACCCTTAAGGTAGGGCAACACCATATGATAATCTTTTAGGAAGAAATAACTCCATAATGTCTCTTTGATCTAGGTGGATCACTGTACCGTTCCATTTTGAAAGTCTTCAATTTTTGGTCAAACCACTTGCACATTGAAGAATTTGTTGAGATCTTTATGTTCTTTTGGAACGCAAAATGGAGTCTGAATTCTTGAAATATAGCTCACTAAAGTTTTCTTGCGACAGGGGAATAACGGATGTCAAAAAGTGATGTGGCATTGCTCAAATACACCAAGTGGTCCAATAACCATTTGACACATGGCAATATGAATTTGTGCAAAAAAAATTGGTTTGGTGTTTGGTTTATTGATAGCCTCTGATCTTTGACAGGTGGTCATATGAGCATCTGTGGGCCCCGCTATTTACTCGGTGGGGGCCCTCAGTGAGGGTCGGCACACTCTTGTGGAGGGTTGCCTTGGCCTCCTATTCTTCATATGTTATTGTATGCAACATTGTATTTAAGCCACAAAGTTTACTCAAACCCCACCAATTTGGGATAATTGTTTTACACTTTATAATAAGAAGCCACGAACCAACACGTGGCAGAGCCACCAACCAACAAACATCAGATACCATGCCATCAAATTGTTGCCACACAAATCATGCAAAGACCAAGTCCTAACCAACCATTCTCCAATGGTAGCCTAAGTATAAGCTTAGCTAAGCTTAGCACCTAAGTCTCCTTCAAAAGGGACATCAAAATTCATAAAGGAAGCCGTATACCTATAAAAATTATGTAATCCCTTCTCACACATTAAATGTGGGATAAAGAGATATGTTTAAAGTGCCAAAAAGGAAGGCCGACGTTTTAAACCGTGCACCTATTGTGCAAAAGAACTAAGCTTTGACCACTTGTGTTAGGGGGGTCGAAGTATTATTTAAGAAATGAAATTTTAATTGAAGGGGGATAAGAGGCCGACTGTGTAACAGAAATAAGAAGGTTAGAGATTTATTTATGCCTTGTACGACCTTGGACCATTAATTTTGGGTCTAAGAGATATTGTTATAGGCAGGCAGAGACTAGAGAAGGGGAATTGAAGACTTGTATTGATTTTGTAAGCCATTTGTTGCACAAAATTAATAGAAATGGTCCTCACTTTGAACAGACCTGAAGACATAGACTATTAAAGCCAAACTTTATTATCAATTAGCTTGTGATTTCTTCTGATTTTTCTCTATTATTTTATAATTTTGATCTTCATTTTAATTTTGGTTTTTATTTCATTATTAAAAATTAAACAAAAAAGTTGATAAATTAGTAGATATTTTAAATGTGACAATGTGTTATTCAATTTTGCGACACTTGTATTTTCAGTTTTCAGATCACTCTTTGAGGGGATAAGCTCCAATATCCTCTTAAAATAGAAGACCTGATGCTTACTTGATTGATTTGCAATGATATTCAGCTCCTTTATATAGACCTCTATATAACTAATAATGGATAGGTAACCTCCTAATTCCAATGTAGGTCAACCATTACCCAATGCATTAATTCTACAAGTTACTCATTTATCCTAATATATTGGACCATATAACTAACTAAGGGGATATGTGTCACATGTTGGCATCTCCATCAACCCATATACGTTAATATATCATAGCCTTGGGTACATAACATTCCTTCCCTCCTTAACATGTTTCATCTCTGAAACATAAGCATAATCCAAATAATCAGCGTGCCTTAAATCACTGCACTCTTGACTCCATGCTTGATCATCCAACCACCCATATGTGATCTTGGTAGATGATATCCATCAAACCTTATTTCTAAATTCCATTGTGTTATTCTAATTCCTTTCATGACCATAACTATACCTCCTTAGTGTCCATACATAATTATTCCTCTGTTGAGTGCATATAACATAGTCCTTTATACTACTCTGATTCCATTCTTGAGCATAGTATTTATTATTCCATGCATAGTCATAGTGATTTCCCCATTGATTTCATATTCCATAGGCTATTGTGTTACTTTGATACCATATCTGACCATTGTAGTTATTTTTTAGCTTCCATACACAGCCATAGTGATTGTTACTCTGATTATTTCCTATCATGATTATTTCCAAAGTGATTATTGTTATGAAACTCCCTCACATGGCTCCATGATTATTTCCTATCATCATGATGTTGTGGGTATATATATATCTATATATATATATATATATATATATATATATATACCTCAAATTTTTATGATACTTTGGCTTTATCCACTTTTTCTTCTACTTCTTCCACCTTTTATTTTGGTGGTTCCTTTGTCCCTTGAGTAGATGAAATGTTCTTCTCTACTTATACTATTTCTTCATTTATGTCTTCATCTAAATCTTCCACATGCTCTTATTCACTTGCTTCAATCTCACATTCATGATCTACCTTGATTGTTCTTCATACTTTTCCAACTATGATATCATGTTAAGTGGCCTTATTTTTCCTATGCCAAAACTTCATGAACTTATTCTGAACATTAATATTGATTGTTTCCAAAGTCTCTAACCATGGATATCCAAGAACCATATCCACATCATCTATATCCAAAGCATAAAAATATGAATGCAAAACATATTTGTCTATAGTGAGCTTCAAATATTCAAAAACCTAAATATTATGACCATTTATTTGAGCCTCCTTGATATTTCTTGCTTGAACATATAGATGTTAAGCCACATCCATGTTAATGAAGTTATAATTGTTGCTAGGTTTTATGGACATAATGACCTTCTTCTTTTAAATGCATCCATGAACTTAAAAAATTAACTCTGATTTATTTGGATCCAAACTATTCAAAACCTTATCATCCAATCCTTTTTCTTTCTCTTGGAGATCCTCTACCTCTCCTTTTGCACAATCTATAGTCTCATCATCATTATGTGTGATTTTTTCTTCATCATCACTTTCATGTTCTTCCTCATTGTCATTATTTTCTTCCACTAATTTTTGATCTTCATCATATCCATTATTTTCTTCATTACCCTCCTCCTCATCTTCTTCTTCCTCTTGTATTTTATTTTTCATTTATATCATATGAATCTAGGAAAACCTATTCCATACCTTCCCATGAAAACTTCCATCATTTTAGTCCTAACTCATCCCACCAAAGTAGTGCAGGACCATAAAGAAAATTATAGAAATGTCTTTGCCACCTAATTATTTGAACATTATTCTCCTTAAAAAGGAGCCACCATTCTCTAGCATCAATATCATCCTCCCCTAAAAATACTTGTAACTCCATGATCCACAAAAAATCTAGGGTTAATGAAAACCCTAAAATTTCAATAACTTATCAAAAATTAATCAAAACAGTCCCAAATTTTAACTATAGCTTCCCTGTATGATATTGGAAATTTAATACAACTTTTGTGAAAAAAATCAAAAAAAATTGGCCTGTAGAGAAAATCTATGAAAAATCATAAAATTGTAATAAATCCCTCAAAATATTTCAAAAAATTTTAAAAATTTTATTGTGACTCTCTTGTGTGTTGATAAAATATAAGTAAAATTTTCATAAAAAAATTCTTTATATTTCAATAGATATGATGAAATTAGTAAAAACCCTAAAATATCAATAACTCCCTCAAAATTGATCATAAAACCTTGTTTTTTTACTATGACTTAAAATATTCTTTAGCTTTAGTAAAAAATTATACAAAAAATCACAACTAATTGCAAGATATTATTGATTCTACAAAACTAGGGTTTCACCCCCACATAAATTACCCAAATCAAAGCTCTGATACCACTTGTTATGATCAACACTTACAATAATTTCAATATGCATAATATAATGTAGATTAACACAACACAATAGATATTAGTGGGCCAATATGCCCAAATAATCAATATACAAAAATAGAATAATCACCCTTAAGGTAGGGCAACACCATACAATAGTCCTTTAGGAAGGTATAACTCCACAATGTCTCTTCGAGAGGACAACCTCTAATATCCTATTACAATAGAAGACTTGACACTTGATTGATTTACAATTATATTCAACTCATTTACACATACCTCTATATAACTAACAATGGATGGGTAACCTCCTAATCCCAATGTAGGCTGACCATTACCATATATACTAATTCCACATGTTATTCATTTATCCTATTATATTAGACCATAACTAACTACGGGGATGTGTGACACATGTCGGCATCTCTATCAACATCTATACATTAATATATCATATCCTTATGTATATAGAATTAAATTTAATGAACTATTACACCAAAACCTCAAGGCATTAGTGAAATCCACACATCAAGATCATAACATCCCACCACACTTTTGAAGCTCAAACTTTGGCTAGATTTATGTCCATACACCAGGATCCCCACGTGTATGAGCCCAAGATGAACACTGCAATGCTGGCATAGCCACCTGCTCCATGACTTGAACTCAAGTGGAGGATATGATACCAAATGTAATGAACTGGTACACTAAAACCTCGAAGCATTACTAAAATCCACACATCAGGATCATAACACATCTCATAACTAACTATAGAGTAAACAATAAAATTGAAATTTGGTAATGGGAAATCATCTTTGGGGCAAGCCTTGTTTAAATCATGGTAATATGTACAACATCAATTATGTCCATTAAGATTTACAACATGCACTGTATTAGAAACTCATTTGGGATTATAAACATATTTAATAAATCCTACACCCAATAGTCTTTGAATTTCATCTTTAACTAACAAAACCACTTTTGGATGCATTGCCCCGATATTCAATTTAATTGGTTTTGCATATGGATACAATACTATGTTATGTATCACAACTAAGTGGTCAATTCCTGACATATTTGGGTAAGCCCAAGAAAATAATTTTGGGTAATCATGTAAAACTTGTCTAAAAGCTTTACTTCCATCATATTTTAACATGGGTGCTAGAAATATGGTCTTGGGATATTCATTTGTCCCAAAATGTAATTCAATGGTTTCTTCATTTATCAAAGCTAATCTACCTGCCACATATGGTGTGGTGGGAATTGTATTGGGGCCATCTAGTTGTACACATATATTAGGACTTTCGATCTCTCCAAAATATGCATGAACATTTATTGCATGAGGAAACTTATTCTTATGATAGAAGGGAGGGAAATCCTCATATGCCCCCAAATATTCCAAAATGGACTCTTCATTATAAAATACATATAATGTCAAAATTTATGGTGAAACTTTGTCATCGATATATTCACAATGTAATAACTGTAAAGTTGATACGTGATGAACCTCATGTTTAGCCTCGAACTTTGATTTTATAAAATATATGTATCTATTCAATTTCTCTCTTTCCTTGTTAGTTGTTGAACTATCTACATAACCAAGACCTTGCTCACCTTTATAATCAAATGTTATGATGGGACTAACAATGCTTTGTGCATGTTTCCCCAATCTTTGTCTTATATATCCCAAATTTTGTAGATATTTCACTCCAACCCATATTGCTTTAAATATATTGGTGATGATGAAAGAGTAGGTGGAATAAATATAGGTGTTGGTATATTATCGTGCAAAATAAGATCTCTACACTTATGTGTAGAAAGATGCATGTGAGGTATAATTTTTTTCATAAGTCATGTAATTGCATAATGTTTCATGGTTATTGATCCATAGGACAAGTATAATTGTATCCTTTATGACTAGATTTCATACATGCATGTAGAGTTGAAGGATTTGCATTCATATCCCAAATCCAAGGTCTTCCTAAAATAATATTGTAATTGAGATCATTTAGCATAACCTTGCATACTAGCAGTACTGTTTTAGAACCCACAGTATTGTCTAATGTAATTTGTCTTACCACTTTATACAGTATATTATCAAATCCTCAAATAATCATATATGAGTAGCCAAGATCCTTGGCTTTTATACAAATCAAAATATGGAAATAAATATTGTGAATATTAAGTCCAGACCCATTGTCCACCAAAATTTGCTTAACTCGAATTTCGATGATTTTGACTTGAAAATATAATGGGAGGTATTGATTAATAATGTGTGTGGGTGGTATATTTTATTTTCAAAAATATATAATTTCGTCAGTCCATTATAGTGTATTTATAAAAAAATATGCATAATTTATTCTATATAGCTTGGTGAAATTGCATCACATAAAGCTGCATATAAAATGTCTTTATAAACAAGTGATTGCTTGAGTGATTTTAACATATAAATCTTAGTTGGGCTATTTATAAATTGATCAATAATATCATAACCCTTAGTGGGGTGAAGTGGTACCATCGGTGGTGGTTGAGGATGAGGAGGAATAGTTTGGCTACCTATCACTTTAACTTTTCATGTTGTAACAACATACACCGTAGAACCTAATGTAAATCTAGGAATAATAATAGGAAAGGGATGGTAGCCATCACTACATTGAGGTATGGGGGGAGGAACCAAATGAGTCATATGTGTTATTTAACATCTAGTTGTAACCAAATGTATTTCATATTGAATATCTAAACAATTTATGTTACGAAGATGTATTTTAAGAAAAATACGAGAGATTTCAGTCTTAGTCTTATTATCATTAAATTGAATCCATTTAATTGTATGATTCAAAAAAAATTAACAGATCAATGGAAAACAACATGTAATTATGGCTATTATAGATTGAATTAGAAAATATACACTAAATTCACAATAAATTCAAAGACCTAAAACCCTGAGATGAGGGGAGGAAACCCTAAGGTAACTAGAGTTTGTTGTGCTCAATACAATGAATGGGTTCACCAATACATTTTATTAGTTATAGGAATTATGTGATCCTAACAATATAAAATTACAAATTAAAACAAATTGCTTAAGATATACAATTACTAAAATAATATGAGTTCGACTAGCTAAATATAGAAAATTGTTATTTATGGAAAACATTAAAGGAATTATGTGCTTAGCTTGTTTTAGAGGGATACAATCATCAATAATAATATAAAATGGGCCTATGAATGATCAAATCTAGAAATAGAGAGTATTTTTGTGCATGGACAAGTCCACACTCCCGAGGCAATTGCATAGCTTGACTAAGATTGATGTTTTACATACCTATCAAATGTATTTTTACTAATCTGTGACTATGTAAATCACTATGCATTTGTTTGATAATGGTGCCTATATATTTTGATGTTTGTAAATATGCAATAATTTCCCTTTTTGCCTTTTGTTTGCTTCAAACCTCAGTTGTGCACTGTATGATAACTATAAAATCCAGACAAAGGGTGAAAGGGAAGGGTTGAGCTAACCTTAGGCTAATCCACTATGACTAAATGTTGCCTATGTATCCAATACTTACAAAATGGAATTCAAATTGAGCATATTTCTCCCACCTAGTTGAGTGTGTGTAATCATGTGTAATAAAAGTATGTTATGCAATCTTATGTAGGGATTTCAACACTTGACAACCTATGACTTGACCTTACATATGGTATTCAGAGTTAGCTCAGGGCTTTCTCTTTTTAGGAGTGAATTCCAGTGATAATTAAATATGTGTTAGGGAGGTACTAGATAGATGCTAGATCCACTACCTCAATAAATTTCCAAGCTTGATATGTTTATAAAGCTAACTCTTTAGGTGATTTTCTCTGAAAAGACACGTGAAATGTGTTGGCTAATGAGTAATTAAATTTTGGGAACTTTGCATTAAAGGGTATAGGGTCAAGTCTACCCTAAGTGAACAAGTCCATAGCAAGGAACCTATTTCAAAAGCATGGACCCATCCAATAAACATGAATAATGAGTTGAGGCTAAGAGACAATCTGAGAATGATATTAGGTTGTTTGGGAAGATACTAGGAAGTTCTTGTGTAAGAGTAATGACAATTTGTAAGGGTTAGGCCCATATACGAGAGAAGGCAAATAAGATGCATATATGTGTGTAGAAGTTAAGTAGGTTAAGGTTTGGATAACACATTTTCAAGTGTATAATAACAAATATGAGTGTCTACACAATTGGTGTCCATGAAATGAAAATGAATTAGTTTAAACTTGAAACTTAAGAACAAAGAAGGAATATAATTGTACGTGGGTGAATCATGTTACCCTATAACTTGTTAGAGATGATGTTTCCTTGTTGAAGCAGTGGAAAATTGTGTTTTTTTTTAAGCACATGGATAACGGTTCCTCTTATTGAACCATTTAGAGAGTTAGGAGTGATCAAGTTCCAATTTGTGTAACGAAGGCAAGGCCATGGGTTAGGAAGATAAATGCTCTAACACTTGTGAATAAGGATAAGTGTTAGGGCTACTAAAGGAACTAAATCCTAACTAAACTCTCATTAACTAATCTTACACTAATTATGTAAGCCCAAGACAAAAGGTGGGAAACACATGCTAGGCTCACAAAGTAATTCCAAGGCCATTAAGGGTGTTGAATCTCAACCACATTACTCATTTAATCATGAGTTGACTACTACAGATGTACTTATAGATTCAAGGGTGTTCATCTTAGGTATCATCGAATATGTTTGAAAATATAAAATACAAAGTGTGTATGTAAATGAACAAGATTCATGCCCCATGAATTTATGCCAATGTGGCATAGAATGCTATGTATATATATTTCATTTGTAGTGCAAAATCTAAGAACATGTATCTCATGGTCCTATAAATGTGTATGCATATGCCCCAAATCTATCTAAATATGTGAATGATTTACAACCTATAACTCATGCCCTATAAATAGAGTACATATGCATGGCATATTCCCCAAATACTTGTCTAAAATATGTAGTTATTTATCCCAATATGATATTTAAACCATTTTGAAATATCTAAATCTTGAAAATTATGTCAAAATGTGATTTTTTTTCTTATGGAGGATCAAGTCTTCATGACAAGACCATTAATATGCTCCCCTTTTAAGGTGAGGTATGTAGATTATGAGTCACTCATCTCAAAGAAAGAGTCAAATATATCATGTAATTTATAAAAATGTAATTATGTCAATATGTGGAGAATATGTCATCAAAACTTGCATGAAACATATATAATGCAAGGCATACAAGTGTCATGCCAATATGTATATATAAATTAGGCACGTAGGGGTAACCATCACTAATATAAGTATTGAATAAGACAATACAATAAACATGCATGATATGTGTCATGGCACTACACACACATGGGGAGGTGCGTCATATAGATCATGGCACCTGTAAACACAACAAACTTAGTGAAATTAAAAGATAATGTCATGTCCATGAAACACATAATAAAAGAACATAAAATATCACTTAATGTCACACACAAGGCCAAGGACCATTTACAAGGGATTATAAATTTTGCACACAAGGCCAAAGACTGCATACAAGGGATAGTATAATGTCACAAATAATGCCAAAGGTTGTGTATAATGGAAAATAATTATCACACACATGAGGCTAAGGGCTGAAAACAATAGATAAGAAAATGTTGCAAATAACACTAAGGGACACACATAATAAACAAATAATGACTAGTTTATTATGAAAGAGAAACAACATTAATGAAGCATATAATAGGTAAACTAATCTCCACAATCCAACCACGTCAATGTCACGACATAGTAAATTAGTATATCCATAAAATCTATAATTATATAAAGTATTATTAATAAAGATACATGTGTGAGCAGTCAATATAACTCAACATGGTAAATGGAAAGGTCATTTAAATATATAACATGTATAAATGTAACTTGTGGAATAAGATGCCCCTAACATTGGCATGGCCCTATGGTATAGGAAAGTCCAAAATCTATGCATTTATATTATGTGTATATGTATGTCCTACATGTCACTCATGTATACCAAGAAATGCATGTATGTATGAAAAAAGATATGTAATATACCAAACATGTGATAAATTAAATATGTGAAAAATATAACTACTAATCATGTCATGCTTAGGTCTTGATTTTCTATTTTAGAATATTTTGAGTGTTTTAATTTTTTTAAATATTTTGAATAAATGTGTACATCAGTTGAGGAGTTAGACAATGGGATGTGCTTCTATAAGGTCTTGGATCAATCCATATATTCTTCCATTATTGGAAAAATATATTGACCTTATTTGTATCATAGTTGGTTTGTGATTGCATGATTGTAATCATGTCTTGATTTTGAATCTGATATTGTAATCTCCAACAATTATTTTTATGATGTCCATGCATTTTATAATAATCACATTAGTATATGGATTTGTTTACAAGATGCACTAGAGGCAAGGTGATTAATTTATTTTGAATCATATCTCTTTGAACTTCACTTAAATTCTTAATAACTTTATGCAAACTGTTTGAACCATTGATTATCGATGTATTCCATTTCTTAACCCATACTTTAGTTGAAATTTTTTGAGGCCTGAAGCTCTTTAATAGAGAGTCAAATGTGCAATTGACACTAGCATGCTTGAGATTTTGGAAATGTGCAATCATATATTGAAGTGATGTAACCCTTAGACATAAAACTTAATTTTTCTTTTGTTGTTGTTGTGCACTAATAATGCAATAAGTGTTTCTATTCTAATCATGTTTATTTTCTTGAAATCTTATTTTTCTTATGATCCTTATATATCATAGTTGAGTATGCATTTTTGAATTGCCATTTCTCTTTGTATGTGAATTATTGCAATTACTCTCTAGGACTAATAGGTGTAAACATATTACGAGTAATTACTCATCTGTATCTAGGATTAAAATTTAACTTATGTAAATGACTAACTATATTTTCTTGCATATCATTATCACTATCACACCAATCTATGATTGTGTAGTTAAGATTTTCTAATTTGACCAAAAGAGGGAAAACTGGAATGCTTTCCTTTAGCTTGATATAATCACGTGGTGATTTGTTTATGTCTTTATTAATTTGCATAACTAGTTCTTTGGCATTTACTTTACTTGATTCTCCAACGTAGTTTATATGGATTTGATCTAGTGGTACAGGTTATAATGGAGGCATTATAAATTAATGCATGAACTATGATTGTGAATTACTCCTATTATTTAATTGTGTTTTTTTACAATATTTAAAGGGATCATTATCTATTGGGCATGTGTGCACATATCCATCATGCATAAACTTCACAACTTGTATCCAAGGTTGATCCAAGAGCAAGTTATAAGGTAGATTATTGGGCAAGCCTGAAATAGAGTAGGTAATGTTTTGGGTCTTAATGTCAAATCTAATGACATTGATCCAAGTATATAACATCAAAGATCATTAAATCCATTTATATTTTGATTTTATTTTTGAATAATATTCATATAGACACCCAATTATTAAACTAAAGTTATGTTGTAGATATTCATTCTTGATCCATTATTTATCAACACATGTTTGACTACTTTAGTTTAGATTTAAGTTGAACAAACACTTGTAAATTTTGATCTATTATTTATTTGGTGGGCTAGTCTTCCTTTTCAATGTAAATCACATCATCATTATCCTTTAATGTATTCAAAATAGAGGAAAAATATGCATGTTTTGTATAATTTGGGAGAGTTGTCTCACATAATGCCTTATATAAGATATCCTTGTCAACAATTGATCTCTTGAGTAATTTGAGGATCAAAATATTGACATGTGTTTCTTAGTTGATCAATGATATTATACCCTTCAGCTAAAATAAATGTCCTTTTGGGAGGTGGAGGAAGATGAGGAGGAGTTTGTTGACTACCTCAATTCTTTCATACATGGTGGGGCATCTTACATTTTCTAATAGTGACATTACGACCATAGGATATAATATAAGTTATGGGCAAATAATGGGGGCATGATGGTAGTTGGTACAACTTTGAGGTCTAAGGGAAAGAACATAAGGAGTCATTCATGCCCTTTTGTTCATAGTGGTAACAAGAAGCAACTCATATTGGATGTTACAAAAATATGAATCTAAAAAGACTTGATATTAGTCATTAACTAGTTCAACCCTATTAATGTACAATGACTTGATCCATGGTATTACATAATTGTTGTAGATTTTACATATTTTAGGAAAACATTCAATGATTACAAACATATATTGAGTTAGAAAATAAAAACTATGTTCATCCATTATAGCCATGAGTTATTTGTAATTTTAGGGAAAATCAAAAATCAAAATAGAAAATTAGATTTATATACAAAAATTTGAAACCTTATAATGAATGAATAAACCCTAAGGGCAACCTAATATTTGGCTATATTTGAGACAATTTATGGTTCACCAAAATGCTTTACCCTATTTTAGTTTTCAAACCTAAATAAGATGGAAAATATGTGTATTAATTCAAATCGCGTAATGTGTTATAATTTAGCACTAATCTGAATGTAAAAGGTAGGAAATGATTTGAAAATTACACTTGCTAAATATGGAAAGTACTAAGAAGGATAAGTTTCTTGTCAGTTTTATGTACTGTGTAGGATTGAAACTAAAGGTAGCTCAAAAAAATGGTAGGAAACTGGACTATGAGTCACTCAAATTAGGCAATGGATTTCTAGGATTGCTTGGATAGTAATATCAGCCTCTACTCATTACCATCTAATGTTGTGTTCTAATATGACGGTTTAATTTGTGTAAATCTTGCTCTTTTATTCTAGTAAAAGTTGTTATGATTGCTTTTTTAGTGTACATGTGCGCCATCCTAAAATATGACTGTGCACACAATACTAAGAAATTTATCTCTTTTTGAAACTCTTTGTCCACCGTTAACATGTTTAAACCTTCAAAATGGGGGGAAATGAGGGCTAAGCTTAACCCAACAACTCCCTGTTGATTAGTTGTGTGTTGCCTACATATTTAATAATTTGAAGAGGGAAGTTAAACCACATGCAGTTCTCCCCATTAGGTGAATGTGTACAAAAGTGTTCCTTGAATGGACTTATGATTTAGCTTTCAATAATTTAAAAATGACAAATTTGGCTTGGCTTTGAAGTGCTTCAAACTTCACTAAGACTTGATCCTTGTGATTGATATAAGAATTCAAAAGAGTAGAGTAGTGACTTTGTATATACAAGTGTTTGAGTGTGCTTGATAGATACTTACTAGATGGTTAATCATCATAGACCTATTTTTTAGTTATTTGAGACTATTTGGGTACTTTCTCAATCCATTGACATTCAAAACATATGGGATGACCCATAGGAATGATTTGAATTTGAAATGTGACTATTACTTGGTGAGATACATAATTCCATTATCATCTGATTTTGATGGTTTTGTCCAGGAGACAATAACACTATTATGATGATCTAGAGATGTTAGTATGATAATTGATTGGTTTGACATAAACTAGGTTAATTCCTACAGGTGACTAATAACAACTAGAGAGGATCAGTCCCTTGAAAATAATGTGGATGTGAGGGAATGGTGAATGAGAGTCATATATGTACACACAAGTCATGTAGGGTGAAGATAGGTCAAAACTACCATTGCCAAGTATCTAATACTATATTTTAGTAGTTAAAGAAGAGACCACATGGATATGCATTCAACATCATGACAATGTCAAAATTTGGTCTTTATCACTTCAATAACATCAACTTTAACATACTTTGCAATACTTGGATAATGCACATATATCTAACTCTTAAACACACTTCCCCTCTATTAGTAGACCCATCTACCATCTTAGCCACCTCTATTCAATATACATATTTATTCAGAAGCAAATTGGTCTCTACAAAAACACCTTCAGATTTCTAAATAGACATAAACCATATGTCAAATCCTTATTTTTCACTTCCAAGATAGTATTGGTAAACCTAGACATTGTGACTATGATAAGTGTATTCATTTACCAATAATGTTTAGGGGCCATTAACGGTTATTTTTTAAGTTTGGAATTCTCCATTAGGTTAATCCATACATGTTTCATGGGTCGATCATAACATGAAATTAATGAAGAGTCACCTATAAATACAAAACACCTCTAATGTTATTATTCACTTGGAATGTCTTAGCAACATTAAAGAATCACCTAGCACTATCTTTGAACATTTTTCAAAAGGCATATCCATATCTCAGATCTTTGGGGAGAAAACCTATAACAATACTTAGAGCCAAATATGAATATAAAAATTCAAAGTTATATGGTGCCAAGTATAAAATATCAAAATACAAAACCACATTCTAGATTGTTCACAATTTTACAAACACACACTTAAGTGGGAGAACTATGTGTGGTTTGGGCCCTCTTCATAGTATTAAAACATAGAAAATGTTCAACCATTTAGTGAGAAGTGCTTGGTGATAAAAAAATTTAGATCGAGAAGATCATCTAAGCTAGTTTATAATAGAGGTTCTCCACAACACTTTGAGTCTTGAAAAAGAGCGAGTTTATGTTGTAATGGATTAAATAGTTTATTGATGTAGGAACATCAAGCCAACATTTGTCATTTTTGTGTTTTGGTCAATAGAAGGTCAAGACTAGTCAAAGTTAGTTGTCAAGGTGCTTGAGGGACCTTATTAGGTCCATTTGTGTCCTTAGAGTCCATTTGGAGTCATATAAGTGTGTTATACGACTTCTAATAGTTTTCCCTCCAAAACCTAAAATTTGAAAATTCAAATGCTTCCAAGAGCTAAGGAGGACTTAAACATGGTCTAAGAGGTTAGATGAATCAATAAAGGTTCAATAGGACTAATATGTGTTGTAATAAGTGTCTAAGTTATATGTGTCATGTTTACAAGTTAAAAATCATGTTTTGGTTTAGTAACCCTTCACCATACATTGGGTTCAAGAACAAGATGTTGCTTTGTAACTGAATTGGATAACCACCCTTAAACTTGGTGAAAATAGAGGATGGTACATAAGTTTTTGGTATGAGAAAAGAGATAAGAGACCTCCAAGAGAGGGATGAGAGGGTTAGAGAATGAAAGAAGACAATAAAAATATGAATCAATCTATTGATGGATTGTGTTGTAAAATGTTGGTGCAATGTTGAAGACAAATTGATCATGGTGCCATTTCCCTTTCAAGCTCTCCGGTTTGTTATTTATATTTATACATTGTGTTAATCAAGATTTAAAACTATATAGGCAAAGAATTTGTATGTATATTTGTAGGTTGGGAGGACTGTAGATTGCAATCAACAAGAAGGAGGAAGTTAAAAAGAATGATAACTTGTATAAGTAAGCATGTTATTCAGTCACCTATAGGTATGGGAAAGACTGGCTTGAATATTAAACAAGTATGACCAAAAAATGAGGTCAATTATGGAAACTAGAGATAGTGGTGATGTTTATGAGGACTTCTCCCCATAGCTCTGCATCATTTGGTGTCAGAGCAAGGCAAGTTTAGCTTGGGTAAAATCGTGTGTTGATTTCCTTACAACTTGTTCATTTGATTTAATTGCATAATTCCATGAGGTATGCATGCGAAGTAAACTTGCAAGGTATTGATTGAGAAAGAGGTTGCATGTCTGATTCATTAAGATCAGCTTAGAGGAATATCAGTTTGAGGAGAGAGAAAATAGAAAGCCCCATAGTCCTTTGAGAAGGACAAGAAACTAGTCAAGGAAAGAGAGGAAAAGAGAGCATTACAACTCCAAGAAAAAATAAAGAAGGAAGACTCCAAAATAGATTCAAGAGGGTTAAGAAGAGATCTCAAGTGAGGACTCAAAGAAGAGGGAAGGCCCAAAAGAGGTCTAACAGGCAAGGTTGATAGACTTGATAAGAGGAAAGTCTAAATAGGCCAAGAAAACAAGAGAAATGGAAGAGATGGATATAGAAAGAGAAATAGAATACATAAGAAGAGAATTGGGGTAAGGAATAAAGAGGATAGAGCTCATGATGAAGCTTATAAGAGAACAAGAAAGCCAATGGATTGGTTGGAATGTGAGAAGAAAAGCAAGTCTCCACTAGAGTCACTTGTGAGAAGAAGAAGGCACAAGAAAGGTGCCTTGAAGAATGAGAAGAAGAAAGAGAAAGCAACCCAAAGAGGCATGAGAATAGATATGTTTCCAAGTGAGAAACAAGATAGAGAGATTGAGAAGATATTTCTCATTGAAGAGAATATGTAAATGAATACAAGAAGAGAAGATGGAAAATACCCATGCCAAAGACATTCAAAGAGACTATGTGATCTCTCATTTTATATGCTAACATTGATTTTGAATTTGTGTTTGTAGGTATGAAACATGAAAGATATGAAGTGAAGAGCAAGTGGCAACCCAATAAGGTACAAGACAACAAATGGGTGATAAAGAACATGAAAAGTGCACAAGAGGATCAAGTTGCAAGTGTACTCTAAGCAAGCATGAGAAAGAAGAATGAATACAAATTGGTTGAAGCTGAGTATGAAAAGGTTAAAGATGATATGGAACATGTGGTAGATTCAAAAAATAAGGAGCTATAGTAGTTGGAACACTACATAGAGGAAGAAGATGCATCGATAAGAAGGCTAGACAAAGCCAAAAGGAAGAAAAACAAGAATTTGGAAAGGAGAATGGAACCAAAAAAATTGAACAGCAATATGTTGAGGATGAAGGACCCTCAAAGAACCAATTGGAATTCAAGGAAGAAATTTAGAGGCTCAAGTTTTTTCCCTCTTGGGGAGTATGATGTAAGAGCATCAAGCCAACAGTTGTCATTTTTGTGTTTTGGTCAATAAAAGGTCAAGTTTGGTCAAAGTTAGCTATCAAGGTGATTGAGGGACCTTATTAGGTCCATTTGTGTCCTTAGAGTCCATTTGGAGTCATATAAGTGTGTTATAGGACTTCTAGGAGTTTTCCCTCCAAAACCTAAAATTTGAAAATTCAAATGCTTTCAAGAGCTATAGAGGACTTAAACATGGTCTAAGATGTTAGATGAATGAATAAAGGTTAAATAGGACTAAGATGTGTTGTAATAAGTGTCTAATTTATATGTGTCATGTTTACAAGTTAAAAATCATGTTTTGGTTTAGTAACCCTTCACCCATATGTTGGGTTCAAGAACAAGAAGTTGCTTTGTAACTGAATTGGATAACCAGCCTTAAAGTTGGTACAAATAGAGGATGGTATGTAAGTTTTTGGTATGAGAAAAGAGAGAATAGAACTCAAAGAGAGGGATTAGAGGGTTTGATAATGAAAGAAGACAATAAACCCTAAAAAAAATGAATCATCCCATTGATGGACTATGTTGTAAAATGTTGGTGCAATGTTGAAGATAAATTGATCAATGTGTCATTTCCCTTTCAAGCTCTCTGGTTTATTCTTTATATTTGTGCATTATGTTAAGCAACATTTAAAACTATATAGGCAAAGACTATTTATATCTCCAGGTTGGGAGGACTGTAGATTACAGTTAGCAAGAAGGAGGAAGTTAACAAGAATGATAAATTGTATAAGTAAGCATGACATTCAGTCACCTATAGGCATGGGAAAGATTGGCATGCAGATTGAAAAAGTATAACCAAAGAATGAGATCAGTTATGGAAACTAAAGACAATGGTGATGTTTATGAGGACTTCTCTCCATAGCTCTATATCATTTATGATAGGCACCAAAAGTACATTTTGAGTAAATATTTGAGTTCATCTTAAATTATTATGCAAGTTCAAAAAAAGACACATGATTTCTAGTTCATCAAGGAAATATTTAGTGGTGAATCCTTGTTAATTCATGAATATTTCATTTTTTGAGATCAACATTTGGCAATGTTGTGGGGTATCCAAAAGTGTGAGATCGCCTAAATTTTAGTGTATAATTTAAATTTAAGGATCAACTCACTTTTTAAAATAAATTTTCCATTATAAATGTATATCATTGGTACCAAGAAATCCAATCTAGGGGTATTCACCCCTATATATGGTATTCACTCCTTGAGTACAAAGTATCTCAAGCGTCGGTATCTACTATCATGCTTCTACAATCAATAGTCAGGCAATAGTAACCAAGTGATGATTGACAATAAGAAGGTGACGGAGGACTGTGAACAACTATTGGGCAACTATAAGTAGCTATCAGGTGACTGTAACTAGTAGTCGGGTGATTACATGGAGCAGTCAGGTGAACATGAAGAAATCAAAACTAGCAATCAAATGACTATAACCAGCAATCCAGTGATAACATGAAATAGTCAGACGTTTGAGTGCAATAGTCGGGTGACTATCATTTGTGTGTAATGTTGATTCAATGGCTAATGCTAATAATGTTAAGGCATCAAAAAAATTAAAAAAATAGAATAACATGTTATCTTATTTCAACCAAAGGGCAAACACATGTATAAATATTAATTTATAAACTATTATTGTTTATTCATTACTATTAGGGTTCAATAATAATTAATGTCTAGAACTATCTTGTATGCAGAATCCAATGATGATACGATCGAAGTTATGCATCCATTAGAATAAGTACCTAGAAATGAAATATCAGACAAAGGTATTAAATATTATTTGATTTATTGTTCTGTTATTTATTTGAATTTTTTTACAATCTTTATTAATAATTAGTCTATAATGATTTTGCATGCAGAACACAATGATAATAGTTTTGAAGATATACCTCCATTGGAAGATGTACCTGGGTATGAAATACCAGACAAAGGTACTAAATATTATTTGATTTACTATTTTGTTATTTATTTACACTTTTGTTATAATCTTTATTAATAATTAGTCTACAAATATTTTGCATGCAGAACCCAATGATAATAGTTTTGAAGATATGCCTCTACTGAAAGACATCCCTAGATATCAAATTTCAAATAGAGGTATTAAATATTATATGACTTACTATATTGTTAACTCTTTACAATTTTGTATCAAGGGCTAATTTTTAATAATAATTACAAGAGTGATACCTATTTTGCAAGTAGACCCATTGATAACCCTTTTGAAGATATGCCTCCATTGGAATACATCTCGAGTATGAAATACCCTCATAGAATTCAAGGAAAAGGACACTAGAGGACATCGTCTATTACATCATGATTCCTCACTAAGCAAACTTACTTGATTATCCATGGATTTTTTATAGCTAGTAATTTGATTTGATTATTAGTAACTGAGTTGTAAGTCATATATTGTTATGGGGTAGTGGTATGTTGCTTTGGTTTCATGATTTCATTGCTATAAGTTAGTTGTAGTATATATTCTTTATATTGAGATCATGTTAACTTATTATTTCAGCCATATTGTATGATATACATGTCATGATGTTATGGACTAACTACCTACTTATCATGAGTTGGATGCAGGAGAGATTCTTCCCTAAGAACATGATAGAAGGAGAGAATTATTGGAGAGGGTGATGTAGATGGAGATGTTGGAGGATGACAGAGAAAATGGATAGAACCCTACACATACCACATAAGTAATTCATGTTAGAAGCATTGTGGAATGGCTAACATAATATGTTTTGATGTTTTTTGCATTTAGATAGTCATTTGCACATGGTTTGATATCTTAACTAATGATGATGTGTAATTAATTTAGTGTGTTTATGTTTATGTCATGTTAATGTGCTCATGATTGACAATATTTTTGGAAAGGTCAATTTGCATAAACTTGTATGTGGACTAATGATTCTAGAATGTTTTAGTACATAAATTAATTATCATCATGATGTCTTAGAGATATCATCATAGGACTTAATGCCTTAATACAGATAAATAATAGCTTAAAATAAATAGCTATCATTATTATAATGGTATTAATCTAAAATTAATGATTAACGAGTTAATCGATTACCTTGGCACTAAGTGATTATTCACTTATTATTTGGTCATAGTAATTTTAAGTCATTTAGAAAAAATAAAAATAGGAAAGAAAATAAAAGGGGAAATAAAATAAAAATACCCCAAAAAATCATAAAAAGGAAAAAAGGAGATAAAATAATAGTAAGTTATTATTTTCAAAATAAAACAAAAAATAAAGCGCCATATTCTAGAAGAAAGAAAAAATATATAAAAATAAGGGCGCAACAGGAAAATGGAAGGGAAGAAAAGCGCAACAGTACAAAAGGAAGAGTAGAGGCATGGGAGTGAAATGGAAAGAGGATTTAATCAGTCATATCGCCCATCCAGAAGTGTATACCAAGTAGGTGGCACCTTAGATTATGTGATTTACTCTGAAATGGTACACACACACACACACACACACACACACACGCACGCAATAAATAAAGTGCATAAATTCAATAAAGAAGTCACATATTTTTGTGGTATGGGCCTTAAGAATTGAGTGAACTAAATAATGATAAACTAAAACTTGTTTGTTAAAGAGAAAACTAGTGAAATAAGCTAGGCGTTGCATGTTTAAATATCCTTGTACCCATATGAAAGCATTCAAGGTGCAACTTCATTTTATATGTAATAAATACAAACCATAAAAAAATATTATTCACAGCCGTATGGATTATACATGTGGGGTGATTAATTATATATATATATATATATGAAATAGAGTAAATAATGATAATTCCCTTAGCGTTCCTCTAGCACGAAAGCAATCTCATAATTGCTTTTGGGCTTTTGTGTCCTTCATGTTTTATTTTGAAGCCGTAGGAAGAGCTACAGAGTAAATTCGAGGCAGTAACAAAGAATTGATATAATTATTATAACTTGTATTTGATCATTTATTCCTTGAGAATAAATAACTAAGATATAAGGATTTTGGAATAAATGTGGCAATTTGTCTCATTGAGTCGATCTAAAGGTATAAGCGAATTTATTTAAATTAAATATGGTGATCTAATTCAATAGGGTAATACAAAATAATATTTATACTATCAAACTTATCTTACTTAATTCGACCTTCTATTGCCAACACCCATACAATGATTCATGTGAACGATACACAACGATCTATCCTTATATGGTGCCTTAAATTATAGGTAGTGATTTAATTACATACAAAGGTATATATACACAAAATTCAATCCAACAACTTAGGTAAATCAACATGTGATATCTGGCTATAATATAACGTTATATATATATATATATATATATTAGTAAGGGATATATACACACGAAGATTTATTATAATGAGAAAAAAAATACATTGACTTATTTTATAAA
Source organism: Torreya grandis (assembly GCA_037957365.1). Classification (NCBI taxonomy): domain Eukaryota; kingdom Viridiplantae; phylum Streptophyta; class Pinopsida; order Cupressales; family Taxaceae; genus Torreya; species Torreya grandis. The sequence continues at coordinate 4,197,664 of JARHVA010000119.1, read as the reverse complement.
AGCAACAACTTATTATATACATGCAATGACTTAGAAATTTGAGAAAATAATATATAAGTTATATATTACTTGTTATATATAACATTTAAGTTATATATAGCAATATTGAACATGCATCAATCTGAATTCATGGATTATAACCTGAAAGCTTATTATCATAGTTAGGCAATTTGTTGAATTGATCTACATATATAGTTATGACCATCTAGTATGGCCAAGCTCATAACTATTATATTTTGTGTATAACATGCTAACCATTAAGGTCACAGAATATTGATTTATAAGATAGGTATAATTATCTAGTAAATGGCAATATAACGGATAACATTATTTCATTTCCAATATAAATCTATTATGTTATATGGGGTTGCTAGCCAATGGTATAAATGGGCAATGGTGAATGAAGTCATTTTTACCATTAAAAAAAAAGACTCGGTATATATGTTTGAATATTGATTTATAAGATCACAAAATAATTTAACCATTTAAATATATAATTAGTCAAATAAATTATTTATATAGATATAACCATTAACATGTATATTATTGATGAATAAGTTGAAATATGGTTAACACATTTAATGACTTATACCTGTTATAGTTTTAAAACACAATATTCGTTCTAAGTATCACCCACTAGGATCTACATAAATCGATTAACATGTATTATAAAAATATTGTGATATAATACTTATTTAAATGGCATTATGATGATACATTTAAAAGTCATTATTTATGTTTAATATGCTACAATGATCACATTTAATATGTTTTATTGTGTTTCATGCGTAATTTGCTATATAAAGGAGGATATATATAAAAAGGAGATATGGATGTTAACAAAAGTAAGGGTATTGGCATCATCATGATATTAGTACACTAATACTAATACTGAGAAATTGTTATACGAGCAATATATGAATGAGATATATATGCCAGTAAACAATGATTTGCATGTGTTATTAGATATATATGCATGAAACTTTTAATGATTGTTGAAATCATAAGGAGATATTGGTTAAGAAATGGAAATGGCCATTAATACAATATTTATATATTGAGAGGTACTTGTAAGTGATATATAGTACGAATAAAGTGAATATGAAGAAAGATATATGTATATATATAACTCATATACGTTATATATATGTATGCATACTTAAACTATATATATATATATATATATATATATATATATATATATATATATCTGTGTGTGTGTGTGTGTGTGTGTGTGTGTGTGTGTGTGTGCATACTTAAACCATATGAAGATATATCTCATATATGTGTGTGCGTGTGTGTGTGTGTATGAAGATGTATTTCTTGTATATAAGAAATACATCTTCATATATATATATATATATATATATATATATGGTTTAAGTATGCATACATATATATAACGTATATGAGTTTATTGGGTAATATGCCTATATTTATAGTTAATGGATTGATAACATAAGCCCTAGCATTTTGACGGACAAGAAACCATATCCATATGAATGCAGTCTCTTGTGACATATAAAGATTATGACTAACTATTAATATATATGCATACAGTAGGAAAAATATGTGTACAATACTTATTGCGAGTATATGAATATGTACAAGTGCTTACACTTATATAACATAGATTAGTATATCGTGATGCATATCCATAAGTTATAGTTATTTTGATTGGCAGAGACTAAGTTATAGATTCTTGAAGCATGGGAAACTTATGCATACAACCTCTTAAAATATAACAAATTGTTTAAACGAAAGACTATGATTTCATGAGAATTATGACTATTTTTATCATGATTGGTTGATAAAATTGAATAGTATAACGATGGACTATGATAATAGCACTTATCATAAAATGTACCATATTGAATATACTTATGGAAATTAGATGTATGTAGTCCATACATAGATTATACCCAGTTGGTATAAACCATAATTGCTTGCTTATTATTTAGGATTAAGAGACATGTGACTCTTGAAATTATAGGACTGGTTGTTCATAATTGAGTAATGTGATCATGTACAATGAACTATGATATTATGGGATGTTATAGAGTGTATTTTATTTGAAATCTACAGTCCAAACATATGTTATAACCAAGTGGTATAAACAATAATTATTATATCTAGATACATTCATACATTTGATAGACTAAATGTATGTGTGTTGGATATTTTTAAGAATACCATGTTTATGATAGTTAGTAAAAAGTATAATATTGTGTCTGCTTATGAAAAATAGAGTGTGCAACTTAATATATATTATACTCGGTTGGTATAATCTAAATTTCTTTGCTATAGATCTTATTGTGAGATTCATTCATATGTTGATGGAATAAATATATGTTTTTTTATTATTCATATGCTTAGCATGTTATGTGATTGTTAGTAGGATGTAGTCTGTATGAATCTATTGGTTCTACTATGTTAACCACATCTTGCATTGGTGATACTAAGTAGTGAGATGGATTTCACTAGCATACTAGCATGAAAATACTAGATGAAGGTGATCCGATCAAGTAGTGTGTATGAATCAAACTAATTCTTAGATCATTATTTATCAAAAACTTTGACCAAAAAAATGTTTAGTGAGACATTGTCATTTTATGAGTATGATTTACATGTTTGTGTGATATCTTGGATAGAATGGGTTTATATAATACACTGCATGCTTAGTTTTAGAAATAATACAACACACAAGTACTAGCTTGTTTCTTTGGATTCCTGCACCATCACTATCGACTCATCCATGAAGGGAGGTCCATTCCCTGATGGGATTAGTGCGGGGGATCATTGGTCTATGGTCGGTGTGAAAAAGTGCTTAAATGATGCTCTCCCTCTACATAATAGTACTACTTTTGAGATGATACTTGAGATTGTCATATATACTAGAGTTTGGGGAACTATGCTCTAGGGAGCCATGTATTTTATATATGTACATTATATTGTATTTATTATTGAAACATTGTCATGATGAGCTATAATTACTTATTTACCATGCACTGACAATAATGATTGTATGTTTGTACTAGCCGTGGTTGGATATCTATAATTAATTATGATGTGTTTCTTATGATGATAGTGATCAGTGATGTATGATGTAGTATGTTTTATTTACAGTTATCACACTTAGAGTATTTTTATATGATCATCAATTATATTCTCATGGTGTAATCTATTTAAAATATATGTTGTTTAAATTTTAAAAAATAATATTTTTCTAAGTCAAATCCAGTGGGGTTGTTACCTCATCATAGATGTCGATAATGAGTACTAAACATCCCCAGATGAAATTTCTACTCATCCAACACAATCTTCAGTTGAAAAAAGCATTAAAATTTTATGCAAAAGAAGAGAAATACATGGACAATTGGAAGGTCATGGAAATTAGTTGAATTTTAGTTTGTGTATTTGAAATCTATTTGAATTAAATGCAGTCATGTGATAAATATATTTTGTTTATTTAACAGTATTTTATGTTTATAATTGATTTATTTAACAATATTTTTTGTTTATAACTGATTTATTTAATAGTATTTTTTCGTTTATAATTTTTTAATTTTGTACGTACGTTTTAATTGTAATCTATAGCATTCTAAAATAGTAAGTTCTAAAAAAAGTGTATTCACTGTAATATGTTATTTTCCATTTTTACACCTTTAAACAAAAATTACATTGTTAAATCAAAAGAAATAATATTGAACCTTGCAATAAACCAATTGAAGATTTCATTGATTTATTAGACATTATTGCATAATCGTCCACTGAAATTCCAAAGTCTTAAAACATTTTATTTATTCAAACAAAGAATACCATGCACATCCATAGAAATAAATAATACGAGTATGGAAGCCAAAATTATATAATATATTATTTGGGATCAACTCCAATAGAAATTACATTGTTTTTCAAACAACACTGATATCACAAAACAAAAATGCAATGCCAAAAAAAAATATTCATTATTTTTCAAACACTTGGGTGTCTGTATCCATTCCCTGATCAGTTTGAGCATTTACTTGGTTAGAATTAGTGGCTTCTAAAAGGATCCCTGACTCTGTAACATCTTTGGTTGTGGTATTGATATTTTCAAGACTTGGCCTTTCATTTGCAACAATATCTCTAGGTGATAGCAAGGAAGTGTCCTTTCCAACTTTCTCTTTAAATAAGATTTTAGGGCCCAAGTTGTGTTCTTTAAGGATTTTATTTAATGTATTATTCTACTTGTTCATTGAAACAAGTTTTTCCTTGAAACAAATGGTCACAGATATACTTTTGTGTGCACTCTTCAAATGCATGTCAAGGACAACAACTTGATTCTTAAAATTAATATATTTTAATTGTAAATGAGCAAAAAAGTTAATTAGTTAAAAATTATACAATAAATTTTATTAAAAAATAATAAATAAAAATTTACAATGGTTTTTTCTTTTTCGACATTCGCGATATCCACAAAGCTTTTGTTTTTTCTCCATTTGTTGTAATATGATTGACATTCTGCATTCAAATTCTCAAGATTATTTAACATTTTATCAAAAACATTATCATTAAAGCTCTTACCCACTACAATAGTACCAAAAACTACCTGGTCGAATAAAACATTAATTTTTATAGGTTGATGTTCAATTATTCAACACAATTGATTGCATTGGTTGTGATTCTGAAAATGTGCATTTATTTCTTGTATCAATACTTTTTCTCTATACTCCCACGTTCTTAATTCATCAATGTTAGTAATAATACAATCATTAACAAAGGCCTTAGTACTATCTACCAATAAATTGGGAATTAGAAAAAAAGTGTGTTAGTCATCATTTTGTGGAGTCTCCTTAGGGGTTTCTCTATTAAATGGACTGTCAGGTGTAAACCGAGGTTTCAATTGCTCTGCTAACTAGGCTCCTTATATTATATCATGAGGATTAAAATATGTCATGGAGCTGCCACTATCAATCCCCAATAACTCTTCATCAAGATCAATATTTTTAAGAAATGTAGTAGTTCTTGACATACTAGGGAGACCGTCAATCAAAAAGTTTGAAAACTCTAATGTTGCAAATTACAACGTGCCCCCACTTTAGTTAGAATTGTTAAATATTTCCCTCTTCCTGTATTTACAAGGTGGGGTGGTGGTGGTGGTTGGAATTAAAAATTTATCTTTTGAAAAGGAGAGGAAGATGGACCTGTAAATTGGATTAAAAATTAAAAAATGTCAATCCTTTATTAACACTATTAATTTCATATGTTTCAATCACAATCTATTTGGTCAAAAATAAAAACTTTTAATTAATTCATGCCCCTTGTTGTATTGGTTGAAAATGAAAATTTGAAGTTATAGCCAATGTTGGTTACACTATACATTGTGTCATCGTAAAAAGAAAATATATTTTAAGAATGACAATGATAAACATATTTTTGTAAATTAAATCAATGCTGAGATAGTGTATCAAGTTATCCCAACAACATAAGGGAAATGTTGACTAATAAATGGAGTCATAATCAAACTTTGCATGCATTTTCTCTTTTGTAATGGTTGCACCGAAGATGATTCTATATTGTCATCCATGTCTATATCTACAGTTGCCTCAAGGGGTTGATGACCCTTTATTGTTGCATTTCTTCTTGAAATAATATTTTTTGAAAGAAATAACAAGAATATTTTTATCTTGAAAAAAATATTATTTATTTAATTATTTGAAAATAATAGTGCAATGCAACCTAACCTCCTAGTCATCTAAGGAGAGTGAGTTGACAAACATTCAGTGATGAAGAGTCATTGGAACAGGAGTGGCTTGCAAGTTGTAAAAAGACTCATTGTATAACACAATAAGAAAACTGGTAGAATAACATATGGAATTTTCATTTTGAATGGCAGAATTCACATCATCCCTAATTTTGCTCAAAAGAAATTAACACCAATTAAATTGTTCACTGTTAAGAGTACATAGAATATAAACAACTACCCAGTAAGGAATGTTTGAAAGCCTTCCTTGAAATACAAATCTAGGTTGGAATAGTTCAACCATTCTAAGCAAAAAATGATTTTTCACCACTTCAACTTTAAGTTTCCTTCCACCATGACTTTGGGGACCTGTAACAAAAAAACACATTAACACGTTAAGAAATTATGACTAATCGATGTAAAATAAATCAAAAAAATTGATGAATTATAAAATGGAAAAAATAATACCATCTAGCTGAAGTGCATAAATAAACTCCAAATATTTATTGTCATCATCAGTTAATATTACCTTCATTGTGACCTCCTCCACGTCCTTGTACAATAGGCCTGTTAATCTATGGATGTCCTCTAGAGTGATTCCAAATGAAACAAAACGTGAGCTCAAGTAGAGAGTAAATTTTGATGTGAAACTATCAAACTTTATAACATAAAATTTAGAATACGAGTTTCTCTTTTGTTATATGATATGTAGACAATCCCTCTAAATTTGTACTACTTGATCCAATTTGTGTATGTATCATTCTGCTCAAAAAGTTATAAGATCCTAGTGCACATGAGATTTTTGAATCATTATTTGAAGGAATCAATATCGAAACATGTACCAAAAGGGGTTTGGGAAGCCATGGATGTTAAAGATGTTACTTTGGGAAATTAGGCGAGGATGGAGAGTAAGGATAACTGGAGCAAATATGTTACTTTAAAAAATTGAGTGAGGATGAAGAGCAAAGATAACTGAAACAATAAATTAAAAAGTGGCACATGGGGTGCATGGATGGCTTATATAGGTGATTAGAGGGGGATAGCTTGGTGACAAGAAGGCACAAATGGATGACAATCATATGTAATCAGATGACTATACCATGCAACCAGACATTTTTGATATGCAAGTAGATGATTGTGCCATGTAGTCAGATGACTATAGTATGTAGTTAGATGACTACAAGATGTAGTCGAATACCTGCAAGATTTAGTTAGATGACTTTAAGACACAGTCGGATGAATGTATCATGTATTTGGATGACTGCATTGTGCCATCTAGATGACTTCATCGTGCAGTCAGATGGCTTCATTGTACATCTAGATAATTGCATCATGTAGCTGGATGATTGCATTGTGTAGCTGGATAACTGCATTGTGTATCTAGATGACTACACTCACTCAGGAGACTACATAGTACAATAAAACACTTGTAGTATGTAGTATGTAGTTGAGCAACCATTCTTGGTATTGAATTCACCATGTACCACCTTTTAATTTTCCTACACTATTACACGCCTTTCAACCTGATTCACCACCATTGTGAAACCGATTCACCTAGTGACCTCCAAAATTTTTAATATAGACCACTAAAAATTTTCATGTAGTTCGTATGCATAACTTATGGAATTTGGAAGTTAGAGGACTTTTTATGGTTGTGAAATCGCCAACTTAAGCAAATGGTAGATATGTAACCACCCTAACAGTTCTTAACCTTTAAATGGCAGTTATATAGCTACCACTCCAGTTTTTCAATCTTAAGTGGCAATTTTGTAAATGCCCTTGTGGTTTTGAAAAGTTAAGTGGAATTTTTACAACTATTATGGCAGGTTTGACCTACATAAAGTCATGGTTTTGTTCATGACTAACACACAAGAAGTTTAAAGGATAAATAAGTGTTCATGATTTCATTTATAACTCTTGGGCTTCTTGTTTAATCTTAGGGAAAGGGTATTTTGTATTTATGATCCCATGGGGATTCAAGGTAAGGCATTCATTCATGAATTCATTCAAGGTCATTCATTTTCATTGAGTGTCTAAAAGTAGAATTGTTCAAACATGTGTAGTTGATGGTAGAGGAAGCACATTGAGTGAATGGGAGCTCCATGAAGTGCATAAAAAGTAGTAAAGTATAGAGTAGATATGAGTTGAAGAATAAACATTTGAGATGGTTGAGTTCAATAGTATTTCTTGCTAAATAAATAAGTCATCCATTGAAAAGTGCACAAATCATTACAAAAGTACTATTTTTTTTGAGGTTAGTGTCCATGTAAGTCCAAGAAGGCAAAAGCTTGTAAACTATAGAACATAATGGAAATGAGGAAGCATGGATTTAGTCTTTTTAGATTTTCCTTGCATTTAGTTTCTCCAGAGTATGTCTTCTATCTCTCTATTTCATGTTTTGTTCGATTCCTTTACTACGTGTTCTTAACAAATTGTAACTAGTTTAACACATCAAACACTTAAGAGAACTGAAGAATAAATTTAAAAAACACAGTACTTGTTTATAGAGGTTAAATAGCTTAAAATCATGTGTTAAATTCTATGGAAGCACATTAGATTGTAGTCACGTATGGAGTAGTAGCATGTTTAAAATGTGAAGGGTAATATGTAATGAATATAGCATGTGGGGATTGCATGCCAAGAGTTGCATATTGTTTTTTATGCTTTAGATAACAATCATAAGAGCTCAAATACATCTTGGAAGTTGTTATATGGAGTAGAAATTGGTAAAAACACACTTGTAAATGATTCATGTTGGTGAAGTTTAGTTTGGAATATCTACCTACTTTATAGATCAAATCAGTATCAAATAAGGTTTTCCTTGTACCTTGAAAAGGTTTGTTAACACATTTTCGCAATGTGTTATATATTATTTTGTGTTTGTCTATTGATAAGGAAGCATAGGTTTCTAAGTTGAAAATTTTGAAGATGTTGTGGTGTGGAGCTAAAAGCTTCAACTGTTTGCAGACACTAGAAGGAAGGATGCTGAAGAACCAGAGCCACCAGTGTCGACAGTATGACCGACGTCAGTCAAGTGTAGTGGAGAAGGAGACCGGCGACGGCAGGAAGTCGGTCGACGTCGGCAGCACCAGACTAGCAGGGATCGGCGTCGGTCACCTGTGTATTTTTTGAACTGCTGTTGACGAACAGTCAGTTAGTTGAACCGAGTGTTTGCATGCTAAAGGGCTAATTTAAGTCGCGGGCTGTGTGTCTAATTTTAGTAGTTAGAGTCCTATTTTTTGTAAGCATGGGATCTTATTTATAGACCCATGAGGCATGTATTGTAATCAATTCTAAGGCAAGTAAAAGCATTGAAGCTAGAAAGGTCAAGGAGATCTACAGGTGTAAGGTCAAGGAGATCAGCTGAAGCATTCAAGGAGGGATAGCAACTCAGGCTTTAGAGTTGTGTTGAACAAGAGAGAGAGGGAAGAAGGTCTTGAGGTGTGGCAAGCCTTTGAGGTGGAGGAAGAAGTGGCATCTTCCTTATTGTATTTTCTTCTATTAATTTCTAATACAAGAGTGTGTATTGTCTCTCAAATTCTTTGCTGTCTCAAGTTTCTAGCTACTTATCATTCTGGTATAATTTCTGTGTTTAATTGCATATAAGAAAGTAATCAATTGTGCTCTAATTGGTAGAGCTACAAATCCCCTGACAAGTGGTATCAGAGCTACGATTTGCAGGAAGCAGGGTATTGTTTTTGATTACAGGTCATTCATAGGGTTTTCTGATTGAGTGGGAGTTCAGCAATGGTAGAAGAAAGCAGGCTACGAATGGAGAAGTTTAACGACAAGAATTATCAACATTGGAGGATGCAGATTGAGGACTATCTGTATCAGAAGGATCTATACTTACCGTTGGGTGGGGTTGCATGCAAGCCCACATATATGAAGGATGAAGAATGGAACATTCTTGATCGGAAGGCTCTCGGTACCTTAAGGTTGAGCCTTGCATCGTCTGTGATTTCCAGCTTATCACAGTGCAAGACAACGGAAGAGTTGATAAAGTCCTTGGCAAATTTATACGAAAAGCCCTCAGCTTCTAACAAGGTATACCTTATGAAGCAGCTATTTACTTTACAAATGCAGGAAGGTGGATCGGTACATACTCATCTCAGTGATTTCCATGGTTTGGTAAACCAACTAGCTTCAGTCAATATTGTTTTTGATGATGAGGTAAAGGCTCTCTTGATTTTATGTTCTTTGCCTGAAAGTTGGGATGGTATGGTTATGGCAGTAAGTAATTCTGCATCTGCTTCTAAAATCTTAAAAGTTGATGATGTTGTGAGTGTGATCTTGAATGAGGAAATATGCAGGAGAAGCATAGGTGAATCATCAGGGAATGCTCTAAGTGCAGAAAGCAGGGAAAGGCAAAGGGAGAAGGTTGAGCAAGGGAAATCAAGGTCGGGAAAGAGATCTGAGTCCAAAGGTATTACCTGCTAGTTTTGTGGAAAGAAAGGACATACAAAGAAGGAGTGTTGGTTGAGAGATAAAGAGAATCAACATGCAGGTATGGAAGAAGCAAAGGATGCAAATATTGTGATGCAGAATGCTCTCATACTTTCTTCAGATAGTCAGGTAGGATCATGGATTTTAGATTCTGGTTCATCTTTTCATGCATCCCCAAACAGAGATTTGTTCTACGAGTATGAACAGGGAGACTTTGGAGTTCTTTATTTAGGGGATGGTATGTCTTGTCAGATAGTTGGCAAAGGGAAAGTGCAGCTCAGATTGCAGATTGACAACACGTGGGTGTTGAAAGAGGTCATGCATGTTCTGATTCTAAAGCAGAGTCTGATTTCTATAGGAAGGTTGGGAGATGAGGGATGCACAATAACCCTCACAGTGGATTCTTGGAAGGTTACCAAGGGAGCACTTGTTCTAGCAAGAGGTAAGAAAGTAGATACTCTTTATCTGTCTACTTGTATTACTGATTCTACTTCTGGTGTAGATTCGAAGATGTGGCCTAATAGGCTTGGTCACAAGAACAGGAAGGGAATGGAAGTTCTTGATTCAAAAGGTATGTGTTCAAATTTGGAAAGCATAAATACAGTTCATTGTAGAAAGAGGAAATTTGATGCTTTTGACAGGAACAAAGAAGCCTTGGTGTTTATGGAGGAGATGAAGGACAGAGATCAGTCACAGGCACTGAATAAGTCTAAGCAGGGCAGCATGGACAGAGGTTTGATCCAAGAAGAGCTCATGGATGAAAATTTCATCACTTACAGGAACACACAGACACCGATGTCGGTAGCTTGGCATTGACGTCAGTCATCCAGATACCGACATCGGTCATGTGCAGACCAGCAGGGTCGGTAGGTCAGACAGGAGAAGTTTGACGTTGGTCATAAGGACCGATGTCGGCAGGAGGGACAACGGCGTCGGCCAGGGAAATGACGTCGGTAGTCAGGTTCAGTGCAGGGAACCGACATCGGTCGGGAGCAGACTGGGAGATGGCCTAGATCAGTCACTAGAACGGATGTTGGGTGAATTAATAGGTCTCAAACACCCATGTGGAGGTCAAAAAAGGTATGTGAACCTTGTATTCATTGTTCACCTTCTTTATATTGCTTACTGATAGTCACGAACTAGGAAGATGGAAGAAGCAATGCAGGTAGAATCCAGAAACAGTGGGAGCTTGGCATGGATGAGGAGTGTGAGTCCTTAGAGAACCAAACAGGTATTTGTTGGCAGTGTTGTCAGCTGGAAGGAAGCACTGGATAGAGGGATGGATTCCCATTTTAGAGAAGAGAGTGGATGGATACATGAGACAGAAGGCTATGGTATATGGTCTTGATTATGTTGCAGAACAATGGAGGTTTGACCATTGTATTTTATCTTTACCAGGTTGGATAATATTAGCTACATTATCTTGTTACTGTATTGTGTTACTTGTTGCAGGGTTTCATATACAGGGAGTTTTATGAGCTAAGGGTAGAGTTGGTTCAGAAGTATGTCATGGAGAATTTGGGAGCAGCAAAATTCTTGTGGCATAAGATACAGGTATTGCATCACAGGTTTACGTGGTAGTTGGTCTTCAAGAGTGACATTGAAGAGGGATACAGAGCCTAAGGAACAAAATAGATGGTGTACAGGTACAGGTACAAGTTGCAGTTGTTTATCTCCAAGTGGGAGATTGTTGTGGTGTGGAGCTAAAAGCTTCAACTATTTGCAGACACTAGAAGGAAGGATGCTGAAAAACCAGAGCCACCGGCGTCGGCAGTATGACCGACGTCGGTCAAGTGCAGTGGAGAAGGAGACCGGCGACGGCAGGAAGTCGATCGACGTCGGCAGCACCAGACCAGCAGGGACCGGCGTCGGTCACCTGTGTATTTTTGGAACTGCTGTTGACGAACAGTCAGTTAGTTGAACCGAGTGTTTGCATGCTAAGGGGCTAATTTAAGTCGCGGGCTGTGTGTCTAATTTTAGTAGTTAGAGTTCTATTTTTTGTAAGCATGGGATCTTATTTATAGACCCATGAGGCATGTATTGTAATCAATTCTAAGGCAAGTAAAAGCATTGAAGCTAGCAAGGTCAAGGAGATCTACAGGTGTAAGGTCAAGGAGATCAGCTGAAGCATTCAAGGAGGGATAGCAACTCAGGCTTTAGAGTTGTTGTGTTGAGCAAGAGAGAGAGGGAAGAAGGTCTTGAGGTGTGGCAAGCCTTTGAGGTGGAGGAAGAAGTGGCATCTTCCTTATTGTATTTTCTTCTATTAATTTCTAATACAAGAGTGTGTATTGTCTCAAGTTTCTAGCTACTTTATCATTCTAGTATAATTTCTGTGTTTAATTGCATATAAGAAATAATCAATTGTGCTGTAATTGGTAGAGCTACAAATCCCCTGACAGAAGAATGGGTAAAGCTTTGTAGAGAGAGGCTTTAATAACTTGAAGATACTAATTGAAAAAATCAAGATGAATATTTTAAATTAAGGAAGATGTGATAGTACTTGGAAGATGAGTATTAAGAATTGTAAGGTAGATTGACAAGAGATACAGATTTTCTCATGGGTATTATTAAAGAGTTACAACATGAGTTGAAAACCTATAAAGATACGTTGACAAAGTTTTAAGATGATGATGAAGGAGATAAAATAGTCTACCATGCAAAGGAGACCATCCTCTACTAAAGATGAACAAACCATGACTAAGGTGTACAAATTAACTACTCCACCATATTCTCTTCCTTTTCATAAAGATATATATGTTTGCTTTGGTAAATTTGAGAATCATGCTAATGGATTTGGATCTAAGTTGCTAACCAAGATGGGTTTTAATGTAAAGGGCCTTGGCATCAATGGCCAAGGAATGACTAATCCCATAAAGGTTGTGGAAAGAACTCAATATGTGAGTTTTGGATACGTTAGTGGAAAATAAGGAGTTTGATAATGCTTCGAGACAAATTAGGCAAGGAAAGCTTTAAAGCTAAAGATCTTGAGCCACTAACTCTAGAAAAATAACCTGGACAAGGTAATGGCATCATTTATTTAATCAAATCTAATGAAGAGTTTGATTCTCAAAATAATGGGAAATACTCTCATGAAGATAATGGTAGAATTGTGACACCTCAAAGGGCCAAATAAGAGTCTCAAAGAAGATGACATTGGCTTCATGAAGAAGGAGATAACACGATGTCACTCTGTGACCATGTGAGTGAATGCAAGTTGGAACTAAGAAGGGGACAACATTTTAATAATGGGAAGAGAATTAAATAAGATTGAAAACATATCCATAGAGAGGTGAACATCCCAAATGAGAATTTAAAACATTACCACTTCATCATGCTTGCACATATGGAATCTTGAGAAGGTATGACAAGAAAAAATCGTCCATTGTTTACTTCAAATTTAACATGAGTGCCCGTGTAGCACATAATTATTGGTATACATATCTATGTTTTTTTAAAAAATGAATGACCATTATTTGGCCATGTGTTGGAGGAGAAAATCCATACAAAAGAGGCATATATACTTTAAGAGGAAAGATGTAAGTTGTAAATATCACTCTTTAAATCAGAACGTGGAGAAGGGAGAAAAGCAAATGTTGTCCAAGAGAATGGGCATGAAAAATTTAAATCATTATAACATGAGTGGGAATTAGCATGCAAAATGTTGGGAGCTTCATCCACAACTTCACCTAAAGAATTGCAAGGAGCATTCCAAGAAGGAAGAGGCATCTACAAGCAAGAGGGAACTTGTTCAAGCACCTACAAAACAAGAGGTAGCAAATGCAGAAACTACACAAACACCTTCAAGATAAATGGTAGGAAAATAATAATCCCATTTGTATAAGTAAGAATCCATGAAGAGGGAGAAGGCCCTAGAGAAGAACCCATCACCATTACTAAGAGCTAGACATGGCAAAATATATGTCCTTGGAAGGTTAGTTGGAAAACTCAAATTTTTACTCGCATTCGCATGAAAATAAGGTGGAAACCATAGGGAGTGAGTAACCCATAGATGATTCCTCTTTGTTGTTCCCAAAATCTGTCACTCATTTTTGGGACAACATATGAACTATTTTGGTCCTGCAGGCGAAAATCCTCATTTCCCTTTTCAAAATTTGTTCTGAGCAATCAAATTCCTCATTTTTCAATTAAAGGATTAGCAGGTTCAATGGATTCAACAGGTAAATTCTCACAAAGGAACAATTTCCCAACACTTAGGCAACTTCAGGATTGCTTCAAAGCCTTGGTTCAAACAAGAATATTCATCGGCAAGCTTTAAAGGAAAGATTGAACCATTGAACCCTACTTCAAAAAGGTTCAAAGGTTCAATGACGTTGGCAAGCTTAAAGAGTTAAGCACTTCAACAAAAGTTCAACAAGTTTAACCGCTTCAAGGTTCAACAGCTTTAAAACACTTAATTAAAAAAAAAAAGCTTGAACTGTTGAACCATTTTGATTCAAAGGTTCAATGGGTTCAATGGTTCAAAGGTTCAACGAGCGATTAGTTCAATGTGTTTGGTTCGAAGAGATCAAAAGACTTAGAAGAAAAGAAGGCTTCAAACGCAATATTGAACTGTTGAATCGTTGAACCAAAGTTGGTTCAATCGATCGGTTCAAGGGACTGCCCCAAAGTTGAAAGAACAAGTACCCTTGCAGAGGGCATTGAACTAAAGGCAGGTGCCCTTGTGGAGGGCAGGGAACATTGGTCCAAGATCAAAGAGAAGGTCGAAAGAAAAGATTTCCTTTAGAATTTTTCTATGAGGAAATTACTAAGTAAAGGAACTGAAAGAATTTCTTTAGAGACATTTTTTGCAGAAAAATGACTAAGGAAAATCCTTCGGACAAAATGTCTGAAGGAATTCACCCGAAAGGAAAAAGAAAGCAGAAAGCCTGAAGAAAAGCAGATAAGGCAAAGGAAGATTTCCTTCGGACAAATTGTCTAAAGGAATTCCTTTAGACATTTTGTTTGAAGGAAATGAAGGATCAAGGCCACCCGAAGGAATTAACCCGAAGACTGCCCGAAGGACCCCACAGGGCAGGTACCCTTGCGGGGGACTCTTAGCACCCAAAAAGTGGACCTTTCTCAAAGACCCGAAGGGACACCTTCCCTTCGGGGGATTCCAAAGACTTGATAAGGACGCAAAAAAAAGCTTCGAAAGACTTAAACAAAAGAAGACTTCAAAGAACAAGGATTGAACCGTTGAACTTTGAACCAATTGGTTCAATGGGTTCACGAGTTCAAAGGTTCAACAAGTTTGAAAGACTTA
This sequence comes from Torreya grandis, assembly GCA_037957365.1. NCBI lineage: Eukaryota > Viridiplantae > Streptophyta > Pinopsida > Cupressales > Taxaceae > Torreya > Torreya grandis. The sequence continues at coordinate 4,182,230 of JARHVA010000119.1, read as the reverse complement.
GCCAAAATAAAGGAAGCAATGGAACAAAGAATGAACCAATGAACCGAATGAATCTTGAGCCTAAAGAGTTCAAAGTTCAATGATTCATAGGTTTAATGGTTTAAAGACAACCCCAAGCAAAGGAAGAACACGGATGATTCCAGAATATTAGTTCAAAGGGATGGTTCAACCAAAGAGCAAGAAAGCAATTGAACCAGGGAGCAATGGAACCAAGGAATAGACAAAGACCGCTTGAACCATTAAACTATTGAACCAATGAACTTTCAAGGTTCAAAGGTTCATGGTGCAATATGGTTCAAACAACATGCAGTCATTGACGTCCCCACAAACATCAAATTTAAGGTAATAGAATATTCATTAAATTTCAAATATCGAGCGGGACTTAAAGGATGAACCAAGCGACCAGGTGAAGGAGATAGCCTGAGAGCTCCATTTGCAGCATGAAAGAAGAGAAGACTATAAAATATATTGAAATATCTACAAGAGAGTTATTTTTCGTAGGTGAAATAGTTCACCAAGTAGTCATATGAGCACACCAAATCAAGGACGCGGCCTGTTTTTATTCCATGAAGTAAAGGCAAAATAGACAGCTACATGACATCAGGAAAATGACCAGACAACCCCTGCTAAGGAGGAGACATATAAGATGAATGGGCACACCATAGTTAAGGCAATGCATTGTTCCAAGCATGGACCTTTGACAAAATTGTAGATGCATTCAAAGCATTTAATGTAGCATGGGCCGTCCCATGGGAAAGAGCACTGAGCCTTTCTTGGCTGCTATAAATTGTAATCTCTTATTTTATGCAAGGGAGATCTTTTCCAATATAGAAGCAAAACTTTGCCCAAATTGAAAGGCAATTACTGAGACTTTGAGCTCAGATTGTTGATCATATTACTTTATCTGAATGAGAAAGCAAGTGAATTTCATACTTTATGCTATTATAGCTTATGTCATTTTAAGAGATTGTTCTTATGTCTATTTCCTGAATGCATTCTTGTTTATTTAATTTAACAGACAGAACTAGTGGAAGTAATTAAGAAGATGCCCTAAATCCAGTTGTGGAAGACTTTGTGCTGTCATAGTTGTCTTCAATGTGTTTTTAGTTTTAGTTTCTTTCTCTGTAAAGGATCTTAGGACAACTTTGTGCCCCCATTATCTTTTGTATTTCACTCTTTAGGCAGTTGAAGTGGATACTTTGTGTTCCATTTCATCCTGCTGGTTACTGCGCCCTTGTTACCTATTACTTGTCACTACCTGAAAGAACTCTTGTTGTTTCTTGCAAGATCACTTTTTAAAGAAGAGAAGTGCCTTCAGTGTTTTCATCAAAATTTTCTCCTTTGTTTGTGAACATCATCTCTTAAAAAAGAGAGATGGATGGTGTATATATGTATAATATATGTATATGTATACATTTGGCCGACCAATCTCCCTTGTGGTGGTTGAAGAGACCTATTTTGCTCATCAGTTAGTTGTTGACAAAATATTCACGCAATAGCTTTTTGGCCACTCCTCTAGAGAAGAATGCATAGTTTGAAGCCTCAAGCTTCACGCTGAAGCAAGACTAGTCCCTTCCCATTTTTATTCTGTAATTTGGCAACTCCACGCTATACTAGAAGTCAGAAAGCCCAAAGTGTTATTGATCCTATTTTTGAGTTGATGCAGCAGGGCAATTTTGATTTGTTCCCTCCCCAACTTCAAGTTCAACGATCCAGGAGTGTTCCTCCTACCCATACCAGGACACCAACACAAGGCGGAGCTTCTTTTTTTGCTATTAGCAAATACTCCACCTAAATATTTTATACCCATTTTTCATAATCAAAGCATGGCAATTCAAGGCCCCTGGGGTAACTCTTTTGGCCCACTCAATTTGACTCCACCTCTACATGAGATTCCACGTAGTTCAAGGAAAAAATTCTTCAAATTCTTTGGTGATGAGAGAGTTCATTCTGATGAACACATTGCAACTTTCAGCATAACCTGTGGTGTGATAGGCATGGAATGTGAGGACGTGGCAGTCAAACTATTTGTGGAAACATTACAAGGCACTGCTACAGACTGGTTCTACCATTTATAGGCTCGGTCAGTGACTAATTGGGACACTCTTAAAGCTGAATTTGAAGCCAAGTTCAAGCATGTAGAAGATGCACATGCCTTAATGACCCAACTCACACAGATGAAGAAAAAACCTCATGAACTTATGAAGGATTTCATAGCAAATTTTGACAAGCTGAGGAACCAAATTCCTACAATTGCTTAGCCAACACTTGAGAACCTTAAATGCTTCTTCATCAACTCACAGCTATTTGAAGTGAGTTTTCTGTTGAGACGTGTTGGCCACATAGACCTTGCTGTTGTTCAGGACTTGGCTACTGAGGTGGAAGATGACCTTATCTTGGCTAAAAAGATAAGGAGAGATCTAAACAGAGGTAAATACTCTTCATCTATTGAATACTCACTTACAACCACCACTGATCTGATGGTGTAGAAGCTGACAAATGAGTTGCTAGCTCTTAGAAAGTAAATGGCACAAGGGATGCCATCTGCCCTTTCGTACAGAGATGTACCAAGGAGGACATTCCCCAATTAGTCATACCAAAGCAATGCTGCTAGAAATCAAGGGCAAACAAATCATCTTCCTCCCCCATGGGGGAACCTTGCCATTGAAGCACCTCTAACCAATTCAATAATTGGATATCTTAAAGCTAAATCAGATTTCTCCTTCCAGTTTGAGTTGGACCCAGAAGATGATGCTAATCTCTTCATAGAGAAAGAAGAAGAATTAGCTGGCGACTCCAACATTAGTTTCCTAAATTACCAAGATGAACCCAGAAGTGAAGGTAAAGCAGCTGAGGGATCATATATTGTGTTCATCTGATCCAAGAATCAATTAGCCTAACAAGCTGATAAAGAAAAATTAGAGGAACGAGCTCAACCTGTAATTTTAATTATTAAGCGAGGAACCACTCTGCCTTTCCAGCCAAAGGACCCAGTGATTGCAAAAAAGGTAAGTACATCAAACATCCCTACACCTTCTACTTCAAATTCATAGACCAGTCCTCTCCCTCCCAAAAATCAAAAAGATGAACTCCCATCCTCTGTTCCTAGTCTATTTCAAACATTTGACATAATTGACCATATAAAGAAAACCAAAATTCAAATGTCTGAATTTGAATTCCTACAATCTAACCCTGAGTAGTTGGATAAGTTGGTTCAATGTGTGAAGAACCAAAACGTCCCCGTAGGACAAATAATTCTGAAGGTAACTTGTGATTTCCTCAAGAACACATCCACCAGGAATAACCTTGTCATTACTCCTACTGCTCTCAGGAGGACTGAACCATTTTATGTCTCCCTACTGATAAATGGACATCAGCTAAATAATTACATCATTGATTATGGAGCTTCAGACAATGTCATGCCTGCCAAAGTTGAAAAATCTCTTGGTCTCACACTGACCAAGACATTTAGAAGATATTTTTCTATGGAGAATAAACAAGTTTCACTGCTGGGACAAATCAAAGATGCCTAATTCGCATTTACAACATTCCAAGATAAGAGAATCAAGATGACTGTCATGGTGGCCGACGTCCCAGCCTCATATGGCATTCTTCTTGAGCAAAATTTCTGCAAGGATGTTGGTGGTGAATTAAGCATGGACCTATTCGAGGTGAGGATCCTAGTCAAAGGTGTTATGAAGAGATTGCTCCCTGAGAAAGAAGCAAAATACATGGTCTCTCAAACATCAGCGTCTGAAGCTTAAATTTTGTTTGAGTCTTCAGGCATGGGTAATTACTTCTTATCCATGGAAGAAGTTCATGAGGCATCTGATGGAGCTCCTAAAGGTGACAATCTAAAAATTGGTTCAGATGGAACAACAGAAGTATTGGTGGAGTGCAGTGCAAGTGTAGAAGAATCTCCTCCTCCAAATGAAGAAGAATTTAAGGAAAAATCAGTGTCTAATGAGTTATGAATTACAGAATTCGATGGCAATTGCTCCTCTATCAGTTCAGGAGCTAAGATTGTGTTGATATCTCCTCAAAGAGATATTTTTCCCTCTTCATACAAATTACAGTTCAACAACACCAACAACACAACTGAGTATGAATCTCTATTGCTTGGATTAAGGGCTGCTCGAGACAAAGGCATCAAGCTCCTTCATGCCAAAGGAGATGCTAAACTGGTGGTTTTTCAGGTGAGAAACCTGTATCAAACAAAAAATGAGAGATTACGCCACTACCGCAATCTAGTCTAGGATCAAATTGAAAACTTTGATGCTTTTAGCATCTATGCCATACCTAGGGAATTTAATGACTGAGCTGATGCACTGGTTATTTTAGCAACTCTATTGGTTCTTCACCCTAATTTTAAGGGAGACAAGTACACCATTGAACTAGTTTTTTGACCAAGTGTGCCTGATATTGCCAATCATTGGCAAGTGTTTAATGGTGACAACCAAATCATTACCTTTCTAGAGCAAAAATATAGCTTTCAATAGCTTCACTTTGAAGGAAGTGAGCCTCAGAAGCTTGAACCAGCCCCTGAATCAAGTACAAATGCGAGTGAAAAATTCCTACAACTTAAAAGAAATAAAATTCCCAAAGGATTGGTTTCTCTTGAGAAGCTATTTGATAAACACGACAGGTTCACCAAAAAGTAGCAAATGGATTCAAGCTCCTCCCAGGAGTTTGATCAAATAAATATGGGTACAGAGAAAATCCCCAGATGGTGAACATTGGGAAGTGCTGCACTCAGGAAGAAAAGTCCAAGTTCACTACTCTACTCAGTCAGTACATGGATGTCCTAGCATACTCCTATGATGATCCGAAGTCACTCAGGCCTGAAGAAATTCACCATGAGATCCCTCTCAAGAGTGACTTGGTTCCTTATAAGCAAAAATCTAGGCAGTACAATCTGAAGATATCAGGTACTATTTTGTCTAAAATACAAAAAATGTTGAATGCTAGAATAATTTTCCCAATCCATCATTCTACATGGATTGCCAATATAGTACCTGTGAGGAAGAAGAATGGCAAAATTTGCCTCTATGTGGACTTCAAAAATTTAAATTAGTCATCCTTAAAGGATAACTATCCTCTACCCATCATGGATCAAGTCCTTCAAACAATGATTGGTTCAGAGATGTTATCAATGTTAGATAGCTTCTCAGAATACAATCAAGTTGAAGTTGGTGAAGCAGACCAGCACAAGACTGCATTCACCACACCTTGGGGCATTTTTGCATATCGAAGAATGCCATTTGGCCTGATAAATGCTAGACCCACTTTCCAAAGAGCAATGGACCTTGCTTTCAAAGATGAAATAAGTAAGTTCATTGTAGTGTACCTAGATGATTTAACAGTCTTTTCTAAGCATTGCCCTGACCATATGCGCCATTTGCAACAAGTGCTGGAATGTTGCCACTAGAATGACATTTCTTTGAATCCCAAGAAGTCTATTTTTGGAGTAATAGAGGGGAAACTTCTCAGACACATTATATCTTGAGAAGGCATAAAGATTGACTCAAAAAGAGTCAAGTCCATTTAGGAGCTTACTTTGCCCACAAGTAAGACTGTAGTTCACTCTTTCTTCAGAAAAGTGAAATTTTTACGAAGGTTCATCCCTGAGTTTGCTGAGAAGACTCATCATATTGCAAACATGATGAAGGGAAATGCCACTTTCAGCTAGACTGAAGAAGGCAAATTAGCATTTTAAGACATCAAGATAGCTATTGACCATGCCCCAATTCTAATTTGTCCAAATTATAACAAGGATTCACAATGTATAATTATGCTTCTGAGCACACACTTTCAACAATTTTGGTTCAACATAACCAAGAAGGTATGGAATCTTCCATATCCTTCATGAGCTGTCCTCTCAAAGCTCATGAGATGAAATATTCAAACATGGAGAAGCATGCTTATGTAATGGTAAAGACAGTGAAGCATTTCTGCTTTACATCCTGAATTCACACACTACTGCCCTAGTTCCTGACACCACAGTGAAATACATATTAACTTAGTAGGAGTTTGGGATAAAAAAAAGTAATTAGATTGCTAAAATCTAGGAGTTTGATCTAGTCATCAAACTAACGAAGCTGGTGCAGGGAAGGGGCCTATGCCAATTAATCACTGACAATAGACCAAAAGAAGTAGGGCATGAAGAAGAAGAATTTGAAGACACACCAACAGTCCTCTTTGTCTCCACCATGAATGAGTGGTATTTGAATATTACTCATTTCTTGACATATGGTGAGTGTCCTACTCACCTGTCTCATAAAGAAAGGAGGACTGTTAAATTAAAAGTTGTCAATTTTGTCCTCTGGGACAACGACCTATACAAGAAAAGCCTTGATGGAGTGTTCCTTCGCTGCATGGATAAAGAGTAACAAAACCAACTTTTGAGGTCTTTTTATAATCTAGCTTGTGGAGGACATTTTTTTGCTCCTGTAACTACCCATAAAATTCTACTAGCTAGGTATTACTGACCTACTCTTTTTCAAGATGCATACAAATGGGTATGTAGATGTGAACTATGCCAACAGTTCATTGGAAGGCCCAAATTAGTTGCTCTACCTCTTAAGCTAGTGGTCATAGAAGAGCCATTTTAGTAATGGGGAATCGATTTCATTGGTGTTATAAACCCATCTTCAAGTGTTGGACATGATTATGTACTCACAGCCACTGATTATTTCACCAAGTGGGTGGAAGTTATTCCAACCAAGCATGCTACTTCAGAAGTAGTGTGCAATTTCCTCAAAGAGAACATCATTTCTAGGTTTGGGGTCCCAACCAAGATTATCACAGATAACACAGCTTATTTCACTTCCCAAGAGATTACCCAGTTCTATTTTTACTATGGGATTACTCTCTTTCACTCTTCTGATTATTTTCCATAAGGGAATGGCCATGTTGAATCAAGCAACAAGAACCTGGTGACTATCATCAAGAAGTTGGTAGATGACAACCAACGAACATGGCATAAAGCATTGGTTGATGCCTTATGGGCAGACAAAATTACATCAAAGAGGGCAATTGGTATGTCACCTTTCCAACTTCTTTATGGTCTCAATGTTGAGATACCAATCACCTTGGAATTTATGGCATTGTAATTAGCTAAGGCAATCAAAGATCAGACATATGAAAGCTCCATCAATAAGAGGATCATGTGCTTGACTGAGCTGGATGAGCAGTGAACTATAGTGGTGGACCGAATTGCTACACATCAAAGTCTGGTGAAGAAACTCTTCGACCAGAAAGTAAAAAATTGTGATTTCTAGATTGGAGATCAAGTCCTGTTGTTGGATAAGAGAAGGGAACCAAAGGAAATGCATGGAAAATTTGACTCCCTTTGGAGGGGCCCTTTTACTATCCATCAGCTAAATGGTGAAAATAGCTTCTTGTTGAAGTATCAAGATGGCGCACCCTTATCTCTACATCACAATGGGCAGCATCTAAAGCACTTCAATTCTTAAAGTATCAAATAAGTCACTTGTACATATGTATAGTCTTTGTTTCTATTTTATATTGTTCATTTTTATTTTTGGTGCCTTTCTTTTTGAGTAGCATGACTCCATAGCCCAATGGCATACTTAAAGGCACTGGAGATTCTGGTTTCTACTCCCCTCAGCTGTTCCAAGTTTTCAACTGAAAGAAGTTCCCCAATTGGAGCTAGTTGTTGTTCCCAAAATCTGTCACTCATTTTTGGGACAATTTATGAACTATTTTGGTCCTGCAGGCCAAAATCCTCCCTTCCCTTTTCAAAATTTGTTCTGAGCATTCAAATTCCTCATTTTTAAAGCTTTTTCAGTTAAAAGGTTAGCAAGTTCAACAGGTTTAATGGCTTCAACAAGCAAATTCTCACAAAGAAACAATTTCCTAACACTTAGGCAACTTCAGGATTGGTTCAAAGCCTTAGTTCAACCAAGAATGATCATCGGCAAGCTTCAAAAGAAAGATTGAACCATTGAACCATTGAACCCTACTTCCAAAAGGTTCAAAGGTTCAACAGGTTCAAAGGTTCAATGACGTCAGCAATCTTAAAGAGTTAAGCGCTTCGTTAAAAGTTCAACAAGTTCAATCGCTTCAAGGTTCAATGGCTTCAAAACACTTAATAAAAAAAAGAAGGCTTGAACCATTGAACCTTTAACCATTTTGGTTCAAAGGTTCAATGGGTTCAATGGTTCAAAGGTTCAACAAGCGATTAGTTCAACGCATTTGGTTCAAAGAGATCAAAAGATTTAGAAGAAAAGAAGGCTTTAAACATAAGATTGAACCATTGAACCGTTGAACCAAAGTTGGTTCAATCGATCGGTTCAAGGGACTGCCCCAAAGCCGAAAGAACAAGTACCCTTGCAGAGGGTAGTAAACTAAAGGTAGGTGCCCTTGCAGAGGGCAGGGAACATTGGTCCAAAGTTCAAAGAGAAGGCCGAAAGAGAAGATTTCTTTCAGAATTTTTCTCTAAGGAAATTACTAAGTAAAAGAATCGAAAGAATTCCTTCGAAGACATTTTATGCAGAAAAATGACTAAGGCAAATCCTTCAGACAAAATGTCTGAAGGAATTCCTTCAAAATTTTGTCTGAAGGAATTCACCTGAAAGGAAAAGGAAAAGCCCGAAGCCCGAAGAAAAGCGGACAAGGCAAAGGAAGATTTCTTTCGAAAAAATTATCCGAAGGAATTCCTTTGAACATTTTGTCTGAAGGAAATGAATGATCAAGGCCGCCCAAAGGAATTAACCCGGAGACCGCCTGAAGGACCCCGAAGGGCAGGTACCCTTATGGGGGACTCTCGGCACCTAGAAAGTGGACCTTTCTCAAAGATCCGAAGGGACACCTTCCCTTCAGGGGGTTCCAAAGGCTTGATAAAGATGCAGAAAAAAGCTTCAAAAAACTTAAACAAAAGAAGACTTCAAAGAACAAGGATTGAACCGTTAAACTTTGAACTAATTGGTTTAACAAGTTCACGAGTTCAAAGGTTCAACAAGTTCGAAAGACTTAGCCAAAATAAAGGAAGCAATTGAACAAAGAATGAACCAATGAACCGATTGAACCTTCAACCAAAAGAGTTCAAAGTTCAATGGTTCATAGGTTCAACGGTTTAAAGACAGCCCCAAACAAAAGAAGAACACAGATGATTCCAGAAGATCAGTTCAAAGGGGTGGTTCAACCAAAGAGCAAGAAAGCAATTGAACCAGGGAGCGATGGAACCAAGGAACAGACAAAGACCGACTGAACCATTGAACTATTGAACCAATGAACTTTCAAGGTTCATGGTTCAATATGGTTCAAACAACCTGCAATCATTGACGTCCCCACAGACGTCAAAATTAAGGTAATGGAATATTCGTTAAATTTCAAATATAGAGCAGGACTTAAAGGATGAACCAAGCGACCAACTGAAGGAGATAGCCTGAGATCTCCATTTGCAACATGAAAGAAGAGAAGAATACAAAAGATACTAAAATATCTACAAGACAATTATTTTTGGTAGGTGAAACAGTTCACCAAGTAGTCATCTAAGCACACCAAATCAAGGATGTAGCCTATTTTTCTTCCACGAAGTAAAGGTAAAATAGACAGTTGCACAGAGATCAAAAAAAGAACCAGACAACCCCTGCTAAGGATGAGACATATAAGATGAATGGACACGCCATAGTTAAGGCAATGCACTATTCCAAGCATGGCCCTTTGACATAACTGCAGAGGCATTCAAAGCATTGAATGCAGCGTG